>JAAGEH010000041.1:62265299-62467740 GCA_011751065.1 Lasiurus cinereus
GCAGTAGGAATCCCCCTCCCCACCACACCCTCCTCGCAGGGTGGTTGGGAGGATCTAGTAACATAAGGGGAGTGTTCCTTGCAGACTGTGAGAACACTGTGGCATTTGAGGGGACAGGCCAGCTGTCTTGCTAAGACAGGTGAAGTGACACTGAGGTTCTGAATTTTAGAAGCACCCGAGCGTCCCGTTTCTTATGCCACTCCTCAGTACCACCGTGGAGGGCCTGGATGAGGCGGGGGTGAACTGGGAGTCAGTGCCCAGATGAAGAAGAATTTCAGGAATTTCGGGGCCTGCGCTTAATCTCCAATTTAGCGAGGCCCCCATGAGGCACAGCTTCCGCTTCTCCTCTCGGAGGACAATCGACAAGGCTGCTGGCGGCCTGTCCTGCATCCAGCCCCGCGCAGTGGTGGCAGAACCCGCAGCGAGCTCTCCTTTGCAGCTGCCAGGGGCTCAGTGGGAAGAAGGTGCAGGGGACAAAATGTAGCAATGCCGGGAACTTAGGGTTCATTTTAAGGGCCCTTGATAAGAGGGGCCTCCAGCAACTATGACTGAGAATGGGGGGGGGCCTTTCTGGGGTAGCCCCTGAACACAGTTGAGACAGTTTTTATAAACAAGTAGGACGTATCCTGGCACCAGCTAAAGTCACCAGGGTCAAAGGATGGCATAATAACCAAATCTCCCACCCAGAGGCTGGGGCTACTAGAAAAGAGGTGCATCTAATTGCCGTGTTTCTGTTTGTTAATTAATGGGATACATGTCTATTAAATGCCTACTACTTTAAAAAAACGTTAAAACAATGAACTTTGGGAATCTGTCCCCACACCTTTAAAAAAAATAGGGGGAAAATACAACCCCCCTCATTAAGTCAAGTTCTCTTGAGGGGACATAATCTTGTCTACTCGTAAATGTGTCTCAGCCTAGCAGGTGTGGCTCAGTGGTTGAGCATTGGCCCATGAAGCAGGAGGTCATGGTTCCATTCCAGGTCAGGGCACCAGCCCAGGTTGTGGGCTCGATCCCCAGTAGGGACCATGCAGGAGGCCACCAATCGATGTTCCTCTCTCATCACTGTCTCTCTCTCTCTCTCCCTCTCCCTTTCTTTCTCGAAAATCAGTAAAATATATGTAAATGTATGGCTCAGATACGCTCATTGGCATTCTTGTGGTAACGTCAGCCTCACCTTGTCTAGGAAGTGCAGGAAATATTCCTCATGTATCGGTTGTACGGCCCCACCCCCACAGACTCAAATGGCTCCCAGTTGTCTGGAGGGAACGAATGGCTGCCGAAGGCATATTGGGTGGGCTCAGTACGCAGTGAGAGCACGCTGGGAGTACGCGTTGTGGTTCCTGGAGCTCCGTGTGGTGAGAGTGGCTCCCTCCTTTGGTGGGCATGAAGGCCTTCCTCTGGCTCGGAGATTCTGGAAGCCTATTGCAGGATTCTCAAGAGCATACCCCAACTTCCTAGGTAGCAACTCAGAGTACGGGAAGGCTAATTCTCTCTTGCTCACTGTCATCCAGGCTTGTATCCTCAAGATTTGGCAGCTGAGGAGAATCCAAGACGGAGGCTGATGCCCATTTAGCATGGACGGAATCCTGGGGATACTCGTTGATCCCCCAAAGGAGTAGACTCAATGAGATGGTGATGGTCCAGCTGTGTTTTGTTTTTTTTCTTTTCTTGTTTTGTCTGAACCTGTCATTGGATCAGGTGGCTGTAAAATGTAGTGTAAAATATAAGGTTGGAAAAAAAATATTGGTAGCATTTTCCTGTCCAGCAAATCAGGGTGTGCACATGTCCCATCCAATAGCATCGCTGAACATGGTCTTCCCAGAGGCAGCCGTGGACAGGAAGCTGCTTTTCCTGGATGAAGCATAAAAAGGCGAGGACAGCCCATGTTCCCAACAGTCGGATCCTCCCTGATTCCAGCTCTGTCTTCCGTCCTGGCTCCCCCCTCTGATAATTTGATCAGCTTCCCAGGTAGCAGGCAGCATGCCAGGGGAAAGAGAAGAGGTCTCCCAGGGGAAGTGGACTTTGTCCCTGGAGGTGCAGCTTCTATCTTTATTCTCTTTCTGTTCTGGAAACATTCCTCCTCCACCCTTGCTGGGCCCCGGATTTGAAGCACCCAGGGCCCTGGGATGGTGATATTCCCCCCCTTCATGCACTTCTTCTGAGAGTCACCTTTCTTTTTTGGAAAATAGATTTTATTGATTTTTTTCTTTTTTTACAGAGAGGAAGGGAGAAGGATAGAGAGTTAGAAACATCAATGAGAGAGAAACATCAATCAGCTGCCTACTGCACACCCTCAACTGGGGATGTGCCCACCACCAAGATACACGCCCTTGGCCGGAATTGAACCCGGGACCCTTCAGTCCGCAGGCCAACGCTCTATCCACTGAGCCAAACCGGTTTCGGCTGAGAGGCACCTTTCTTGCAAAAAGGAGGCAGCGGGCTAAGCAGGGCGGCCTGTGTTCTCTGCAGATCTCTGCGTTTTGACCTCAGGGGCTGTCGGGCCGATCCTGAGTGTAACTGGGTAGAAACATAGTCGGGATCACGCAGGCAGGGCAATGCGGTTTGTACGCAGAGACACATACTCAGACTCCCATCCCAGTGAATGTGTGCATGAACCCATTTTAGACATGTTATTGTTGTTGGGATGGGGTGATCTAGTTCGAAGATGGCGTTTTCATGGCTGAGGAGCGCTGGGATGAGAGCAAGAAGGCATCATGGCAGGGCAGATGTGGGGGAGGGGTCTGTGGGGCTCCAGCTGTCAGCCAGGTGTTGAATGGAAAATGACCAAAAAAAAAAAAAAATGAGGAGCGCAGTGACGGGGCCCTGGCTGAGATTCGGTAGAGCTGGTTTTGCTGAACCAGCAGCTCCCAGGAGCTCCTTTCTCTAAGGAGCAGGCCTATCCTGTGGGCACGTTGAGATATGGCACCACAGTCCGAACAGCAGATGAAATATGGGTGTGGGTCAATGGAGAAAAGATTCCCATGTTTTTTCATCCATTAGACTCTTTTCCCATGCAGGTGAGTCACCAGCACGATTGTGACCCTCTCTCTCTCTCTTTCTGCTTTGGGCTCGGGGGTGCAGGCCAGCTGGGCGGAAAAGACGCAGAGCAAACAGGAGGGTCTTGGGGCGCTCTCAGTGGGCCTCCACAGAAGGCCATCTGCTTGTGGCTGAGGGCGCAGGGGCCGCGGGCCGGCTGCCAGGAAGGCTTTGCATGTCAACCTGGCTGGCCACTCGGGAGCTGTCCGGAGGGGCTGTTTTGAAACCCAGATGCAGACTAAATTAAATAGTTCCCTGACAGACCCCGGACATAAAACCCGTTATACAACGAGTAAGAATCAGTCTGAGTGAGTGAGAGAGAGAGAGAGACCAAGTGCCTCTTGGAATTTTACTTATTTCAAAATGTGCCTTTGAAGGCCTGTGCCCTGCAGTCTTTCAAGCATGCTATTTGCAATGGTGCTATTTTCTTTTTTCATGGAGAATGCTGAGCTCAGGCAATGCAGACCCTCTCATGGGGAGCCCCCCATGTAACTGTTACCCAATCGGCATGGTAACTTGTCCATGCCTAGCCTTTCTTTTTTTTTTTTTAATATATTTTATTGATTTTTTTTACAGAGAGGAAGGGAGAGGGATAGAGAGTTAGAAACATCGATGAGAGAGAAACATCGATCAGCTGCCTCCTGCACACCCCACACTGGGAATGTGCCCGCAACCAACGCACATGCCCTTGACTGGAATCGAACCCGGGACCCTTCAGTCCACAGGCCGATGCTCTATCCACTGAGCCAAACCGGTTTCAACCATGCCCAGCCTTTCACCCACACCCCAGGCACACTCCCCGCTCTCATCTAAATCACATCATTTCCTCCATCAATATTTCAGCGTGTTTCTCTAAAAGAGAAGCGGTACTTCTTTGATGAACAAGATAAACCTTTTGCTCATTTATGCGGGCCTGGCGGGGCGGGGGGGAGAGGTACTGTGTGATAGGTAAGGTCATACCGAGGCGATCTTGGCTCTCCTTGGGGGAATCTAGAGTCTGCCAGTCTCCTGAGTTCTCGACCTAGAAACGTAACTGGGCACCGAGTAGAAAGTGATGCGACGTATAACAGCCCTGGGCTGCGCGGGCCATCCTCGGTGAGTGCAGGGCGAGCTTTACAGCCGGCCGGTCGTGCTCCCAGCCCGGCTGTCTGAACTGGGTCATTTAGCTGCCAGCAGACTGAAGTTACCGACTGCAGAGGAGGAAAGAGAAATTAGGAGGTTTAGTGTGGTCCAGGGACAAGATATGGGTTTTCATTAAAGACATGCTTCCATTTCGGAATAGGACAGGATGGGCACAAATGGAAGGGGAACACAGTGCCATTGGCACCAACAGACACATGTGCTTCCCTGTTTCAGGGACCACCCACAGGTGGCACAGGCTGGTTGGAACTCTGCTTTGATGCTGGAGGGCATCTTGAGTGTGATGGTTAAGTTTATGTGTCACCTTGACTGGCCTGAGGGATGCCCAGAGAGCTAGAAAAACATCATTTCTGGGTGTGTGTGAGTGCTTCTGGAAGAGGTTAGTATTTGCTTCAGTAGATCAAGTTAAGAGATCTGTTGTCGCTGAGGCCGGTTTGGCTCAGTGGATAGAGCGTCGGCCTGCAGACTGAAGGGTCCCAGGTTCAATTCCGGGCAAGGGTACATATGTTGGTTGCGGGCGCATCTCCAGTGGGGGGTGTGCAGGAGGCAGCTGATCAATGTCTCTCTCTCATCGATGTTTCTAACTTTCTATCCCTCTCCCTTCCTCTCTGTGAAAAATCAATAAAATATATTTAAAAAGAGAGAGAGAGAGAGAGAGAGAGAGAGAGAGAGAGAGAAAGATCTGTTGTCACCAAAGGGAGAAGGTGTCAACTAGTGGGGTGGGTGTCTCCAAAATGTGGAGGAAGGGTGAATTCTCTCTTTCTTTGAACTGAGATGTCTGTCTTCTCCTGCCCTTAGGCAGCAGAGACCCTGATTCGGTGGCCTTTACACTCAGACTCAATTCTAACAGCAGCTTTCCTGATTCTGCTGCTTGCAGATGGCGGATTGTGGGACTTCCCAGCCTCTTATTCCCACGTGAGCCAGTTCCTACACTACATCTTCTCCTTTAGCTCTCTCTCTCCATCCCCTTGGTTCTGTTTCTCTGGAGAACCCTGACTTGTAAAACACTGAGTCCTGGATCCTTCCCTTTCCCTCGGTACCTGGGGTTCAAGGTCAATCCTGAGGAGGGAAGAGGCAGAGTGTGTCAATCTCCAGGCTTGCCTTCCTAAAATGGGTTGGTCTCCATGAGCAAGTGCTGTCCACACTCTCTCTTCCCAACCTACACTCGCAACAAGCCTGTATGTTAACTGTCTTCATTCTTCATTTCACAGTGACTGTGCTGGTGCAGCAGCAAGCTAGGAGGACAGGGGGTCATACGGGTTGGAGATGCAGTCTAGGAACAAACCATCAAGGCTGCTCCTTGCAGGTTTAATCATTGCTGAAGTGTGTTTTCTCTCTGATTCTTGGGTTTCAACCAGGCACCATTTTCTGACAGAACCATAAGGCAGCCCTGCTCCAGATTAAACCGCTCTGTGGCCTCTCAGTGGGGTCAACTCCACTGTGAATCCCCTACCTAGAAAAAGTGGGCATGTCAGGATGCTAATTATGGAATTCAAGTCCCAGATGGATAGCACAGACCTGAGGGCATCCTTAGTCCTGGTTCTCTGTGTGAGCTGGGACATCCGTCACCACAGATCACATTTGGGAATAAGAACTGCCACCATTTCCCAGACCTACAGGGAGTCGGCCATTAGAAAGTTCCCCAAGCCACACAGAGGAGAAAAGAGACAGTAGGGAAGCCTGAAGATGTGCATTGGAGCCCCAGATCTACCACTTTGGGACCCTCACTTTCTCACCTGTAGAATGGGACAATCCTATCTAATAAAAGAGTAATATGCAAATGGACTGTACCTCCACTACACCCATCAGCCATGCCCACCAGCCACACCCACCAGCCAATCAGAGTGAGTATGCAAATTAACCCAACCAAACTGGCTACGGCCATAGAGAGAGCAGGAAGAAGGCTTGGGTTGCCCCTGGCGATGGAGGAAGCCAAGCTTTCCCCACACATGAGAAGAAGGCTTGGCTCCACTCTAGGCTACAAAGTTTCAATTGTAGAAGATAAACAAATCCCAGATACCATGGCCTCTGCTTGGGGCTTGGGTCATGGGGGTATGTGGCTGGCCTACAAACCACCACAGACCACTCACCCAGGCTACCCCACATCCCAAGGGAATACCCACCCTGATCCAGGACACTCTTCAGAGCAAACCAGCTGGCCCCCACCCATGCACCAGGCCTCTATCCTATCTAATAAAAGAGTAATATGCAGATTGACCATCACCCCAACACACAAGATGACTGCCCCCATGTGGTCATAAGATCCTGCCCCAATGTGGACAAAAGATGGCCACCACAAGATGGCCATCAGGGGAGTGCAGTTGACAGGGACCAGGCCTACAAGGGAGGGCAGTTGTGGGTGATCAGGCCAGCAGGAGAGGGTAGTTAGGGGTGACCAGGCTGGCAGAGGAGGCAAGTTGTGGGTGACTGGGCCTGCAGGGAAGGGCAATTGCAGGGGACACAGGCCTTCAGGGGAGGGTAGTTGGGGTGACAGGCCTGCAGGGGAGGGCAGTTAGGGGTGACCAGGCCCATAGGGTAGGGCAGTTAGGGGCAAACAGACATCAATCAGGCTGGCAGGGGAGTGGTTAGGGGATGATCAGGCTGGCAGGCAGAAGTGGTTAGGGGCAATCAGGAAGGCAGGCGGGTGAGCAGTTGGGAGCCAGCAGTCCTGGATTGTGAGAGGAATGTCTGACTGCCTATTTAGGCCTGATCCTACCTGGGGCCCCAGATTGGAGAGGGTGCAGGCTGGGCTGAGGGACACCCCCTCCCCCCATGCACAAATTTTGTGCACCAGGCCTCTAGTAGTACTATAATTTGCAAGTCAAATTAGGTCATATAATTTTATAGATCATTTACATATATTATTATTTACACTGAGTGGCCAGTTTATTATGCTCTCTGAATGCATAATAATCTGGCCACTCAGTGTATATCCTATATAATAAAAGGCTAATATGCAAATTGTCTCCTTGACCAGGAGTTGGACATTCTCCCTTTGGCCCCACCCATGCACAAATTCATTCACTGGGCCTCAAATACACACACACACATGCACACACACACTGAGTGGCCAGATTATTATGCGTTCAGAGATAATAATAATCTGGCCACTCAGTGTATGTTGTCATTGTTATTTAAAAGCCATTGGCTTATGTCAATTATGAGAGTGGCCTACCTCTCTCAGTAGCAAAATGATAGTATATTCAATAGCTAAAAAAAGAAATAGCCAACTGTTTATTGGCTGGTGAAATTTTAATGAAGATTACTGTTCTTTCCTTCCTCCCTCCTTCTCTTAAAAACAAATGTACCAAGAATGATTCTGATAATTAGTTTTAGCAACACTGATGCTAAATTCATTCTCTTTTGGAATTGCTGGCCCCAACCCAATTCTTCCTGACTGGATTGCCTGCAGTTTTTCTTTCTCTAGTTTTCTTTTCCCCAAGGACACACAATAGTCACAAGGCACAACATTCTCCTTTCAAAAGATTTCCCTAAAATTCAAGGGTTATTAATGGGCCTTCAGCCCCTCCTGGAAGACACTGACCCAAATAGCAGACACAACTGAAAACCACCCAGTCATGCAGTGGTCTTCAAGTTTGTACTGACTTCTCTCCTTTGTTCTTTCTGTTGTTCTTGGATTTGTCGAATGTATTTAGAAAGTCACATAATGGTGTTTAGCAGTATTTGACACCGTATTGTTTTATATTTTCTTGCCAAGTTGATGATGGATTAGAAGGGATTGAAGCTCATTTATGAAATCCTCAACTATTTCATGGTAAATAAAAGATCTTAAATGTAGGGCTTATTTGCTCATTTATTAAACAACAATTTGTTGAGTGTGTACAATGTGCTAAGCCCTTTGCTAGGCATGGTAGAGAGTACAAAGGTGAGAAATTCAGGTTCATAGCCTTAAGGAGCTTACATCCGGGAAGCAGGTAGAAAAATAAATAGAGAGATAATAACGTGTGAGAAGATTAAAAGAGAGGTGGTTTTTTTTCCTGAGAGGATGGGAACAGATACCTGGCTTGTTCACCCTGCCAACTCCATGTTCTGTAGGGCACCATCTTCATGCCCTTGAAGACCTTCCTTCTGAGTCTGCTGCCTGGCACACCTTATCTGAAGGGAGGCATGGCTACTTCTCACCTTTCAATGTCAAACCTCTCATATGCACTCTCCCTAGCACAGGGATGGTATCTTACATCTGTTGGGTGTTGGCTCTGAAATATCCTAAAGTATTTTCAGGATTGTCTCGGAGAGGCAAGGCAGAGGGTTCCTGAATCTAACCAATCTCATTCACCTTCCTCCTCCTCTCTCTCTTTTCTCCTCACTTGCAAGGTTTGTTATTCTCACTAAACATCTAAATCAAACGCAGGAAATGTCCAGTGCACAGGCCATCTAAGGCCCAAGAAATAATTTGTTTTGGCCCTGTGAAGGCATTAGGGGTGAGTTAATTAAATGTTTGACCAACTATAGCAGGCTAATTTTTAAGTTGGTAATTTTGTGTGGCCTGCCAATGATGTTATAAATATCCAATGGCCCTTGGTAGAAAAAAAAAAAGGTTCCCCAACCCTGATCTAAGATAATAAGAGCTTATGTCTGTGGTTGGCCACGCTGAATTACTGTGGAGGTATGGCAGGAGTGAGAGAGTAGAGAACCCCTACGGTTGATAGTGTTTGTGGGGAATCAGAAATTACCAGACAGAATATCATGTGCTTAACCCTACCTTGGGACTTGCTGGAATCTGTGTGTGGGGGTGGGATGGGTTGTGGCCTTCCAGGAGTCCTGTCTGTACAGGTTTAATATATAGGGTGTATGGTTGAATAGGACAAGTTAACTGTTCCCAGGTCATGTATGCTCAGAGCCTAAGAAAGTCAGAGGTTGATGGGGGTAAGGTTCTCAGAGAAGCTGAGGGTCTTCAGTATTCAGGGCCAAGAAGATTCTGGAAAGAGGGTGGGGCAGATAGGTTGGCTCAAAACTTCTGAGGGATTTTGTTGAGACTAAGAGGGGATTGCATGATGTCAATTTTGCATACATGGATTCCTAAAGATTCAGAGTTGGTGCTTGGTAATATGAATCAATTGATTCATTAGTTTTGAGTTGTGTGTAAGACTGGTGTGAATGCTAAAAAGATTCCTTCTTTACTTTCTCATTGTATCCCTTTCTTTGTCTCAAATAGAGACCTTGGACTCTCCCTATGTTTAATTAGATTTAAAAATATTCTATAGCCCGGCTAGGGTGTCTCAGTGGTTGAGTATAGACCTATGAACCAATAGGTTATTGGTTGAACTCCCATTCAGGGTATATGCCCGGGTTGTGGACTTGATCCCCAGCAGGCTACTTAGAGGAGGCAGATGATTGATGTTTTTCATCAATGTTTCTCTCTCTACTCCTTTCCTCTCTCTAAAATCAATAAAAACATAGTAAAAAATAAAAACCAGAAAGGACCTTAGATATTAAAGAGTCTTTCCTAGTTTAATTCCCCTTAAATTCATTCATTCATTCATTCATCCATTCCTTGTATAAACATTTGCTGAGTACCTACTATGTGGGAACTCTGTTTCTCTCTAGGCAACAAAGCCTTGATTAAATAGACATAAACAAAGCAGCTACTGAAATCTGTGCTCCACAGGCCTTCACTTCAGAATTCCTCAGCTTCACTTTTCTCTTGTCAGCTGTTTCTTTAATGGCCAAACGCAGGATGGCAGTGACAATGGATTCTGCATTAGTATTAAAAATGTATTTAATAAATAATGGATTAGAACCTCTGTTTAATAATTATCAATGCACTGCAATTTCAGTTGCCCAAATCTCAAGATGTTTTAAACATAACTAATTGAAAACACAATTAACAGCAACTTGGCGAAATAAATCTGGAAGGCAAAACACTCTTGAAAGCCTCAGAGTACAAGAGTGAAATTTCAAAAGCAGCCCCCTTCCTGCACTGCCTTAAGTTACAGTTCCTGCTGGGCTACAGCAGAGACTCTGGGCATCGGGCAGTGGCTGGGACATGAAAGTTGGCTTCATGACAGCTTCTCTGCTGCTACTGGAACTTTCGGTGACCCCTTTAGTAAGCCCAGTGGCAGGAGGAGGATTGGGCTGACCAGCATGCTTTGCCCATTTATGTCAGATGGGCCGTTAGAGAGAGGCTGACTCGGTGACCTCCTTATGCACAAACTCAACAAAGTCAAGGCCAGTCCTTGGGGTCTGGCAGTGCATGGGGCGGTGCTGCCTCTAGTCAAGTCACAGGATGAGTGAGTGGCACTCCTGTGGCTGGGAAATTTGGCATCAAACCCTGTGTTCACACTTGCCCTGGTCCCTCCCATGTTCTTTTTGGAGCTGGTTCTGCTTTTCCTGGTTCAGAAAAAATGGTGCATCTGGGCTTTGAATCAAGGGCCTAAGACAAGGGCCCCTTTGACTTTCTTGCTTCAACAATAGACAGCAAAGGATGGAAATGCATCCAGGCATTCATAGGATGGGCCCTGGATTGGCTGTTGAATGCTAGGATCCTAGAAGGGCACTGAATGAAGACATTGACCCTTGGGATGAGCTTGGCATGGGCCATCATGAATGCCCCCATACTTTTCATCTGTTTATACCTGTTCCTACTCTATTCTCTATCCCAAAAAGTCTCTCTCCTTCAGATTCACTTTGGACTTAGATATACTGGCTTCTTAGCTTCCACCAATTTTTTTAGGATTTTTTTTGTGTGGGGGTTCAATGAGATGTCACAGGAAAATTAATTGACAATAGGGTTGGCCAGTTGTAGGCACTCTGAATGTGATGATTTTCTGTCCACACCCAACCTTGTTCACTGTTCCTTCATGGTTAATCCATCCCCAAGATTCTTATTCACCAAAATAATATGGTTATTTATGGTTAACGGAAGATAGCTGTGGAGAAAGCTGTTCCATTTGGGGAGTCAGTCTGGAGAGCAGTGTGGCTGAGCTTGAGGTTTGGATAAGAGGACAGTGAGTCATGTGACCAGTGACATAGGATGGGATTAGTTGCAAGGCGCCTGGAGAACCTGGCTAGTGAGTTCGACCTTCATCTCAAGGGGGACAATAAAGGATTTTTAAGGCTACAAACTAACATGGATTTTAGCTTAATATGGATAATATAGAATCATGCTTCTTAAACACGAGTGTCCAATGGATCACCTGGAAGGCAGGTTAGAACTCATTGCTGGACCCCACCTCCAGCGTTTCTGACTTAGTAATTCTGGGATGGAGCCTGCAAATTTGCATTACTATCAAGTTTCTAGGTGACTATGCTCTGAAAACAGCTTGTGCAGCGGATGGCCAGGAGGTGGGTGGACCTGCAGGCATGGAGCTGTTTAGAAGGCGGGTACAATAACCCAGCTGTACTGTAATGAGTGCCTGATTTAAAACGGTGGCTTTGAAAGAAGGGGAGACACAATAGAAGAAGTGTTATACCACGACTGGATGCATGGGAAAGACAGAGTCTTCCAAGAGAGTTGTCTAGCTGGGAAGCAGAGAGAATTATGGTGCTTCTCACAGTGAGAAGCATGGCACAGAGGCTTCATGGCCAGGATGGGGGACAGTTGGTTAGCTGATGGCTCCAAGTGATTCCTACCTGGGACCTGCAGTGTGACAGTGGACCACAAGGCTGGGGTAAGTGAGGTGCCTAGCACACACAATTTAAGAAGACATCACTCAGGTTGTGCAAAATTTGCTCAGCCTCAAAAGTGAGCATCTCGTTAGCTTTTATGTCCCATGTGCCTTGCTCAACTCACCTTACCTCCAAGGTGGGATGAAGCTGTTGCCGATACTTTAAGCTTGGAAGGGGTCTGGTGAGGCTGGCAGGCCGAGAGCAGGGCTGTGAATCCAGCGATTGAATCCCATCATTGTCCATATCGGAACGAAGTCATATGCCACCATCCTTTTGCCAGAAGCACCTGTACATGCACACCTGTACGCGACTTGTATGGATCCAGATCTGTGCCCATAGGACCGTTGAGTGGAGCTGGGCACTGGGGACAGATGGCTGGAAAGCTTTGTCAATCTATGGCGCCTTCTGTGGCGAATACAACCCTGGGACATCAGCAGTGCTTGGGATTCCTGCAGAGCCGATGAATGAGCCAGCTGCTCTGTAGAAGGGCAAAGACAGAGTCTTGGAACATCTTTCATGAACATAGTTTTCAATATACTTTGTTAGTGTTTGTTTATTTTTGTTTTAAGGACTTAATCTATGGAGCACCATCATGCAACCAAGGCAATCTGAGTTTAATCTCTAAGCATTCATCTTCCAAGTTGAAACATCTCTTCTATCTTCTCAGCTGGTGCACTCCCCAACTTCTGAATTTCTGAAAATACTCAGCGTGCTTCCCTCCACAAAACACCAGCACCCTGCCAGCTGTTAAATAAATAAGTGTGAAACAAAAGTGCTGTAGTTGTGAAATAAGATATATTTAATTAAATAAAAGAGGGAAAAGCAAGTGCTATTACAAGAACATAAAACTGTAAGGCATAAGATAAAAACTAAATTACTACAAGGCAGCTCGATCCAATCTAATCCTTAAAGATAAAGATGAGACCAGAAAATTGCATGTATTGAGAAATCAACATAAGCCCTGAGCAAATATTAACTAGAGATCTATAAACTGGTTGATAATAAACAGTACTGTGAACATTAGCATTAGAGAGGGAAATGGGAATGGAGCCACATCAACGGGTGTGGGGGACTTGAGTTCATCTCTCCATCCTGCTTGGAATGATCTCCTTAGAGTGACTCTTTCGTTAGGGAATTTCAGGAAATCTGAGAGGGAAACATTGAGTGGCGTTGGGGTACCTGGGCAACTTTCCGTTTTCCATCTTTGAAAAGAACAGAGGTTGATGTGATCTCATCTTACTCGGCAATAAAATGGAGCTTGCAGATAACATGTTTGCCTTTCTCCATGGATTTCTAACTTCGCTATTGACAGGATTTTAACAGTGTCTTTAAGCATGAAGAACGGCCCAATTCCATGACAAGTAGCCTTTTTTATAGTTCTAATCAAGGTTCATTTAGACATTTATACCAATGACTCGGTGCTCTGGAAAGGCATTTTTCAATTGCCTACTGAAAGGGGACGTATCAGTAGAGAACATCGCCTTGGCTCTCAGAGGTGCCACCTGCATAGAGGCCGGGCTTTCTGCTGGAGAAGTCAGCAGAGGCAGCTGGGAAAATCAAGCTAATTCATAGGTGAAGATGCCCTCTTTGTCACAGTCGCAGGCTCTGGGATGAAGAGGCTCCTTTGAGAGCATTCATGCCTTTCACACTGCACTCAGGGAGCTCCAGAATCCAATCTGAATGGGAGGCTGGCTGGGGGAGTGGAGGGTGGGGCGGCCCTGACTGGCAGGGAGCACAGCTCTCCATCCCATCAAGGGCCAGGGACAGCTGGCTTCCTGAGGGAACTGGAGTTAGCATTCTTAGGCTCCCGGGGATGTAAGTGACCTGGGGCTTCTTAAAAACATACTTTTTTTTTTTTGTGCCTATAGTGAGACTCCAACTAAAGCATTTCTGACAAAAAGAGAGAGATCTCTGTACTTCCAGCTCTGGAAAGAATCTCCCCAGCTTCCCAGGGTTAGGACCTAGGTTTGCATCTTGTTAACTCACTGTGAATCTTCTTGGGGTCTCAAACATTGGTCATATCTCCTTGTATAAAAGGACTGTAGTAGCAAAGTGCCATAGACTGATAGGCTTAAACAACAGAAGTGTATTTTCTCATAGGTCAGGGGACAGGAAGTTCAAGATTAAGGTGTTGTCAGGGATGGTTTCTCCCGAGATCTCTCCCCTTGACATGTACATGGCCTTCCTCCTCCTGTGACTGCACATGGTCTTCCCTCTGTGTTTTTCTGGATCCCCACTTCTTTCATTATAAGGCCACCAGTTACATTAGATTTGGATCCGTTCTAATGACCTCACTTTAATGTAACCCTGAAAATTGCCTTTTTTAAAAATCCCATCTCCAATTCCGTCACATTCTGAGAGACTTGGGATAAAGTCTTCAACATGAATTTTGGGAGGACATGGTTCAGCCTATGATGAGGAGAACAAATACATCTACTTTTTACTCTCCCTCAAAGGGTTACTCAATGGCTGGGAGAAATAAATCTTATATAGTCCTACATTCTGTTAATGGAGAGCAGAAAGGGAACCGCACAGGGAGGAGTTTCTGTTGCAGGGTAAGGATAACTTGACTTTCAAAGCTCCTGCAAGAGTGATTCTCAGCTATGCCTGAGCCTCCTCTCCAGAGCTTCTCTTCTAATTGATCTGGATGTGGTCCAGACGTGGATAATTTTTCAAAGCTCCCCTGGTGATTCTACTATGGAGCCAGGGTTGATAAACCACGGCTCTCAGGGTCTCTGGATGCATAAGTGTGACCCTCAAGGGAACATGGTTTTGTTCAGCAAGTCATTTCTGATGCATCGGCAGAGCCCTGGGCATAGTCTGGAAGCGGAAGACAAGACCTGTCACTTTCTGCAGATGATGTGCTGGAATATTCATGGTGGTCAGAAAAAAAAAATCTTCCTAGATCATGTGGCCTGTAGGAAAATGTTGTCTCTTCTTACTATGGATTTAGACTATGTTGTCTCCTGTATCTAAGAATGATTATATGTTCTTGGAAAGAGACAGAAAAAGAGAGAGAAAGATTGAGTGAGGATTGAGACTATCTCAGTGAGGTGTGAAAACTTCCCCTGGGTCCAGAAGAAGTGACCACGGAGAACCACCACCCTGGCATGGAGTTATTCTAGATGGAATAAGTCAGATCATGGAAAAAATAATGTCTCAGAATTGCCTCATTGAACAGAAGATTTGCCTGAAAGGCTGAGACCAACCTTTAGGAGTAAAGTATGTGGAGGATCAAAAATTGAAGGGCCCATAAGGGTCACTTTTTCAAAAGATGGACTTGTCCAACCCTGACACTGGGAAGTAAGATTAGGAACTGTGGGTATGGAGGTAATGCTCCTCAGAGTATCTCTTGAGAAGAGATTGTTATTTCTTTTGAATTTTAGGAACATCATATTGCATCTCATTTAAATGGAACACCCTACATTATCTTTTCTTGTAGTTGCCCACCCACCTTTGGTAGAGCCTGTTCAACACTCAGCCTGTCTAGAACAAAGGGAAGGGCCATGAAAGGAAGTGTAAGTGGCCCCCTCAGTCTCTCTGTCCTGACCAGCAGATCACTGCTGCATGTTAGAAACAAGTAGGGCATTCCTACTAATGTCTGGGCCCCACCTAGACTTGTGACATCTGGGGGTGAGACCAACCCAGCTGGAGTGGAGGACCAGTGAGATAGAGCTGGATGGTGGTCATGGAGCCCCAGGTAGTGAAGGGCGGAGCATCAGGGCAACTCTGAGAAAAGTCTGATGGAGAAAGAGCAGATGAGACCAGCCTGTGTCTTCAGGTATAGCAGATAAAGGTTAGCCATAATGTGTTGGACGGGGTGATACCTGAGCCACAATTGTGCCCCTAGAACCTGGTCAAGAGCCTAGTATATAAGCAAACATAATTTGTACTGTACTTATCTGTATAATTGTGTTATATACATCTCAGGAATATTGGAACATCAATCAAAATGCTGGATAAGTATGATGAAGCCGAAGTACATGAGTAGTAAGGTATTAGATTGTTTTGATGTTTTACCCACATGCTTCTGATATCGAGTCCCCCTACTCTACTATCAAAATCAATAGGAATAAACCAAAGAACTTAAATACTTACATGCATAGCCCATGGACAGGGACAATAGGGTATGAAGACCTGGGAGGGGGGGGGGGGTGGGGGCGGGGGCGCCCCAAGTAAAGGGGGGATAGGAGATACAGTATCTATAATACTATCAACAATAAGAAAAAGAAATAAATAGGGATTTCTTGGCCACCACCCTTCCCATATATAAATATTTTTTGAATATTAACCACATGCTCATCATATGGACATCCAGAAGCTTACAATTGAGTTGTGAGGATAAAGTATGTCCACATGAAAATATAAATCTCTACGCAAATCTAAATGCTTTGGGAATTGCCTTGCATACCTGGGCAGGCTCTTAGAGGAACAATTGCTCTTTATGGGCTAAAACAAGGCTAGATCTATGCAGAGTAAGAGACTTGAGTGGGCCTTACAGGATGGGGGTGTTTGATAGTCTTCTTGGAAGGGGTAATCACATGGGGGAAGACATGGTGAATGATGTGTGGAGATGGGAGAGAGCAGTGATGTATCAGGCCTGCCTGCAGGGCTGGGGATGGGGAAGATGGAGAGGACATTAAACAATAGCAGGGCACATTGGGGGTGCACTGGGCAGAAATGTGGCTGAGTGGCTGGTACCTGGTTTCCTGTTACCCTCCCCTGCATTCTCCCCTTCCCACCTCTCTGGTGCTCTGACCATGAAGACAGGGAACCATCAAGAAGCTATCAAAGACATACCTCTCTGAGTTGATGGATAATATGTAGACAAAGGTAGGAATGGGGGCCCTGGAGTAGAAATGAAGGGGGAGGAGGCTGATGGGGAAGAAGCCATTGATCTATTTTAATAATAGAAGAATGAAAATGTAGATGAGATGTGGTGATTTTATGCTGCACTCCAAAGGCTCTTTACAGTATTCTCTTTTCTTCAACCGCCTCTTGTTAAAACTGTATGGCCACATTCCCAACCTGCCTAAGGAGTACTATTTTCTGAGGCATTAATTGTTTTCTTGCGGTCTTAGAGATTTTCAAGTTTCTCCTAATCCCTCCCAAATCCTATGTATTTCAGAGGTAACCTGGGGAGGCTCAGAGTGCCCTGGAGATGCTGATAAATCTCCACATACTTCATCCGGTGGAAGAGCTTTTCCATCATCCGTCCCTGCATTTAATGCATTTAATTCCTCTAATTCCTGTGGGTGAGTGTGGCCACCCCACGGGCAGGAGGCAGGAACTGACTGAACACAAGGCAATGGAACATCAGCCATCATCTCCTGGAAGAGGCATGGGCTCTACAGGAGTTTCTGTTAAGTAAATTATGAAGTCAGATATGTATTAGTAGGAAAAAAAAGTATTTCTGACTTACAAAGGATGCAATCATACCAATCTGACAAGCTTTTTATTTTTTAAAAAAATCACCCTTTCATAGCAAAAATAACAGTGACACAAAATCCCATCAATAAGGCTATCATATTGACCATCAGTCACAAAATTGAAACAAAAAATTCTAAAATTGAACATCTAGGTCAGCAATTTTCAACCTTTTTCATTTCATGGCACACACACACTAATTACTAAAATTCTGCAGTGTACATAGGAGAAAATAGGTATAATTTGGATTTATTCACCCTGGACGGCTATTGTTGTGTTGGCTGTTGTCATTTTTCTATTTGGCAGTGTAGGGAAAAGAGGTCAGTGCTTCCGACTAAATAGTCAGGTACTGCATGTTCTAAAAATTCTCGTGGCACACAGGTTAAAAATCGCTGGTCTAGGTCACAATCAAAAGGAGGCTTTTGTAGAAATAATTCAGCCTGCTCTTTCCTGAGCGATAACTGAGTCCAAGGGGATTTCCTGCTGTTTGGACTCACCAGGCTCTTGAAGGTCACACAAGAACACACAGCAGGTAGTAGAGGAACTATGGACCAAGGGAGAATCTTCTTCTTCTTTTTTTTAATAATTTCTTTTTTAAAAATATATTTTATTGATTTTTCACAGAGAAGAAGGGGGAGGGATAGAGAGTTAGAAACATCGATGAGAGAGAAACATCGGTCAGCTGCCTCCTGCACACCTCATACTGGGGATGTGCCCGCAACCAAGGTACATGCCCTTGACCGGAATAGAACCTGGGACCTTTCAGTCTGAAGGCCGATGCTCTATCCACTGAGCCAAACCGGTTTTGGCTAATAATTTCTTTATTGATTAAGGTATTACATATGTGTCCTTATTCCCTATTATCCCCGCCCCCCATTCTTTTGATAAGGATTCCTGGGCTCCTGACCTTGTGCCTGTAAAAACTGTCTCATTTGGGTCCTAGTTGCTTTTCATCTTACTGATGATGGCTGGGGCCTCCTTGGAACTCTTGGGACCTCCCAGGGTGTCTGTGTTGCTCAGAGACAAAGAGGAACCAGAATGTAGTGACACCGAGAAAGACTTAGGAACTCCCACATATGTTCCAAACTTGAGTGCACAGAGAGGCAACATTTTGATGAAAAATGACAGTGAATTTCTGTAAACCAGATGAGAGGCAGTGGACACTTCCAGGGGAGGAGTAGGTGCCCTCTGAGGAGCCAAGAGACAAGGAGGTCCCTGTGCCCTAGCCTAGGACCATTTAGGACCAAATCAAAGCTTTTTTGCTCTGGTCATTGGTGGAAGCCAGGAGCAGTGTGCCAGCTTGATGAGGCTGGGGAGCGTACCTGGAGGTGACATTTGGGCTGTGGGAGGGAGGGGTGTGAGCCAGCTCCAGAGCTGGCTGTGCTTGCCCAGGAGGCTGATGATCCTAGCAGCAGGGAAGTTGTGTGCTTCAGGTAATAGGGAGATCCACCTGGTCTTTGTACCTTCTGCTCGATGTGCCAAGGTTGGCCCACGCCCTTGGATTTGCCTTGTGCCTGAGGAGGGTGTGTGTGTGTGTGTGTGTGTGTGTGTGTGTGTGTGGCCTGGAATGACCGTGAGATTTCCCAGAAACCATCACTTGCTCATTTTCAGTACAAAGGAGGAAGTGAGAGAGACTGGATACTGTGCCATCACTTTTCTTCTGGCTCTGCTGTGGGCTGGAGGCCTCGGGGCAGCAGGCCTGTTGCATAGACTCTAGCAATGAGAACAAAAGGTTGGAGTGAATACAGTGGGGTGTATTTGTTTGCTAGGGCTGCCCTAACGAGGTGCCACAAACTGGGCAGCTGACACAACAGAGGACAGTCTCCCAGTTCTGGATCAAGGAGTTGGCAGGGTAGGTTGCTTAGGAAGATGATGAGAGAGGCTCTGCTCCTCGCCTCTTTCCTCATTTCTAGGGTCTACTGGCCATCTTGGGTGCTCCTTGGCTCATACATGCATTACCTCGGTTCCCACTTCACCCTCACATGGCATCCTCCCTGTGCACATGCATGTCTTTCTGTATACATTTCCCCCCTTTATAAGGACATAGTCATATTGAGTTAGGACCATCCTAATGACCTCACCTTAACTTGACCGAAGACCCTAGATCTAAATTAGGTCAAGTTTGCAGATCCTGGGAGTTAAAACCTCAACACCTTTTGGTGTCTGTGAGCCACACAGACACCCTGTGAGGTCCCAACAGTTCCCAGGAGGCCCAGGCTATTGTCAATTAGATGAACCTACAACAGGCTGTAAGGTGCCACTGGGCTGTAAGGTGAATGTGGAAGAATATGAGTTTTAGGAACCTCTGGGTTGCAGCCCATAGCATGTGAGCTGGCCAGATCACCCTGCACTTGTGTTCTTAGCTGTAGAGTCAAGGTTCTGGGGTGCTGCTTCACAGAGTTGGTATGAGGGATAGAATGTTTCTAAAGACCCCTCAATTTCTCAAGAGGACGCACCTCTCTATTGTTATGACAAACATGTACCTACCATGTGTTCTCTCACTGAAGAAAGCAGTTATATTCTCAGCCCCCTTTGCTTTCTCAACTATGAAATGGGTTGAATAAACTGAGCATGAACTGGGCATGTAATCCAACAGTGTTGTGGTTATTTAAAAAAAGGGGGGTAACAATTTTACTAGTATGTTGGCAGCAGGCTATGTCTAAGAATGGTGGGCCTGGAGTTAAGATAAAAAGGAACTGAAGACCCAGGGGATTTGAATAGACCAGGAGGAAAGGCAGGTGGAGCTGAGTGGATGGTCCCAGGCAGGGTAGAGAGCAGCCCGTATCAGGTGGTGTAGCTCTGGGCAGAGCATGTTCTAAAGCTTTGCCTCTAGTTGTGCTCCAAATGGTGCTAAGATGCTGACTCCATCCAATTCCTCTATGGCTTTCTTCCCCACACCAAGCCCAGCTCTGACCCCAGCTGGGTGTCCTGCAGTTCAGCTCAAGTCTGATACTATCTACCTAGAGAAGCATCAGGTGTCACAGGTGCAGGGTTCAGTGCTGTAGAACTGACCCTGATCCAAGTTCAGACCCCAGCTGCCAGTCCAGGTTTGCCCCTGTGCTTCTGACTGATGGGCTATGATTAGAATTCCCTTGTCCCCTTCCTTGGGTTCAATGAGCTTTCTAAAGCAGCTCACAAAAGTCAGAGAAAGAAACCCTTTACTTATTAGATCACCGATTCATTGCCAAGTGGGAAAGATGCATGGGCAAGGTATGTGGGAAGGGCACAGAGCTTCCGTGTCCTCTTCTGATGCACACTCTCCCCAAATCTTCCACATCTTCATCAACCCAAGGGCTCTGACCCCTGAGCTTTGGGGAATTTTTATGGAGGCTTCATCACTAGGCATGATGAACCTGCCACTCCATTTTTCATCCCTTCTCGGTTGAACGGAAGGAAGGTGGGCTGAATATTGCATGTTTCTCATCATGGCTTTGGTCTTCCTGGTGACCAGCCCTCCTCCAGGCCCACACGCAGAGCTGCCTCATTAGGGCAAAAGACCCTTCCATCACCCAGGAAGTTACAAGGGTTTTAGGGGACCAAAGATCAGAACAAAAGATGTTCCTAGTGCTCATATCACTTAAGGAATTATAAGAATTTCAGGAGCTCTGTGCCAGGAATAGGGGGGAGGGGAGCAGAGAACAATGTCTATTTTCTATTATCTCAGGTGCTATTTGCAGACACCTCCCAGCCATGGTGGGTACCCCAATCATGTGCTTGGGTCCCATTGATTGTGACCTCTGAGGTCCCTCCCAGAACAGGATTCTGTTACTTGTTTCCGAAATGTCCCAACACTTCAGCTGCTGGTGATTGAAGGCTTTTTGTTTGTTTGTTTCTGTATTAGCTTGTTAGATAATTTGGATTCCTCACTTTGGTAGCTCTATTATTTATAAATTTTACTGGGCTTTTTACACTTGAAAACGACTAAAATTTGTGCACTGGGCGGGGGAATAGGGTGATCCCTCAGCCTGGCCTGCCCTCAAGGAATATCCTACTGACACAGGGAATAGGCCTAAGCCGGCAGTCTGTCCTCCCTCTGCGGGAGGGACTGGGCCAATCAGGCTAAGTCGATGTCCCCATCATGCCGCTGCTGCTGCCATTGATGGCTGCCGCAGCTTGCCTGAACCTTGGCCCTTGAAGCAGCCGCTGAGGCTTTGTCCGGAAGGATGTTCGGAAGATGTCCGGTCTAATTAGCAGATTAGCCTCTTATTAATATAGATCCTCACATTTAGTCCTCTAGTCTCAGGAAAGGGAGCCATTCCTGGCGGGTGACAGAAGATGACCAGCCCCTGCACCATGACCGTGAGGGTCGAACCATCACAGATGTCCTGTGCAGTGGTCAGCGCCCCTCTGTGCCTCGCCCAGCGTCTCTGTGCACCTGCCGGTGGGCCAGGGTTCTCATTAGCGCAGACATGTTAATCACGGTGTTTGACTCTGGGGGAGCTGTCCCCTGATCCCAGTCCGATTCCTGCTCCTCACATCCTCCTCCTGGTTCCTAAGTCAGACTTCTGCTCACCTGAAGGCTGCGGCTGAAAGAGGAGGCAGCTTCTCCACAAAGAGAGCGGCGGCCGGCGATTTTCCTTTTTCTCCTTGCTCAGTTCTGAAGCCGGGAAAAAAATCCCGGCACACTTCAAACTTGAGCAGTGGCTGCGCGTGCATTCACTCTTGAATTCATCTGTGAGGTTATTATCCGCGGCTTTGATGTTACAGCCAGACTACCTGGGTCGTTTTGTTCCAATTACTCAGAGCAGAGGAGGAGGACTCCGCGTCGCACGGAGGCGCCCCAGCTTTGAAGTCTGTCGGGCCCGTCCTTCTGGGGGCCCGGGCACCGGGAGCCGATCTGGGCTGCTGAAGCAGAGGCGCGTCCCTGTGGGGGCCCCTTCCTGGAGCAGAGAAGCTAGGCACTCTCCCCATGGCCTCCGAGTCTCAGAACGGAGCAGCCTGCCCAGGGAGAAGCCTTAAGTGCGGGCCCATTGAGCACATTTTCCATCGCATCACGGAGGGATTTGGAAATAACCTCATTTTCCTCAATTAGGAAGATGGAGCCTGTAAAGGCTGTACAGTACTTTGCTCTCGCCGATGTCTTTCATCTCGGCATCGCCCAGTGCACTGAAAGCGTGATGCGCGAACCTCTCCCACTTGCCCGCTGGGCAGGCGCCCCCCTGCCTGCCTCCACCAAGGCTCCAGGGTGAGGCCAACTGGCCAGGTGAGCACAGAGGAAGGGGAGAGCCTGCTGACCCCACAGAGGGCAGCTGCTGGGAACCTTGCAGGGTGGGGGCAGGGAGGGAGCAAGAGAGAGCCCGGGGCGGGGATTCCTGGGCTGGGACCAGCGGTCTCTGAGGCAGTCCTGGGTGTCCCGCTGGCCTGTGGTCAGAGGGTGGACCTCTACCCTCACCCCAACCTGGGTCGCAGAGGCAGCCGGTGAAACACAGGCCGTGGATGTGAAGATGTCTCTGGTCCCTGGCTCTGCCATGCTGACGTGGTGTGGTGATGTAGCCGACAGCCCTGGTGCCTGGCCAGCCAGCTGTCCTGCCTTGCTGCCATTCCTGCTCAGGACCTATTGATCCTTGGTCTCCCCGTGGCCTGTGTCTTCCATCACTCCCCCATTCATGCGCACAGGTCCCTGCACCTATGCTCCACACGTACTGCTGGGTCACATCCCCTCCTGTTTAGACTGCTCAGGGCCAGCGTGGCCTGCCCGCTGTCCGTGCATTGCCTTCCAGGTGTGATCTCCCACCCTGACCTCTGACCTCCGCCTTTCCTCCAAACGCAAACACCGACTCCTGCCGCATTTTTGCCAGACAGTCCTCTGTCCATCCAGATGTCCCTCCCACCCACCCCCTCCAAGCCCGCCCGGTGCTCACAGAGCCTCAGGCTGTTTGCTTAGCCTTGACCACTCAGCGCCCTGGGCTTTTGGGGCGCCTGCCACCTGAGTTCAGACCCCTGCCTGCTCACCTCTCGCTGGGGCAGTGTTCCTACCTGCCTGCTGGGGTCGTTCTTGTGCCCTTCAAAATGGGCTGCCCTGTGTGCTATGGGCTAAGAGCTGAACTCACCTTGAGCTGTCGGTCGAGGGGGGTGTGGCAAGGACAAAGGGGGTGAGACAGTGGCACCTCTAACCTGGGAGCTGGGCAGCTTCCTTAGGGCCTTTCCTGCTCAGTGGGGCTCCCGCGGCTGGGGTTAGAGGAGAGATGGGACACATCATGGGTAACTGCAGAAGGAAGGGGGCTCCAGAGAAGGGAGGTCATCCCCTTCTTTAAAATACATACATATATATATATATATATATATATATATATATAATTGATTATTTTACAGAGAGGAAGGGAGAGGAAAAGAGAGAAACATCAATGAGAGAGAAACATTGATCAGCTGCCTTCTACACACCTCCTCCTGGGGATGTGTCCACAACCAAGGTACTTGCCCTTGACTAGAATCGAACCTGGGACCTTTCAGTCCGCAGGCCGATGCTCTATCCACTGAGCCAAACCGGTTTTGGCCATCCCCTTCTTCTTGAAGAGGAATTAAAACACACACACAAAGAAACTAAACCTGTTCCTTATTATTGCTTATTAATATATATTTTTTAAATATTGCATTTTGGAAAAAAATAGCATGATGCTATCTAAAAAGTTTCCCCCAGCATTTTGGAAATCCCAAGGGTTCCCCAGGTGAGAAAGTTGGCCAAGTCACCTTGGAGGACGGCTTGGTAATTGGGAAATTCTTACTCTTGCCCCACAATGCACCCTGCCTCCTCCCTCTCCCACGTGAGGACTCTACCTGGGCCAGGTGCTCACCTGCTGTCCTCTCCGGAGCTGAGGGGGTGCTGTCACGTGGGAAGACCCCTACTCCATGGGTGCGTGACCAGCTCTGAAGGCAGTTCTGGGGGGGGGAACGGCATTTTGTTGAAGAGGTTTTCAAGTGTAAAAAGCCCAGTAAAATGTAATTCTATTTACTTTCTGGAACAAACCAAAGGAAAACTGCTGAAGTAGAAAATTCAGAATGGGAGCTAGAGGGTAGCCATTAGATTGGAGTTTCAAAAACAGGAAAGGATGCCTCTGTGTCCCTGTGCTTGCGGGCAGGGGTGGGCCGCCTGTATGCTGGGCAGTGGACTTTCTGACGTGATGAGATGCTTCACGTGGACCTTCCAGAGATTCTCCTTTGTTTGACCTCATGGCTAGTCCTCACTTCCTTTCAGCACCCCTCCCCTTTTCACCCCAGTTACTTGTAGGCGGGCTCCCAGATGCCACCAACACAGCTCAGTCCTGAGGGCCCCTCAGGTCTACTAGACACTGCAGGGCCCCCACTGTGGTTCTCTAGAACCCAGAGACTTGGCCACCCTGCTATGCTCTCCACGGTCTCTACTACTGGCTCTCCTTTGCTGCCACCCAACCTGGGACAACTGTCTCCAGGAGCAGCCTCATCTGTGGGACTTGACTGCATCCTGAATCCTGAGTGTTGGGTTTACACTCTACCTCCTTCTCCAGTTTAATTAGGCTCAGTGGTCCCTTGGCCCACCCCTTCAGCCAGTGGCAAGAATCCTTGCTGGTGCCACTCACCATTGCCAGACATACTCCATGGCTGCAGAGAAGGACAGCCAAGGCACCAAGGGTGGGGGTGGGGGTGGGGGTGGGCGATCCCTAAAGAGGATTTCCAATGGGAGAAGTTTGAGGGGCAGCATGTCTGTGGCAGATTCACAAAAGGAGTGGGAGATGCAAGGGGACTACCCATCCCAGGAATGGCTACAGGGTTACATTTGGAGGGAATTATGAGGGGATCTTTGTTGGACGCTACATTAACAGAAGGGGACAGTGAGTAGATCTTTTTTGTCGTCTTTTTGGGATATGTGTTTTGTCACTTTAGTTTGCATGGCACATATATAGCATGGGGTGGTCCATCATTTCATAAATGCCTTGGATGCTCACATATGGACTGATAGTATGACATCATAACCAAGGGGATGGGTTATCTGCCACAGCATAGATCTGTTGCTGGGAGTGCTGTCCCTTGAGGGTTATAGTCACCAGGACTCTGGCATTTCAGTGGTGCCTTATGACAAGCTGCCACCAAGAGGAAGGTGAGCAGAACCAATGAGTGCCATGTCTGAGTCAAGGTCTCTAACAAGTCTTTCCTCACCTGTCAGCTGATGACAGAGAAACCTTTGAGTGTTTAAAGTGGGCAGAGCCACAAGGTAGAAGGAGCCTGGGTTTCTAGGTGATCACATGACAGGTGCCTGACAAAAAGCACCTGAATCGGACTGGGACATGAATAGAAAATAAATTTGCATCGTGTCAAGCCCTTTAAAACTCATGGGCATTTAGGGCTAAACTGGTACACGAGCAAGTAATACTATAATTAATGCACATTGATTTGGGCCAACCAAAAGCTAACAGGGCATTACATGTTAGTCTGTGTTTCATTTTTCCTGTTTTCTGTCTTCATTGAGGAGCTCAGAAGCTACCTTTTTGCAATGACAGTTCATATTCAATATCATTTTATATTAGTTTTGGGTGTACAGCATAGTGCTTAAACATTTATATAACTTACGAATGGCCCTCTGATAATTCTAGTAGCCCCTTGGAATCATACATATTATTACAGCATTACTGACTGCATTCCCCATGCTGCACTTTATAATCCCATCACAACTTGTGCCTACCAATCTGTAATTCTTAATCCCTTCACCTTTTTCACCCAGTCCTCAACCCCCTCCCATCTGGCCACCATCGGTCTGTTCTCTGCATCTATAAGTCTGTTTCTGTTTTGTTTGCTCATTTATTCTGTTCTTTAGATTCCACATAGAAGTGGAATCATATGGCATTTGTCTTTCTCACTTGAGAAATAACTTTCTCAGTTATTTCACTTTGCATGATAGTCTCTAGGTCCCTCCATACTGTCTTGAGTGGGAAGATTTCATTATTTTTTTATGCCCACGTAATATTCTATTGCATGTATGTACTACAACTTCTTTATGTGCTTTTCTAATGATGGGAACTTGGGATGCTTCCGTATCTTGGTTATTATAACACTGCAATGAACGTAGGGGTGCATATGTTCTTTGAAATTAATGTTTTGGGTTTCTTTGGATATGGGAGATGGTTTTGAAGAAAGTCTGATGAGGGGATAAACAGGGTAAGAAGTGGATTAGGATCATTATTGAAGGATTTTCTTCTCTCAGTCCTGTCAGGACTTTCTTTCTTTCTTTCTTTCTTTCTTTCTTTCTTTCTTTCTTTCTTCCTTTCTTAGTGATTTCTGGGTCTCTGGAATTATGAAAGTAATGGAGTCATGAATATAATTACCCCTGTTCTGTAATTACCCAGCAAATATCATATGAATACATAGGGGGTTTGAGTCAGCAGATCTGGCAGCTGCAGAGTTTGATTATAATGATTTAGCTGTTGGGAAATACCAGGCATTAATTCCAGTCATCAGTGTAAGAACAATAAGGAGGAACGGCCCAAATTAGGAAAGAACACACACCGGCTGGTGCTGCGAGCTCGTGGTGATGGGGAGGTCAGTGACATTGGAGCCCCTTCCGGAGGAGCCCACCTCCGGGCCGTCCTGCAGGGCCAGGGGCGACCGCAGACTCAGATTCACACACGCTGCCTTCCCCAGGGCATGGCTCTTCCAGAAGCTCCTAGAGAGAGCTGAGGGGAACAGATGTGCTTGTTGGAGCCTTGGCTACTGTACCCCTGTGAGGCAGAGTGGCACAGCTGGCCCATTTCCCAGATGCCTGAGCCAGTCCCCAAGGCGACACTGAGTGCCATTCTCTGGGGTAGAACCCAGCTTTCTGTGCCCTTTCTCTTACTTTTTGCACTGGTTTTGGTGAGGACTGCACCTCCAATTATAATTTTTCCAGTGGAAAAGGGGGATTTCTTTTAGGATTGCCTTTTCCTATGTTTGGAGGAAAGTTTTATGAAAAGAATGTGGGTACTTATTGTGCATATCAGCTCCCGCTGTTCTGGAAAGGAGTGGGGAAGACCCCCTGCAAGCTGGAGGTCTCCCCAAAAAAGCCGGGTCCCTGTAACCATAGTGTGTTGTGGAGCTGAGCTGTCTTGTCCCTTCTTAATGTGGGGCCATTTTTCTTTACTGTTCCTACACTGACCACTGAGATGAATCCAGGCATCTGCCAAGCTAAGTTATCTGGATCAAACTCTGTGTTTGGGTTCTATTTACAAAGTTCTGGTGTCTCCTCTGTCCAATGCCCACCACCATGGGCGTCGAGGGATGTGGTGTTGGGTGGGATACTGAACATCTCCCATCACTCTGAACTGCTCTTTGCTCCTTTGCATTGGGACTCAGTGCTCAGCAATTTTTTTCCTGAAAATTCCCTAGAAGCTCAGTTTTTCATCTCTAGGTCCACCTGTTTGGGAAGAGGGTCTTGAATGAGGAACAGCTAGGGTTATTTGGGGCTGGGGCTGCAGTGTAAAAGAGGTGATATTGTGGGGCACAAAGGAGCGAACTCATAGACAGATACCACTCAGGCCCAGACCTAGTTTTGAAGTTATTAGAGTGATTTCTTATCTTCATCAATAAACAACCAATTCTTTTTTAAAAAAATACATTTTATTGATATTTTTACAGAGAGGAAAGGAGAGGGATAGAGAGTTAGAAACATTGATCAGCTGCCTCCTACCACGGATGTGCCCACAACCAAGGTACATGCCCTTGACCAGAATCAAACCTGGGACCTTTCAGTCCGCAAGCCAATCTCTATCCACTGAGCCAAACCGGTTTTGGCAATAACCAATCCTTTTTCTACTTACTGAAGCCTGATAGGCTGGGTTAGCCAGAGATTGGGCACCCCTACCTTTCTCTGAGGGACAGGGGGTTGCTATCCAGGATGGAAGGACTGGCTCTCTAGTGACTCTAAGGTGGGGAAAGGTCTGACAACAGGAGGGCCCCTTGTACATGGCCACAACCCGGGGTTCAGGGGTGGACCTCTCTGGGCAGTAGTGTGTCCACCAGAAGCCTTGTAGGTTTGTGGGATCCTTTACACCTGATGCAATCTCAGACTTTCATCTACACCTTGCCAACACTCACAAAGCTATCTCGCCTCTCTACCCCAAACCCAGGCCAATCACAAGTCCTTACCTCAGGGTTGTCAGTAACCTAAGGAGTAATATTCTCTGAGATCTAAATTCAGATGTAAATACTACTTTTAATTAAACCTCCAAACTGGTTTTCTAATGCATACTTGGATTCTGTCAATAGCTCTAATATCTTAATGTTTTAACTAAGCCAGATGTCAACAGCTTCTAATACCTAAGCAATCCCTAAGGTCTAGGTAGAAGCTCAGCCCCAATCAAACCCACCAAGCTTCACTTGAAACAAGATTCTCATCCTAACTTGTAGCCCAATCCTAGCCCTTATACTTCGGCCCAGATGTTGACTGTAAGGAATTTCTGCCACTGTTGATTCAAACTCTAATTTTTATCCAACCCAACCAAGGAGTATTTTTAAGGTCTGACTCTTCTAAGCTTGAATTTGGTCCCCTCCTCTATCATCAGTCGGGGAGGAAATTTTTCTTCTATTATTCGCTTATATTCTCCAGCTGTGTCTGCAGAAAAGCACAAAACAAAACACTGACAGCAGGCAGATTAGCGGGAGAAAAGACATACAAATGTATTTGATGTTAAAAGTTTTATGTGACACAGGAAGTCTTCTTTGAAAAAAAGAGAAAGCCCTTAAAGAAACAGCTAGGCTTGGAAGCTTTTATACATACATTTAAAGAGAAGTAGCAAGACAAAAGAAAGAGACTTTGAGCTCTTTGGAGCAGCAAATTGTAGGAAGGCAACTATATGGGGAAACTATTGTTTAAGAAGGACTACTTGGTAAAGTTTGTTTGTGCAGATTCTTGGTGCCATCTTGTTTCTGTGATAAGGTTGTTGTCCTCTTCCTAGTTTGGGAAATGGATAGAAGTGGGGATACCTTCCCAAAGGGAATTTATCATCTCTTTTCAGGCAGATAGGGGGCTGCAGAGAGCTCATCTTTTGTCTGCTTTTTCTCAGTTGCTTTCAGCTCCAAACAATCCTTATGCCAGAGTGGCATATTTGGGGAGTATATTCTGATCTCCTCTGAGTCCTTCCCCCACTTATTCCTCCACTCCTGTGCCTGTTGCTCTGGGCTCCCAATTGTGATCACCCTTGTCCCTCAAGCGGTCTTGAACTTTGAACTTGACATCATTGTTTTTTGATCCCAAAAGTGAAAGACCAGTCGATTAAAGATGAATCCTGGACAGTGTATTAACTGAGGTGGATAGGTTAAAGTGTCACCCCTTTGAAAATTGATTTGTGTTAAAAATCTCTTAGCAAATCTCTGGCTCTTGGGGTAGGTGGGAAAAAAATTAAAATAGGTATACAGTAGGTCCTCAGGTTATATTTGTTCCTACAGTGAGATGTAATGCAATTTTCACAGTAAGTTGGAACCCACCTACATAAGCATCTCCGTCACTCACATGGAGCACATACACAGCAGTAATGAAGTGAAACAGTAAAAAAAAATTGTAAAAGAAAGATAACAATTCCTTACCTTTACTTGTGGTAAACATATAATAAAAAACATAAAGCACATATGTACGTGCCATCAAAATGACTTTTTAAAAAAAATAAATAAATGGGAGATGGCGATGTAACCACAAAATGACATACGTCGAGTCTAATGTAACCTGGGGACTGCCTGTATGATGGTGGAGGGGGGATAGTATAGCTTTTTGCTTGAATTTATCATCTCTCCATGACTTACTTTTCTAAAATAAGGATATCGTAAAGAGTAAATGAACTAATATATAAAATGTCTGTAGAGCACTCAATAAATGTTTATCATCATCATCATCATCATCATCATCACCATATCATTGGTTTTTTTTTATTTCTTAGCTCCTGAATGGAGCTAAGAAAAATTTTCATAAAAATAAATTGAAAACGTGAACTCAATTTTTTACCTTTTCCCAGCATATAACTACCATTGGAAATGCAAACATTTTTGATAAACATAACCTCTCTGAAAGCCAACTTGATGAAATTATGTGGATAACTTTTCTGTTGAGCAGAGAGATCAGTGGAAGATGGTTAAAGAAGGTACATGTGTGGGAGGTATAAATTATCTCCTAACATGTTTCGTTAAAGGTGACACAAGGTAAGAACAAAATCTTTGGAATTAGATGGGCTTATGATAGACATTCTCCATTGCCTATCATTTATTGGCCATCCATCCATCCATCCATCCATCCATCCATCCATCCATTGAATCAAGCCCTCAATGTTTCAGTCACTAAACAGAGTAGGCATCATTTCAGCCTCCCAGAGCTTTCAGTTTAGTGACGTAGACACTAAACATGCAAACAAACACATATATAATTGTAATTTGAAATAAAGTTTGAGATGTGAAAATGGGGGTCCTCAGTTTGGGGGGTTGAGGGAGGATGTTCTGAGGCTGAAGGGTAAGAATTACTCGGTGGAAAAATGGGAGAGAGAGTGATTTTGACCACAAGGCTCTTAATTGGACGGGAATTTAACTTTATTTCAAGTAGGTGCCTGTGTGTGACTTTGTCACCACTGGAAATTGTAGCTGTTTCCATATCACATTGAAATTATGGTAGTTACCTGCCTGGCTGGTGTGGCTCAGTGGTTGAGCAGTGACTCATGAACCAAGAGGTCACTGATTCAATTTCAGGTTAGGGCACCTGCCCAAGTTGGGGCCTCAATCCCCAGAATAGGGTATGCAGGAGGCAGCTGATCAATGTTTCTCTCTCATCAATGTTTGTATCTCTCTATTTTCCTCTCTCTCTCTCTCTCAAAAGAAAGGAAGAAAGAAAGAAATTATAGTAGTTACTAGATCCATTGCTGAATCCTATCAGTTAATACCTTTACTTATTCATTTTATTATAAAAATATATGTTTTTCTTGATTTCAGAAAGAGGAAGGGAGAGGGAGAGAGAGATAGAATTATCAATGGTGAGAGAGAATAATTGATCGGCTACCCCATGCATGTCCTACACTGGCATTCGAGCCCGCAACCTGGACATATGCCCTGACACAGTTCATAGGTTGATGCTCAACCACTGAGTCACATCTACTGGGCAGTTAATGCCTTCATTTTAAAAGCACATATATTATTACTATATCACAAGTGTATTTTTAAATACATTTAAAAAATAAATTTTATTGATTTTTTACAGAGAGGAAGGGAGATAGAGAGCTAGAAGCATTGAAGAGAGAGTAACATCAATCAGCTGCAACCAAGGTACATGCCCTTGACTGGAATGGATCCCAGAACCCCTGAGTCCACATGCTGATGCTCTATCCACTGAGTCAAACTGGCCAGGGCATATGTTTAAATGCATTTTTAAGAGACGCCTTAGGTTCACAGAAAAATGGAGCAGAAGCTACAGAGACTTCCCATGTGTTCTGCCCAACCCCATTTGCACAGCTCCCCACCCCCTGTCTGAATCCCTCACTGCAGTGGTGAACTACAAATGTGTTTTAAAACAATATTTTGCTAATGTGTACGTTGATATATATGGTTCCCTTTGTAATCCTCTGCATTTTATTTATTAAATATATTTTATTGACTTTTTACAGAGAGAAAGAGAGAGGGATAGAAAGTTAGAAACATCAATGAGAGAGACATCCATCAGCTGCCTCTTGCACGCCCCCTACTGGGGGGCATGCCCTTGACCGGAATTGAACCTGGGACCTTTCAGTCCGCAGACCGAGGCTCTATCCACTGAGCCAAACCAGTTTCGGCTACATTTTATTTTACACATTAAAGAACATTCTGAGCAGGGATCCATAGGCGACACCAGATTGCAAGGCGGTCAGGGCACAGAAAGGGTCGGGAGAGCAGCCTGCAGAAGCCCTGGGCCAGGAGGTGACAAGACTAGAATCAGCCAGGAGGAGAGTGACAAACGAGGCTGGACAGGGCTGAGGGGCCGGATACTGAGGGACCTTGAAGGCCACTTGGATTTTCTTCCTTGGACCATGGGAGCAATTGGGAGGTATTAAGCAGAAATTAACTTCATGGTTTGACTTATATCAAGATAGCATTAAAAGGACACCCCCCCACTCCCCCTAATAGCCTTTTCATTATTACATGTAAGAAGAGGAATGTAGGGATGGCAGAGATAAAACAGGGGGGGCCTGCAACTGGGAATTGGGTTGTGGCAACTGAGATGTAGAAAGTGGAATGGAGTGAAGATATATTTTGGAGGCGGTAATGCATTCAATGTGGGAGGCGAGGGAAAGCGACAAGAGACATGTCAAAGATGATTCCCCGGTTTCTTCCTTAAGTCACGAAGGGATGATGGCACCATTGTCTGTGATAAAGAAGACTGAGGAGAGACGAGCGGAAGGGGAGTTTTCACTCTTAGACATGTCAATTGAGATGCCTGCAAGACATCCAAATGGAGGTGTCAAGTGGGCGATTGGATAAATGAATCTGGAGCTTAAATGAGATCTGGGTCGGAGATAGGAATTTGAAGATGCCGACCTATAGATGACATTGAAAATCATGGAGATGAATGAGGCTGCCTCAGGCAAGAGGGAGGTGAAAAAAGGCCCTGGATCGGCTCTGTGGAACTTCAAAAGTGAGAGATGGTGCAATAATGGATTCGCACAGTGATGATACCAGGAGCTAGCATTTATTGAGGCCTCACTATGCGCTAGGCATGGTTCTAGGTGTGCTGCATGTATTTATTCCTTTATTTTCACATCAACCCTAGTCAGAAAACTGAATCACAAGAGATTCAATATTTTGCTCAAGATAATACAGTGGTACCTTGAGATACGAGTGCCCTAACATACGAGATTTTTGAGATATGAGCCGTCGAGCGAGTGATTTTTGCTTTGAAATACGAGCAATAGTTGAGATACGAGTAATCGCGTGGATTGGCCGGCTGCACATGACCCACCAGTTTACCACAACTCGAGCATCTCATAGTTTCCCACGCCTCAAGGTTATGGAACGAATTAAACTCGTATCTCAAGGTACCACTGTAGTTAGTAGGGGGAGGAGCTCAGGGTGTGAACCCAGCAACCTGGCCCTGGAACTTCTTCCCATATCCCTGGGGAGTTTGAGGCGGAGGAGCCAGAGGAGGCAGGTGATCTGAGGAAAGCAGGAGTATGATGCTCAGAAAGCGAAGCATAGCATGTATTTTGTGGAGGTGTGGTCCACCCGACCACATGTTGCTTAGGCCCCGGAAGCTGAGCTCTCAAGAGTAGCCATAGGATCTGGAAACATGGAGGTTGTAGGCGACATCAGAAAATGCAGTTTTGGTTGAGCAGTAGGAAGGATGAGTGAGAACTTGTTGGCGTGGTTTGACAGGGAATGGCAGGTGGCAGTGTCCTGAACTGTCCTTTGAGGATACAATACTTGCTTTGCAGGGTCATTAGCATGTTTAGAGCAAGTGTACATAAAGCAAAAAGCACTGTGCCTAGCATTATAGGCATGCAGTAAATGCTAACAATTTTAACATGGTCTGCATACATCTTGGAGCCATGAAGACGTGTGGTGTGAGTGAACAGGAACAAGAATATACATGCTCAACATTTGGTCAGCCAGCCTGTTTAGGTGCAGGCACCCTGACACGTTCAATGAGAGTTTAGGATGAAGAAGACAAACTCTCCCCTTTGGATGAATTTGAATGGTAATTCCAGAGGAAAGGCAAGCCTGTGGAAGAAAACAGGCTGGCTGTGAATAGGGGGGTTGAAGGAATTCAGAGGCTCGGATGGCATGATGCATTGCCCTGGAGAAGAAGTGGCATGTATTGCCAGTCTCCCTGCTTCTGCGGGAGGAATGAGAGACTCCGGCAGGGGCAGTGGCTTTGCCTCGATTCTTGGTAGGTTTCAGGCAAAGCTATCAGTCACAAATGTCCTTCCTTATGTGCCAACAACACTTCACGTTGAGAAGCACCTCTCTCCACAGGCCTGAGAGCAATTTGTAAACAGAACAGAATGCATCTCATTACTGCTCCCCACCCAACCTCTCAACCTGCTGTGAGTGGTGGCTGGGGGTGGCAGGGGGAGGGGGGAGGAAGCTAGAGGACCCTGGTGTGACCGAAGACAGCATCTGGAAGCTTCCCCAGATATAACTTGGAGCTCAGGGTCAGAAAACTGGGTTTCCACATAGGTTGTTCCTTGAATTCCTCAAAGCTGCTCCTGAAATCCCTTCTTAGAGAAGCAGGCAGTAAAAGCGAGCTTTGCTTACTCTGCGACCACGCTTGATCTGCTTCTGCTTCCTGAAGAGAGGGCGATCCAGCCCAGCACCAGGTCCCACCTTCTGCCTTCAGAGAGGCCACTGCGTTTTCTTTGCCCTGAAGGCTTGGATTGATGACTAAGAAAAGCTGGGAATTTTTCATATTCTCATAGAGGTTATCCCTTCCTAGACCCCTGCAGTTTTGCTGAGACCTCCGGCTTTGCCTTTGACAAGAATCCTGGGTGTGTGTTGGGGGTTGGGGGAAGGGCCAAACAGGTTCTGGTGGGTGGGCTGCATGACAGAGCTGGCTGTGCCTCTGGGGCTGGGGACAAGCCACAGTGAGGCTCAGGCATCCCGCCCTCCTGACCATAAGCCCTGCACTGATTTCAGTCATTTGGAACTTGCCCTAGTTTTCCCGATATTAGCACATTGCTCTTCACTAAGTATTCTTCTTCACACCATTTATATAAAAGCATCTGCAAATATGTGGAGTGCCCTTGGTGATTCCTGCAGAATCTCTGAGTGCTGGGGTGTAAGTGAGGTGAGCCTGGGGCAGAAGGCACAGAAACTTGCAGAATCGCAAAAATATCTGTTGTATGGAATTAAATGGAAACTCCCCCCCTCCTCTCTCTCTCTCTCTCTCTCATCTTCTCCCAGCCTGCCTAGTCCTAGCCATCATTCAAGGACCCAGTTAAGTTCTACATATTCTAGAAAGCCCTCTTTATTCATGTTTGTGCAGTTGTTCTTTATTTTACTTATTTTTATTGAGGCAAAATTCGCATCATGTAAAATTAGTTTAAGTGAAAAATGTAGTGACGTTCAGCACCTTCACAGTGTTTGCAATGACCACCTATGTTTAGTTCCAAAACATGTTCATTGCCTCAAATTAAGATTTGTACTTCTACTGTCTCCCTTCCCCCACCCCAGCCTGGCAACCACCAATCTCATTTCTGCCTTTCTGGATTTGCCTATTCTGGCTATCTATCTATCTATCTATCTATATAAAAGCACAATATGCAAAGTGTCCAGGCGTTCGACCAACTGGGATTGCTTACTATGACGTGTGCTGACCACCAGGGGATGGTGCAGAATGAAGGAAGGCCCTGGCTGGCAGCCGGCCGCTGCTAGGGATCCTATCCGTGCATGAATTCCCTGCACTGGACCTCTAGTTTGGTATAAATGGAATCAGACACTGTAGGACTTTTTGTGCTTAGCTTGTTTCAGTTAGCACATTTTCTAGGTTTGTCCATGTTGTCTCATGTATCAGTAGTTTATTCCTTTCTGTGGTTGAATAATAATACTCCATCATATGTACAGGAGGTCCTCATATATGTATAGCACAGTTAATCACATCTGAAAAGTCCTTTTTGCCATGTAAGATAACAGATTTAGAGGTTGCAGAGTTTAGATTGTATATACCTTTGGGGAGACCATTATTCTGCCTACCACAATCGTGTTACCTCATAAGATTATTTTGAAGATAGAATGAGATATTCCACACAAAGCACAGCTACTCAATGATATTAAACATAACAGCTACTCCTGCCAAGGGTGGCAGTGCCTGTGGCCAAATACTTTTAGATTTAGTACCTTGAACATAGTGCTTTCTCAGTAGGCATGTGGAAACTGCCTGTGTTTGACGTGTATAGTCACAGTGATGACTCCTAAGAATGGGCTATCTTTTGGCAATAAATAGAAGTCACTCATCAACCCCCCATGTCAGATCCTACCTGGGATTCCACCTAATTCATGTCCATTTCTTTGGGGATAACAAATTTGAGTTGTAAATCTCTGGTCTATATGAAATATCTTACATGTTTCTACTGTCTCTGAACTATAACACCAAAAGTTTTGGGTTGAAAAGGCACCTTTGATAAAACTGGTATCCAAAATACACAAAGAACTCTTAAAACTCACCAATGAGAAAACAAACAACCTGATTAAAAATGAGCCAAAGGCACCTCACTAAGATGCACAGGAGGCAAATAAACATATGGAAAGATGCCCTACATCACATGTCATCAGGGGAATGCAAATTCAAACAACAAGATATCACTATACATGTATTAGGATGGCCAAAATCCAGAACAATAACAACACCAAAATGTTGATGAGGATGTGGAGCAACAGGAACTTTCATTAATTCCTGGAGAGAATGTAAAATGGTACAGCCAATTTGGAAGACAGTTGAGAATTTTTTTTTTCCTGCAAATAAAGCTAAACATACTCATATGAGCCAGAAATCTCATTCCTTGATATTTACCCCCAAAGAATTAAAAACTTATGTTGACACAAAAACCCGCACAAGGATGTTTATAGCACTTTAGTCATAATTGCTAAAACTTGAAAGCAACCAAGATGCATTTTAGTAGATGAGTGGGTAAGTAAATTATGGAACATCTTCAAAATGGAATATTATTCAGCACTAAAATAAATAACGTATTAAGCCATGGAAAGACATGGATAAAGCTTACGTTTTACTAACTAAAAGAAGTCAATCTGGAAAAGTTTACATACGATATGAATTCAACTCTATGACATTCTGGAAAAGGCAAAACTATGGAGGCAGTAAAAGGATCAGAGGTGCTGGGGATTATGGGAAGGGATGAACAGGCAAAACACAGAAGGTTTTGGGGGAAGTGAGAATACTCTTTATGGTACCATAATGATGGATACATGTCATTATAAATTTACCTAAATGCACAGAATGTAAAACTCCAAGAGTGAACCCCAGTATGAACTGTGGACTTGGAGTGATAATGAAGAGTCAGTATAGTTCATCCTTGAATCACTCTGGTGGGGCTATTGATAATGTGGGAGTCTGTGCATGTGTGGGGGCAAATCTTTGTAGTTTCCTCTCAATTTTATGTTCTCATGAGAATAAAACTGCTCTACAAACATACCATCTTAAAAACATTTCCGGGTGCCTGGGAAGATATTGTGAAGCTCATGAACCCAAGGTTGGAAGATAGCGCCATGAAAAGGGAAGCGAGTCTGAAACATGTGTTGAACTATGAAAGTTCCAGAACTGCTGTCCCTACTGGGCTTTTAATCCTAAAGATAATTCTACTTAGAAGAGAGGTTCTATTAGGCAATGGCCCAGGGAGGATCCCTAGAAGCAGGACAGGGGCCAGAGGATGAACGAATGGGGACAAGGACCTTCAGACAACATGACGCCTGTGTGGAGTCACTTAGTCACTTTGGAGAAAAACATGTTGCTGTTGTCTTTGTCAGGCAGCCTTGCTAATTGTGTTGCTCTAGCAGCCCCAGTTGGGAGATGTACAGCTGCTCTCAGACCTCATGGCAGGAGCAGAGATTCCTTCTCTGTGTGTAATGTAGAGGCCTGTGAATGGAGGCCAGATCTCTGCAAGAGGCAGTCGTGGGTGGGGCTGGGGAGTGGAAGGTTTGGCCCTAGTGAAGTGACTCAAGTTCCTTGATTTTCCCCTCTTGGCCTTGGCCACCCCATCTGAAGAAGGTGGGTGGATTGCAGGTCTTGTGCAAGTCCTAGCACCTGTGATTCTATAATTGGGTAAAGAGCTATGCCAGAGAAATTTTAAACAAGTGCTTCTCAGATGACTTACGTGACCATCATCTGAACAGAATGTAACTCTTGGATTTTGACTCAGTCCAGGGAATTGTCTGGGTCTGTCCTGCCCACTCATGTTTACTTCTTTGCAACACTTAGCTAGGATCTTTTGAGTTCTGCCTTTTATCCACACCCTAGTTTTGCCATGACCACCCCACCCCACATGGCTTTAAGAGCTCCAAATTTTCTAGGGTGAAAGAGAGAGATGCACACACTGAAGGTTCTTCAGGAAACCAAAATAAAGGGGCTTTTCTTGGCTATTGTGATTGTGGGAAAAAGGAGCAGAGGCTGAAGCAGGATTTTAATAGCCTCTCCCAGGGGAGGCATCCCCGTAGACCAGAGGACATGGAAACCAGGGTTTTGTGAAGTGACCTTGGAGCGTATGACCTACAGGGAAGAGTCAACCCTTCGGACACTTTATGGGGCTTCTGAACTTGGAAGGGAAGACAAAGAGTTTTAGGATGGAATGGATCTTTCTGATAGTTGGACTGATATGATACTGCAAGGAGAAAAATGTCAATCACATGGGATGTGGCCCCACCATGGCCCAGTGGGGGAGAAGGGAGAAGTCATAAGGATGGAGGAATGCCAGAAAGGGCTGGATGAACCGAGGTCCAGGGATGAGAACAAACTGTGAGCTTGGGAAGCAGCTGAGTGTTTCTAGAATGTGGAGTGAAGGCAAGGGAGTGATGAGTTATGCTAGAGAGGTAGGCAGGAGCAGACTAGGAAGGGCCTTGTGGACTGGGTCAGGTGCTAAAACTTGACCTTGTGGGCTGTGGGTGTGGGAGCTTTGAAGAGTATGAGACAGGGACATGCCAGGTTCATGGAGGCATCACCAGCCCTTATTCCTTGTCATCAGGTGCATAATCTCTCTGTTTCCTCATTTTGATGGCAGCCACAGGCTCTTCACTCAAGGAATTGTCACTTCCAGCTGAGAACAAGCAGAATAACAAATTCTCAAGAAAAATCTGCATTTTCCAAATTGTTGTTTGCAGAGGGGAGGGAAGAAACTTGATATAGGCTATTTGAGACTTTGGGGGACACAGTGGAATTTGCATATTGCTGTGGGGCACTAGGGTGTCCTCTTTTTTATTTTTTAAAATATATTTTATTGATTTTTTACAGAGAGGAAGGGAGAGGATAGAGAGTTAGAAACATCAATGAGAGAGAGACATTGATCAGCCGCCTCCTGCACGCCCCCTATTGGGGATGTGCCTGCAACCAAGGTACATGCTCTTGACCAGAATCGGACCTGGGACCTTTCAGTCCACAGGCTGATGCTCTATCCACTGAGCCAAACCGGTTTTGGCTAGGGTGTCCTCTTGATGCTTAATTACACCTGCTCATTTTCCTGGAAAACACCAAGCTCACAGCACCTTTGCAGGTGGCATGTCTCGGGCAATGTCTGAAGAAGCCATTCCCCTTCCCTGAATGGTATCCCTCCAAAGCAAAGTGCATGCCACTGAGATCTAAATGTGACTTTGGGAAAAGGAAATAGAACAAAAGGGAAAGAATCCTCTTTCTAGTCTTGCTGGACACGGGGTGTGTGGCTGAGACAGAATCTGTACAGGTGCCTGCAGTTCAACGTGTGAGCACACATGTCAGTCAGATCAGTGGCTTGTAAGGAAAGACCACCGTGTGATGGCCAGGAGACTTCTAATTCAGTCCATTTGTCCACTGACTAGCTGTGTGACCGTGGGTGTCCCATGCCTGTCTCGGCACTGTTGTTCCCTCTTGAAAGATGAGACCTTGACCTAGACGTTCTCTCCTTGCTCCAATGTGCTGCATGGAGTCACTGGAAGGATTCTTCATCCAAGTCTGAGTCCTTCCATTCATTTTATCTTAAACACTTTGTGATGGTATTTATTATTTATCACCGGCTATTTCCAAAGAGAATTTGACTCAGCTTCCAATACCATGTGGTCACAATGGAATCATTAAAAGGCAATGAATGATCAAGTGCCATTTCATAGGCAGTGGTGATGGGGTGAAAGTATGCCAGAAAAATAGGATGAAAATAGTTTTTTTCAAATAAGTACTAAAGGGGGGCTCTGGGAGCTTTGACTGCCAAGGAGAAGGAATACCCCATTCCATGCTCAGAAGGAGCCCTTTGTGACCAGAGCTAGGTGTTCCTGGTTCCTATGTAGGAGCTGCAATGTGCATTTGCAGATACAAATCATCCACAGCGATTCCATACAGATGCAAGCGACTCCAGACTTCCACGTGGTTGGGTTTATCTCCCCCTCTCTCAGAGATTCCCATTTCGTGTGGCAGAAATGAACAGATGTGTCTCCAAAATGGATGAAGGTTGACACATTTGAGGTTTGCATTGAGCATTTTCTAGGAAGTGGGAGAAACGAGCAGGGCCTTCTCTCTGTGGTGGTGGGTGTGAAGCTTGATCCGCCCTTCCCCACATGCCAGCATTGCCTGTGGGCCCTGGAGCACCCACTCAGCTCTGCACACAGACGCCCCGCAGCCTGAAGGTGGTCCTCTCCTTCTCCCTGAGCAGCCACCTCCCCAGCCTCTCTAGGGACCCAGAGCCAGGCTTCGAAACAACTCTTTTCTCCTACTGACCTAGAAAAACCTTCTGAGGGGCTTTTCTGTTTTGAAGCAAGCTGAGCAGATGTCACACACTGAGCAGACATTCAGCACGGCAACCTGTTGAAACCAGGGGGACTAAGAAAGCTCGAAAAGGAGCAAGTTTTATGTTCCGCAGCTGCTGCATCAGAGACACAGGTCTACTGTCTGAATGGTGGAGGAGACAGCACACTGTCCTTCAAACGCCTGTGACTCTCACTCTGCGTACATTCAGGAGCTGCTCTGGGAACTGAGGGTTTTGAGACCTCTTTTTCCACCACAAGGGAGAGGAGCTCACAGTAAGGGTAGCATAAGATCCGTGGGCATTCAGACTCCGGCAGAATTTAACTCGAGCATGGGGGGAGCATTATGTGTGTGGATAATGCTCAATGAAGAGCTCTGAGCATTGGCTTTACAATCTTTAGTACCAAGGAGCCTGCAAAACTGAAAGATTAATTTCAATCTAATGAGGCTGCGCAAGGGATAGAGGCTCAGTAATGGCACTCTCAGCAGACAGATGGGTGGGGCTGGATCTTGGTGCGGTCCCAGCTAAAAAGCCCAAGAACTCAAATCCTATTGGCACCTTCCTTGGTGTTTCTCCTGATCTCCTTCTGTTTACGGAAGTCATCTCCCGACCCCATCCTTCATTTCTTTTCTGTCCATGCTAACTCTGACTAACATTATCTTCTTGCTTTTTCCTTGGAACTCCCCTTGACTATTCAAACCAGCAATAAAGATCAGAGTGTCAACTCAGGGAAGCTCAGGCTGGTGGGACCCCAAAACACTTCTCCTTCACTGGAAGGGATTCTTTACAAAGTAGTTCTCCAACTTCTGCTTGAACACTGCTAGTGATGAAAGGCTCTTATGTAAGGTATTACTCAGGAACTTTGTGCCCTGGGACCAGAGTTAGGTTTGAAATCAGCTCTGCCGCTTACTGACTGGTTGTTCTTTGCCCATTTCTGCAACCTCTCTGCATCCGAGTGTTTCATCTCTAAAGTGGAATTAACAGTAGTATCTAATTGACAGGGTGGTTGGCCAACCCTAGAATTTTGACCCAGGTTGTATTTTTGAGAGGCTAGCATTTTTAAAAGATACCTTTTGGGAAATTGTGTTTTTTCATTTTTAAAGAATCAAGGTCTGTAGTTGCCTAACCTGTGAAACAAAGCCAGCAAATCTACCTAGACATTTACACAGACACATGTTCCACTCCAGAGAGTTGATGTCCAGCGTATTCATTTGCTAAGGCCTCTGTGACAAAGTACCACAAGCTGGGAGGCTCTAACAACAAACATTTATTTGTCTTGGTAACATTGGTTCCTCCTGAGGGCTGTGTGGGAAGGACCTGTTCAAGGTCTTCCTCCTTGGCTTATAGACGATTATCTTCTCCCTGTCTCTACAATAATCTTCCCTCTACATGCCTTTCTCTCTGTGTCCAAATTTCCTCTTGATAGGGACATCGGTCATATTGGATTAGGGACCACCCCAATAATGTCATTTTAACTTGATTACCTCTGTAAAGACCTCATCTCCAAATAATGAGTCACTAGAGGCTAGGACTCCAATATATCCTTTTATGGGGGGGATTCAATTCACACCCACAACATTGAGTAATGGACAAGGTATCAAGTTAGGTGTCCAGGGGCCTTGGATTGGGCCCCAATTCTATCAGTGACTAATTGCATGATGCTGGCTGAGTCTCTGGACCTGCATTTCCCTGCTGTGACATGGTTTGGGTTGACCTGACTCTTTTAGCCCTAGAGTTCTATGGTTTGGGTAGTCCATTTGTTTTGGCAATAAACTGACAGAAATTCCAAGGGAAGGTGCTAAGTGTGGGGCTCAGAGAGCGGGGGAAACAGGAATTTCTGAGTGGGGAGTCTTGTGCTGTGCAGTTGCCCATTGTCTTGGGTTGTAAGAAGTGGACAGCGTGGCTCTAAAAGAATCCTTTCTCCCTCTAACATTTTCTTTACAATCCTGTTGCTTGGGAAATGGCCCTATTTTAGCTACTGTGCTATATTTTGCAGGGCTTAAAAGCTCCATAAAGTAATGATTTGGGGTGAGGTAGCTGAGGAATTCAATGACTTTAAGAGCATATTTGTAGTATTTCATAAAAATAAATAATCTTTTACCTTTTATGGGAATAAAACGTTTTCAACTGGGAGAGTTGCTCCCCCCACCACACTCTAATTCTTGGAATGGTCTTACAAAAATGGTACCCAATAGAGTCCTTTGCGCATTTCTGCCTTTTGACATACTGTTGAAGTTATTGTAGGATGGTTTCACTCTGGTAAGTGACGGTGTTCAAATGTTGATTCATTTCAGCAGGACACTGAAGCCATCAATGTATAACTTCATGGCTGTTAATTCTCATTTCAATACGAAAGAAACTTTATAGTCACTCATTATTTAACCCTGACTGCAAACTTTGCAGGGAAGAAGAGGAGACGTTGCTAGATCTGCATGTGCTGTAAGATGGGTCGTTATGATATCTCCCCACTGGGGGACAGAGTGAAAGGGAATGGCAAACCCCTCCACCACCAGGCAGCCTGGTCCTGGGCGAATATTGGGATTTTTATTCAAGGAAAGGGAGGCGGATGCTTTTTGCCTGATGCCTCTTCATGGACAACTTCAGAGTTGTTGATGTTTGTCAAACGTAACTAGGAGATCCTGACTTAAAACAGATGTACCCTAGGTCCATTCTCATTTTGATGCACTCACTGATGCAGTGATGTGTTTGCCAAAGTTTTCTCTTGGAGAAAGTAACTACCCCTTGGGATTAGGTGTAGGGCGTCTTCCAGTGGAGGAAAGTTCCCTCACAGATTCCTACCACAAGGAATGAATGAGGAAGGAATGAGAAGGGCCACAGCCCAAGGCCTCCCATTGCCTTGGCCAGATACTGCCATTTTGTCACATCTTCCAGTAGCGACAACATGGCTAGCTGCCCCCTCCCAACTGAGGTGGAGGAGAGAGGACCGGTCAAAGCTGGGCTCTGCAGGGAGCTTTCAGCAAATGCTTCCTTTCATCATCCAGATGCTCACAGCTTGGCCTGGCCCTGGAGGTGGTGCGACGTTTTGATTGGATCTGGACATCTCACTTTCTTCCTTTGTGAGGAAGTTGCCAATGGTGTTGCCTTGAGGCTGGTCAAGGTGACTTCGGGGGGAGGGGCACCTGGCTTAGGTCCACTCAGAGCAGCAGGGAGGGACCTCTGCCTCTGCTCATGGAGCACCCGGTGCAACATCCTCAAACCCAGGCCAAGTTACCGCGGACTCATTCTGCCTCTCATTGCAGCTTGAAGAGTAACTGATGGATGTATCATGGAAACTTCTGGAAAATATTTGGATCAGGGAATCAAATTTTGTGTGTACTCTGTGAATTTTTTTTAGTAAGTGAAGCATTATAATCACAGTTCTGAGAACCTTTAACAATAACAGAATTTCCTTGTTTTGGGTCTTATAATCAGGGACATCCTAAGAATGGGGGTTTAGTTATAAAATGCTCTGTGTGGAGGGGAACTGGGCTGCTCCCTGGCTCTCCCTGACCAGGCTCATTTGGGAACAAGTGTGAAGCAGGTTTCAGAACTCTCGCCTGGATGCGGGTGGAGATAAGGCTGTCATTTCTGTAGAGGGCAGGGATTGATGATTCTCCCATTGTTCTGACACCCATGCCTTTTCTTTCTGAGAGCGAACCGAGTCCAAGACGCTCCCTCCGCCTCCCTCCTGTCTTCCACTAAGCTCCTCATTCATCAAGGCCTTTTGTGGTCCTTAGTTGCTCACTGAATAAATGTCTATTCCTCCCTGAAAGCAGCCAGCCCTCTTTAGCCATCAATTGCTCCTCTTCTTACCTGCCCCCGCCCCCATCCCCATCACTCTCACTGTCTCTGTACTTTGGATGCTGAGTTTCCAGACAGGAAGCCTGAGGGAATAGGAAGATTTGGGGGCTTCAGCTCTTCAGAGGTTCTACCCTAACACAAGAAAAAGCTGGATTCGCACCCAAGAACCTTCCTCTGAGAGGCCAGTCCTCTGAGCCTGGCTGCCCTCTGGCAATTGGCGACACTGTGTCAGGACCACACTTCATCTCACTGAGTCCAGTTAGGTCATCCAACTGCCTTCCCTGTCGGTCTCCAGGTGCCAGGCCTTGGGCAGTGTGGCCGTGAACCTGCTGTCTTTTCTATTCGGGGACTTCAGCCTCATGAAAAGACAAGGTGCAACAGGGAAAGCCGCCTTATCTAAGATCTGGGATTGGCTGGCGCCGGCCACAATTCCTTCACAGCAAGGAGCCCATCGCTGTTTTGATGAATAATTAAATGAATAAAGTGCCACATGGTTACCAGGAGGAACGTCCAGGAGGGAAAGTGCTCTGCGATCAGGGAAGTCAAGGAGGATTGTGGGAGATGCTCAAGTAGCTCTGTGGCACCTGCGGGAGTTGACCAGGTGGACAAGAGGAGGGGGACTTTCTGGAAAGGTTGACCCCAGGGCTGGGAGGATCAGGGCAGAAGAGAAATGGAGCTGAAGATATGGATACCTTACATTTTTTAAAACATTTCTTTTCCTCATTTTCCTCTTTCCAACCCATTTTTGCCGTTGTCCCCACTCCCACCCAACTGTCTCTGATTTCCCCCCTTATCTTACATGATTTTTTTTTTAAACCGGCTGGGGAAGTGCTGCATTTTAAAGCCTCTCTCGCCTGCCAAGTTGTGCTCCCACGTCCTCAGAGCTCCACATGCAGCCAGAATAACTTTGGGATGAAGCTCATTAATAATGTGCATGGTAAATCACAGCCCCTGTAGGAGGCCTGGACAGGGGGGCCCTTGGCCTGTCACCGAGCTTTCAGAGATGGCAGCTCACAAATGGAGCGCCCGTCCCCGGCCTCCAGGCCTGAGGGCTGCGGCTCTCCACACAGGAGCGCTGGGGGAAGGTTTCCTGGGTGAAATTTCCCCATCGTGTGGGGCTTCCAGGGGAGGATTTTGTTCTCCTTAAATAGAGTTGCTTACTCGCCCGGCGTCTTCGCTGCATCTTCCTGGACAGTCTCCACTGTGGGAGGGGGATTTCCAACCGCATGTCACTTAGCATGAGTGCGCCCATTAGTTATAATTAAGCAGGCTGCTGCGATGATTACAAATACATTCAGCCCCGAAAGGATGGTGTGGAAATGCGGCCATATTACTGGTCTTCCGATGACGAATCCACCAGGCTCTGCAGCAGGCTCAGGGGACAGCTGGTCTCCCTGGGCGGGTGGCCTCCCAGGTCAAACGGCTGTGCTTCTGGGAGCAGAGTCTATTTCAGGAAGCATCTCTGAGCCCTGGGACCCTGGGACCTGGGAGCTGCTTACCTTTGCCAACATCTGGGAAGGATTTTGAATGCATTTGCACCAGCCAGGTCTGGTTTCCGGCTGGAGGTGAAGATGCAGCTGTTCACAGCAGGCTTCCCCTGTGAGCAGCCGCCACCTGCGCCTGCCTAGGCCCCCGGCAGGATCAGGGGGAAGCATCTCACCCCATAAGCTGCAAACCTGTGGGTGGTCTCCTGCGTCATGGCCACCTGCCTTGCTGTGTTCCTGTGCTTTTCCAAAGGCTGTGCTGTTGTGTCTCCGGTGTCTCCTAGACCCCATGTAAGCAGGGACTCACTCGGCTTCTTGGCTTAGGGACACAGAATTTGGGGGGAAAGAAGGAATAGCAAAACCAAAACATAGCCAAAACCTGTTTGGCTCAGTGGATAGAGTATCGGTCTGCGGACCGAAAGGTCCCAGGTTTGATTCCGGTCAAGGGAATGTACCTTGGTTGAGGGCATATCCCCAGTAGGAGATGTGCAAGAGGCAGCTGATCGATGTTTCTCTCTCATCGATGTTTCTAACTCTCTATCCCTCTCCCTTCCTCTCTGTAAAAAAAATCAATAAAACATATTTAAAAAACAAACAAACAAAAAACACCATAGAATAAATAGGGAGCTGAATGATGAATGACTAGTGGGATTTATGTATTAAAGACTTATTTATTAAAGAGTCGATGCTTGGGGACCATGTGCCAGTTATTGCGCTGGTTCTTTGCATGACGGTAGCATCATGTGATGGCCCAGAGCATGACCTCAGCACTTGACTGCCTGGCTGTGAATCTCTTTGCCTAGCTGTCAATTAGCTGGGTGGTCTCAGGCAAGAAGCTTAACTTCTCTGGGCCTGTGATTCCCTGATTATTCCTGCTTCAGAGAACTGTGTGACAGTTGAGCTAATTGATGTAAGGTGTGTGGGATGGGATCTGTGTCTTGTGAAGGTTACTTCTTTCTGTCACTGCAGTATTTTCCTATCTTTAATCATTATTAGTTTCACAATTTTGCAATAATCAGGCACCCATGCATTTACTTAATATTTAAAGATGTAAAACTTTAAAAAAGTATTACTAAAACATATTGAAAAGTGCACAAAGGATCAATGTATCAATCAATAAATTGTCATGAGCCCTGGCTGGTGTGGCTCAGTTGGGTGCTGTCCCATGCACTGAAAAGTTGCCAGTTCGATTCCCCATTAAGACAAATACTCAGGTTGTGGGGCATGCAGGAGGCAGCCAACTGATGTTTCCTTTTCACAATGATTTTTTTTTTCTCTCTCTCTCTCTATATATATCCCTTCCTTTCTTTCTCTAAAAAAATATTTAAAAACATAAAAATTTTATCAGGAAATGTCAAGAAACAGATCAGAGCCAGGAACCCAGAAACTCTTCTCATGGTCCCCTATTGCCTTTCTGGGGGTCACCTGATTCTGATTCTCACATTCTGTTGCTTAGTTTGCCTTTGTTGGCTTGGTATATATATATATGGGGTCATATCTTATGTATTTTTGGGTGTTTATGACTTCTATAACTTAATGTTACATTTCAAGGGTACCTCTGTTGTTACATAAAGTGGAAAATTGTTCATTTTCATGGCTGTGTAGTATTTCATTGCATGAATAGAGCAGCATTATTAGAGGTTTTCATGTACTGGCAGGGGGTGGGGGGTCCCTCAGTCTGGCCTGCCCCCTCTCACAGTCCAGGAGCCCTCAGGAGTGGGAGGTGACCTGGCGATCAGGGGAAGGCAATGCCCTATCACACCTCTGCTGCTGCCACTGCCGGCAGCACAAGCCTTGGCTGGCCCTGGTTACCTGAGCTTCAGGCAGCCCTGGGCGGCTGGCAGCCACCATCTGAAGTTTGTCTGTGCTTCACTTAGGCCAGCCTTGGGCAGCTGGGAGGCTGAAGGGACTGGGGGACTTCTGTGGGCAGGCCTGGCCTTGCCATGTACCTGCCACCCCTGCTGGGCTGAGGGAACTGGGTGCCACCATCTTGTAGCTGTGGGTGCCGCCATCTTTGTGACAGCATGAGGGTTAATTGGCATATTCCCTCTTTATTAGATAGGATGCTGTTTATGGACATTTGTATTGTTTCCAGTATTTTGCTATTATGTCTAATGGTAGGACAAGCATTTTTGTACATATTAGTACTTGTTAAAGCATGTTTATGCTGACTGTATATTTAGGAGTGTAATTGCTGGGAAATGAAATGTGGGTATGTTCAAAGTTAGTAAGAGGTGACTTTCTAGTGATTGTACCAATTACCATCCCAACTCTGCAAGTTTCCATGGTCCTCCATTTTTACCAACTCTTCATGTTACCACTGCTTTCATTTAGCCATCCTAGGTATTATGTACCTTAGCCATCCTAGGTATACTTTATTCTGGTCCTAATTTGCATTTCCCCAATTACCATTAGTCAATATCACCATTATTGTGAAAGGGTGGTCTCTCACAGAAGTTACCTGCGGTAAGGCATCCTTTCATATTAATTCTATTTAAATATCTTCTTTTGTGAGTGCCTGGTCAAGTTAATTTAAAAATCTATGTTAAATCTTCTTATTAATTTTTAGAAAAAGTTTTTTATATATTCTGGAGATAAGCCATTTGTTCATAAAGGTATTTGTGCTACAAATACCTTTCTCACTCTGTGTAAACTTAGTTTAAACTTTAGATTTATCTTAAGCGGTAATGTTTATTAAATTAAGCTTGGTGTTATTTTGTTCTAAAATATGCACGCCTATATTGAAGGTTTTCCCTTATTCCAACTAAAATTACTTCTTGTAGGTGCAAGCCACTCACTGAAGGTATGCGTTATCACCCTTTAGAACACACTCCATTATCTAATTTAATCTTCACAAACAACCAATTTGTGGGTACCATTGTTATCCTGTTTTCTAGGTTTGGCATCGGAGGCACTGAGGAGTTTGGTAACTTACCCAAAGACACACAGCGGAGATGAGGACCCGGGCTCACAGCTCAGGTGTATCCATAGTGCTGGTCCCCAGGCTATTTTATCATCATTGTACACTGTCCCTCCAGGAGAGGACTTCTGCATCCCACACAGCCAGGCAGGTAGTAAATGCAGCCACAGGATGGAGGATGAATGGATGGATGGATGTCATGAAGGGTTAGGATCATGTTCCTAACAAAGGCTTTCCGGCCAGGCCCTGGGGGTACGAAACCTGGACTCTGACCCCACAGGAGCTCTGCTGTGGTCTTTCTCTCCTTAGTGGCCTTAGGGTATAGAGTGATGAGATGGAGATGGAGCTGAGGTGAGGAAATGACAGTCCCCTGCCTGACTTTGTTGGGAGAGGTGTGGTCTGTGGTTGTTTTAGGAACCCTTGCTTGCAGGGGCAGTGAACCATAGAGATCTGCCTACTCCATTGTTAACCCCCCTCTGAATAAATATCAGGAACAAGGTAGGGATATGGGCTTCAAGGATTCATTTCCATGTTCTTGAGACTCACTGGGTTTTTCAAGCTGGCTTGATCTTGGTGACATTGGTTGACATAACCATACGGGTTTCCGGTGTACAGCTCTAGAACACATCATCTAGAGCTCATGCGCTCATCACCCAAATTCACCCTTTGTTTACCCTCTGCTTCCATCATCCTTTATCCCCACTCTGTCCTTTTCCCCTTTCTACCTCCCACTCCCCATGTCCTCTGACCATCACCATACTGTTGTTTGTTTGTTTATTTTGTTTTGTTTTTCTTAATCGCTTCATCTTTTTTACCCATCTCTCCCCGCTCCCAACCTCTCCTCTGACAGTTGTCAGTCTGCTCTCTGTATCTCTGAGTCTGTTGCTTTTTGTTTTGAATTAGATTGTGTCTACAGAATACTGAGGAAGACCCCCACAAGGAGGGCCCTGCCAGGGGCTGGGATGGGGTGACTATGGACGTCACTGCTCCTGGTGGGACCTCTTTCTTGAGGCATTTGTTGAAACTTTGTTCTTCATCAGCAGCCACCTCTCTCGGTCCTGAGTGCTGGCGATGGCCGCACTGGGCTCTCTGTGAGTGCCTGCCTGGGGAAGGGCCCATGGTATTTAATAAATTACATTGATGTATCGCCTTTATGGACCGGCTGCAGTACTCTGCATTATCAGAGGTGATCGCTTTCTTAGGGAAACGTGGAAGTTCTCTTCATTAGCATCCATTTTTCTATGAGGCTTGGAGGCTGAGATGCCGAGCTGCTCGGGGCTCATGCTGGTGATGTATGGGACGCCGTCGGGGTGAACAATGGCTTCGGCATAAATCAGGTGGGAGGAAGGGACGGAGGCCATTTGCCACGGGCTTTCGTGATGAAAGAAGCAGGCGGCTTTTCTTCCTCCTGGGGTGACAAGCTCCTCTCTTCATTTTCCACGAGGGAGTCGCAGCGGCTGGAATGGCTCTTGGGGGAGCAGCAGCCTCCGCAGCGGGTGGAGTGGGTGACATTCTGGCTCATCCCACCGCAGCTGTGGGGTGACGGCAGGTACTCCCCACTGTGGCTTGTGCTGCTGGCCTGTAGCAGTGGTGCCCTGACCCCCACTGTGACCGCTTTCCTCTGGCCCCCGCTCCCTGACCCTGGTCCAGCTGGGCCTGAGATGAGCGCTGGGGCTTCCTGCATGGGGTGCCCTGAGAGGCAGGGAGAAGCCCCAATGAGCCAGAAAGAGAAGCTGAGAACTGAAGAGGCATTGATTCTAGCCACTTCCTTCTCCTTCCCTGGTCCTGCCATAGGCTGTCTCTTTGTCCTGGAGAGACCTCATGGAGTCTGATACCTGCCTTCTGGAGCCCCATTTCTGAGAGCTTCCAATCGTGACAACACTGATCTCTCCTGCAGTCCTCCCATGTCCATCTCCTGAGGCTCAGAGCCCCCTGGATCTCCTGCACCCTGGCCAGGAGCAATTACCCCCTCGCCCCCCCCCCCCCCTGTTGGACACTTGCACACTTAGCAGATCTGCTTTTACCCAGGGGATCTCCGGCAGCATCTGTGAAGACCAGGGACTGGTCTGAGGGTGCAGCTAGGCCCAAACTTTCCGGGCAGATTACTTAGTTTCTCTGAGCCTCGGGCTCCTTATTTGCATGACGGGGTTAATAGTGCCAAGCTCCAAAGATTACACGAAGAACCAATGAGCCAGTGTTTGCCAAGTGCTCGGCAGTGCCTAACACATAATGCCTGCCCACCAATGCCAGCCGCCGTCAGAAGCCATTTCTCCGCATGTGCAGTAAGCGGGCAGCATCAACCCCGGGGCCCACCAGGTGCCCGTCCTCCATGGGCCCCGCAGGTAAACTGTGAGGGGCTGACATCCCCCTGCCTGCAGGGAGCTTATTGCTCAGGGGCTGAGGTTGGTGACTCACTCACCAGACCATTGGAGACCAGTGTGAGGGGGCCTGTGGCGGTGATGGTGGGGGACCATTGCTGATGGCAAGAGGGGCCTCTAGTCCAGTCTGAGACCTGGTGCCAACCTCCCCAGGATGGGGAGAGCCTCTAAAAGTTGACTAGACAGGGAGCCCTGAGAAGCCGAGGTCATGTATAGAAGAACCTGGCAAGCAAATGTAACTCCCATGATGTTCCTTTGCCCTCTAAAAATTGTCTGTGATCAATCGAGTTTTCTTGGCGGTTATTTCGGTTATTTAATATTTGTCCAATGTCCTCTTTCCCTGCCAGAATGTGCACCCCGTTATAGCCACAGCTCTCAGCACAGGGCTCCCCACTCTTTCACGCTCCACAACATCAGCACGTGAGCTGGGGTGGGGCAGGCATTGAGACCCGCCACACTCTGTCTTTGAGCAATGCTGTGGTCTTTGTGCATCTCTCTCCTCCCCCCTCCTCCCCACGAGCTGGGGACTGAGCTCTCTGGACTGACAGGGTTGCAGCCTGGAGCTGGTAGTTGCTCCCATTCCCAGCAAAGCATCAGCCAGCTCCCCCTCCCAAAGCTGACACCCCCCAGCCCCCCGCCCCCCAGTCCCTGGCAGGGGCTCGGTGTTCCTCAAGGCTGCCTGTGCTTCTGAGCTGCGAATCAATGCTGCCCTTTTCTTCAAGGAAATGCTGCCCCATGATATCACACAGGGAATCGATTAAAAGCAGAACTTTGAACTCGGGTGTTTGGAGAGGCCTCTTAGAGGGAACCACCCCATCTCCCCTTAGCGTGCTCCCTGCGCTGCCGCAGCCCCCTCTGCAGCTCCGAGGGGCTCCCCCCCCCGCAGGGCCAGAGCCCCTGGCATTTTCACAGATTAGCCGGGGTAGATCCATTCCATGTATGTATCTACAGTGAGGTCCCTTCAACCCGCCCCCTTCAACTCTAGATTTCAGCTCAGTTCAAACAGAAGGCCTCCGGATTTTCTCTGCTTTTCCTGCTTTGGTTCGGGCTCTGTCCAGTGCTCACCATCCTTGTGTTTTCTCCGCACAGAAATCCCCGCCAGATGGGTGTTGGTATCCGTTTCCATCTTCCAGCCTCCTCCCAGAGGCGCTGGTCTCTTAGTTCAGAAAGGAGGCCGGGAAAAGGAGCATCAGGTGTTCGAGCAGAGTCTGGGTCTCTTCGGATCCAAGCTGGGGACTCGGGAGTCTTGTGGGAGTGGAACCGGCCTTAGGGTGCAGGGAGGAGGGGAGGGAGAGTTTGAAGAGGCCAGGGATAGGAAGGGGAGGGGCAGTGTGGCACAGCACAGAGCTGATGGCGAGCAGGTGTGCCCCAGGAGAAGCAAGCAGACACAGTTAAAGGCAGGGGCGGGCAGATTGGGTTAGTGGGATGGCCAGAGAGCAGACAGAGCATGCCAAGTGTGATGGTTAATTTCCGTGTCCTCCTGGCTAGGTTCTGGTGCTTCATTGTTTGGTCAAACCCCATTTTCGATGTTGCTGTGATTGACACTTCAATCAGTAGAGTCTGAGTAGAATCAGCCTGCCTCTGTTTCCGGCCTCCTGCCCTGCAAATTCAGACTTAAGACTGCAACACCGATGTTTACTTATTGGCCTAATGGTCCGACTTACGGATTTCAGAAATGGCTCCCCCCGCCCCCTCCTGAGTCTCATGAGCCAATTTTTAAAAATAAATGTCTAGTTCTTTCCATAGAACTACTTATAGCCATGGCTTTTGTCTCTCTGGAGAACCCTCCTATGACGTTGAGTAAAGTGGGGGCTTTGCTGACTGATGTGAGTTTGAGGGCCGCCTCTAAGAGCTGGTCTCTCTTCACAGAGGATTTAAAAACTGAACATGGAATCAATTTCTGCAGCCAAGTTCAATACCTACCAGCCTCTTCCCAGGAAAGCCCATGTAAAGGAAATGCTGGGGTTCTTTTTGAATTGAATTCATAGGGGTGACATTGGTTAATAAAATTATACAGGTTTTGGGTATACAATTATATAACACATCATCTGTATATTGTGTTTTGTGTTCATCACCCCACGTCAAATTTTCTTCCATCACCATTTATTCCTTTTTATTCGCTTCTACCACCCACCCCCTGCTCCCTTCCCCTCTGGTCATTACCATGCTGTTGTTTGTGTCTATGAGTTGTTTTTGTTTTTGCTTAATCCCTTTACCCTTTTCACCCTACCCTAGAATCCCCTTCCCCTCTTTAGCTGTCGTTCTATTCTCTAAAAGGCTGTTTGTAAGTTTAATTTGTTCATTAGCTGCCCCTTACAAGTGAAATAATAAGGTACTTGTCTTTCTCTGACTGGCTTATTTCACTTAGCGTAATACTCACCACTTCCATCTCTGCTGTCACAAAAAGTAAGATTCCCTTCCTTTTAAAAAATATTTTTATTGATTGCAGAAAGGAATGGAGAGGGAGAGAGAGATAGAAACCTTAATAATGAGAGAGAATCAATGATCAACTGCCTCCTGCACACCCCTCACTGGGGATGGAGCCCACAACCCAGGCATCTACCCTGACCAGGAATTGAACTATGACCTCCTGGTTTATTGGTTGATGCTTAACCACAGAGCCATGCTGGCCAGACTTCCTTCCTTTTGTAATGGCTGAGTAGCATTCCCTGGTGTAAATGCACCACATCCTTTTTTAACCACTCATCTACCGATGGCACTGGGGCTGTTTCCAGATCTTGACCATTATAAGTAATACTGCCATAAATACAGGGGTGCATAGATTCTTTTGACTTAGTGTTTTAGGATTTGTAGTATATATTCCTAGAAGTAGTTCTGTTTTTAATTTTTGGAGGTAACTGCATACTGCTTTGCACAGTGGCTGCCCCAGTCTGTATTCGGGAGCTAGTCACATGACCTTCCATGTACACATGTGACAAGTGTGTTGGGTGGAGCCTGCTCACTCCCAGTTCTTTCACCCTTTGGGTGGAGTTGCTTTTAAATGACAAGAAGTCCCTGCCTCAGCGCATGCTTTCTTGTTGAAACCGATGCTCTCATGTTCCATGGTACAGGAGGAGGACGGCTTCTCGGTGAGCAAGCCTTGCAGTGTGCTGAGCCAGGCGAGTGAGAAACATCTCCCATGAAGGCCGCTGTGCAAATGAGTCCACACAGCCATGCGCCGGGCTGTCAGGTGTGGGGGGAAATATCTTTAGTAAGAGCAGGTCATGGATGTAACTCCCCACTGCCGTGTGGGTGGGCAGAGGGCTTTCCATGAGGACAATTCTTAAGAATCCCCGTGAAAATGCATGAGTCCATCTGTCTTCTCTCTCTGCCTTGGCTTCAGACAAGCTGAGCCATTTAAAAATTCCCCAACAAGGGACCCGAGGCACCAGAAGAAGCGATGAACAGATTTTCAATTTGGCTTCGATTTGCATGAGGGTTGTTGGTTTTTGGCAGTTGCAATCCTTGTCTGAACCAGAGGCTCAAGATGGGCAGTGGGTCTCCCCAGAAGAGGCAGGCTCTTGACTGGTCTAGACAGACTGCTGGTGTCCTGGGTTCAGGGATCCAACCTCAGCGTCTGGAGAGAAGGCATCGATGGCAGAGGGAGGGATGGATATCAGGGCAGTGCCAGGAGGTCCAGGGAAGGACTTTGCATTCCCACTGGGGAGCCAGATCCACCTTTAGGGGAGCCAGGCCTCCTTTAGAAAGGCTGCCCAGCGACTTGCTAAAGGTGGCCTCCAGGGGGTGCCTTCTCAGTCACTGGGATTACTGATCACTGCTGAGGGCTGCCTGTCATTTCTCAGGGGCAGGATGGTGGGGACCTCTGACAGGCTGGGGATCTGCTGTCCTGGAAATGGAAGCTGGCCCTTCTGAGGAAGCTGTGGAATTTTTACAGAGGAGGGGCTGAGGGCTGTTCTTCTAGAAGAAGCGGCCAGAGGGTGTGGCTGAATCTCCATGTGTTCCTAATCTGGGATATCTTCATTGATGGTGATGGACCAATAGTGCTTGGGAGGGATCTATATATATAAAAGCCTAAGTGACTGGTTGACTGGCCAGCAGCTATGATGTGCACTGACCACCAGGGGGCAGATGCCCAACACAGGAGCTGCTGAGCTGTGGTGACTTGGCAGCTGTGGTTCTCGGATTTCACACCTGGAACCAAAGAGGAAGGAGCCTGATTCTGGGGTGTGTCACCTGAGAACCACCCTCTCGCAATCAGGGACCCCTTAGGGGAGATTGGAGAGCTGGTTATAGGATCCCACCAGGGGATCTGTGCATGAATCTGTGCACCAGGCTCTCGTATATAATAATCGCAATAGCTAACATTTGGTCACTTATTTAGTCCTCTCCTCATAATTCATCAGTGAACTGTCTCAGCAAGTCTGGGAAGTGTGTCCTCATTTGCAGACGGGGAAGAACGTTAAGAAAACTTGCAGAGCCGAAACTGGTTTGGCTCAGTGGATAGAGCGTTGGCCTGCAGACTTAAGGGTCCCAGGTTCGATTCTGGTCAAGGGCATGTACGGTGGTGGTGGTGGTGGTGGTGGTGGTGGTGGTGGTGGTGGTAGTGGTGGTGGTGGTGGTGGTGGTGGTGCTGGTGGTGCATCCAGGCAGGGCCCAGCGGTAGGGCTGAGAGCCTGGGTTCCTCACCTCTGCACATACTACCCTCTCCTAAGCCGCTGCTTGCTCTGGACACCATGTCCTTCTCTCCAGCCTCACGTGGGGCCAGGCCCCGGGCAGCCCTCTAATTGCCACTGCTAGACCTCCCTGGGGGCCGCTGCAGCCTGGGTGAGGGTCTCCCAGCTCCGGCAGGGGCTTCCCTGGACCCTTTCCTCCCGTGAGTCCCCCTCCTCCCTCCCCTCTCCAAGTCAGACCCTCTGCCTGCCCCCCCCCCCCCCCCCCCCCCCCCCCGCTAAAACCCACAGGACAGGCTGCGTGGGGAGGCCCCTCCTAAGGCAGTGCTCGCTGGAAGCAAGTTCCAGTTTGATCTGGCAAGGACGCTGAATTCCCACAGTGGAAATGGAAATATAAACCTCAAGTGCAGATTTTTAAAACCCAGTCCCAGGGGCGGAGGTCTGTGTCTCTTGGGCTCAGGGGCACGGGCGGGGTCTTGTGGGCAGTTTCTGGGAAAGGTCAGGAATCTCAGCGAGGGATGCAGGCAGCCAGCTGGCAGAGGGGCAGCCTGGACAGACGGGCAGATGGGCACCTGAGCCCCCTCCTTTTCCAAGTGGGGAAACTGAGGCTGTAAACAGGACAAGCTGCTTCCCTTAGGTCCTGGGATCCTGGCCCCAGGCTGCGGGTCCTTCTACCTCAGCTCAGGCTTCGCCTAGGGTTTGCTACGGAAGAGTCTGCGTCAGAGAGAGAGGTAGCGTGGCTGTGGCTCAGGATGGCATTCATTCGTCCACTCCATCATTCATTCATTCACGGACATTGAGAGAGGGTCTGCCACGGGCTTGAGACTGTTCTGGACAATGAATACAGCCCTGAACAAAACAGACAACAGTCCTCCCCTCCTGGACCTGAGGTTTTTTTGGAGGGGAGTCACAAACTACATTAAATAGATAACATTTGTGTCAAAGGTGGCAAAGGCCATGAAGAAAATACAGACAGGAAGTGCAGGGTCCCCTCTGTGCTGGTCTCTACTCAGGGACCAGGGGCCCCTTGAGCAATGGTAACTGGGTGGAGGGTGGGATCCCCTCTTGCAACAGCCCTTTGGACAGTCCCCTTTGTGAAGGAGAGGGGTGCCAGGGCCGGGGGAGGACAGTGGGAGGAGAACTGAGCAGAGACCACAGCTCACAAAACACCATGTGGGAGGTGGCCAGAGGCAGTGACTCAGGGGCCACAGAGAGTCCTGGGCCCTGGGGTGAGCAGGGAGATCAGAGTAAGCTCCCCAGCAGAGGCCAGGCCAGGCTGGGCATGGAGGATGTGCCCCCAGAGCAGAGGTTCTCAACCTGGGGGTCATGACCCCTTTGGGGGTCACACGACCCTTTCACAGGGGTCGCCTAAGACCACTGGAAAATGCAGATATTTACATCACGATACATCACAGTAGCAACATTTCATGGTTGGGGGTCACCACCACATGAGGAACTGTATGCAAGGGTCGCAGCCTTAGAAGGCTGAGAACCACTGCCCCAGAGGGAATGTAGGGAGGGCAGACAAGGGCGCCAGTGGAACTTTCTGGGTGGTGGGAGCAACTTATGGGATGGGAGGAAGTCAGGGTGAGCTGGAGTGTGGGTCAGCAGCGAGGCCACAGAGACCAGGCTGAGGAGGTTTTCTTTCCCGGCGTGGGACTCCTTGTGGTTTGCCAGCAGTGGGTGATATTGGGAAGGTCCTTCTGGTGGGGGCAAGGAGGTGGCGCTGGAGCAAGAGACGTCTGCGTCTCAGTCAGTGACCGGGGTGGAGTGAGGGTGGAGGTGACAGGCTTCTTCTCAGGCCCAGCTGCTTGGCTAGGTCTTGGCGGGACCGGCAGCCCCCTGCTTCACTGCTCTGTGCACACGTGACTTTCTGGGGTGCGGGGAGGAGACGCGGGTGCCTGGGGCTTTCTCCAGTCGCAGCATCTTCTGCTCTGGCCTCCACTGCCTCCCAGCCTCTCCCCGCTTACTCTGCCTTTGCTGCGCGTGGCTTGGACTTGGCCAGCCCAAATCAGACAGACCCTGGGGGGGGGAGGATCGGCAGGAAAAGCGGGGTCAGCTCAGGGCCAGAGGAGATGCAGCCATGGGGTCCTGGAAGACCAGCTGGGGAGGGGGCCTCAGTGTGTCGTCTGGTTTCTCTGCAGGAAGGAACCCTTGGGCAGACCAGCAGGTGCAGCCTGGAAGATGGGGGCCCGAGGGGTCCCCCTGAGGATCTGGCTGGCTTGGGCCCCTCACGTGTTGCAGCTACAGGAGCGCTTAGCACTTTGGGGTGGACAGGCGTGGCCCAGGACTGTGGACTCCTGTCACTAGACGCATCCCTACAGCCTGTGCCCAGCATTGAATCTGGAAGGAGAATCCTGCTGTGATTCTAAGCTCACCGAACACCCCTAGGCTGATCCTGACAGCTGTCCCCAAAGCCACCTGTGGGCAGACCTGCACTGGCTGCGCGGGGCTCTGGGGACTGCAGGGGTCCTCGGGGTCCCCTGCCTGCTAGAGCCACAGCTGCTGTTTGAGGGACAGCCGCTGAGGCTACTGGACTGGCACCCAGCAGGCCTCAAGCTTATGTGTCGTGGAGAGTAGCCAGGGCAGGGGACACCAGAGGAAAACTGGAGACTCAGAGGTGGGAAGGGACCCCATGCAGCGACAGGACAGAGGCGAGACCCCTGCCGCCACTCCTCCCAGCTCACTCCTCCTCCCAGACTCTGGGTGGCAGGGGGAGCTCTGTCCCTGGAGGGACAGGGGGTGGGGGGCGTTCTCGGGCTGCCACCGGGCCACCAGTCAGAGAGCCAGCAGCTGCTGGGACTCTTGGTTGAGGGTCCGGGCTGCGTTGCTGGGCCATGGCTGGCTGCCCCGGCCTCGCTGTGCAGACGGAGGTGGGCGTGCACTCCGCTTGATGACAGTGCACCTCACCAGGGAGCAGCTGCTTGGAGGCACATGTCATCTTGTTTGGGGGGAACAGATACGGAGGCTGGAAAATATCTCTTAGATCATCCTGTCCGGGGGGGGACTGGTGTCAGGTCCCTCGTGTTTTCTCCAGGAACTCAAGCCAGGGGGGGGGAGAATTGGGGGGCTGTGCTAGGCCTCCCAGAAAGGGCAGCCCCACCTGTTTCTCCTCTCCTCTTCCTTGTCTGTCAACTCACTTGGCATCTGGGGATCTGGTTCTTCTTGTCTTGCTCTGCTGTGTCCTTCCTGTGGGTATCGATCCCTCCAGCTCCTGCCCGTGGAGCCCCCGCTCTGTGACCGCCCTGCATGCTCAGTTCTGGGGTTCAGACCCTGAGGTCAGCTGGTTCCTGTGCACACTCTGGAGCAGGGGTGAGAACATCCGGCCTGCAAAATCATTTGGTCTGGCCCTGCCAAGGTATTCGGGGTGAGCTAATTAAATGTTTGACAAATATGGCAGGCTAATTGTGAAGTTGATAGTTTGGTGCAGCCCGCAAATGATGCTATAAATACCCAAATGGCTCTTGGCAGGCAAAAGGTTCCCCACCCCTGGGCTGGCGTAATGAGACGGGCCCATGAGTCACTGGCGTTCGGAGCTAAAGCAAGAGGTCCTGGCGTAGGTTAGGGGACGGAGAGGCCGCTTGGGGCTCTGCTTGTCAGGACGGCTGCATGGAAGGCATGACATGTGGGGGTCACCAGGGAACGGGGTTCAGACACCACTGTGAAACCTGCAGCCTCCCCTCCCGCCGCCCAACTGGGGTCTGCTGTTTCCTGTCCCCATCGGCTCCTGGTGGCTTTGGATGGAGTCCCTCTACCTCTGATCTTTGCACCTCATCCCCTTATCCTCTCACCCCTGGCCCAGTCTGAGATGCAGTGGGTAGACAGGTCAAGGCCAAGGCAGCGGCGGGAGTCAGGTGGCCACAGAGTGAGGTCACTGTTACCACCCATCTTCAGCTTCCTCATCTGCAACGTGAGGGGCGAGGGTGAACTCTATGAACCTTTGGAGCCTGACATTCTAGAAATTCCTGAGCAGTGAGCCACCATGGATCCAGAGTCCAGAGACGGTGGCCTCATGTTTGTTTTTTCCTCGCCGTGATTGCAACCATCACCACCAGCTTGGCAGCGCCCAGACCTGTGTCTCCAGAATGGATTTCCCTTCTGAGCTCCAGAAACACACATCCCACGGCTCCTGCTGGTCTCTCTGGGAGCCTTAAAGTCAGCATGTCCAACCTGAAACCGGTTTGGCTCAGTGGATAGGGCTTTGGCCTGCGGACTGAAAGGTCCCAGGTTCGATTCCGGTAAAGGGCATGTACCTTGGGTGCGGGCACATCTCCAGTAGGGGGCGTGCAGGAGGCAGCTGATTGATGTCTCTCTTTCTCATTGATGTTTCTAACTCTCCATCCCTCTCCCTGCCTCTCTGTAAAATATCAATAAAATCTATTTTTTTAAAAAATCAGCATGTCTGAAAGGGAATTCGCTCTATTTCACACCCTCTGGTTCACCTGCTGCCCATGCATGTTGAGGACACACTCACTCACTTCCGATCATGTTAGTAATTTCTCTTCTGGAAACTACTTCATTTGGTAGAGTCCCCAGAAAACCCAGCCATGGGGACATGGGCCTTGGACTTGATCCTGGGGTCATCGGTCATGACTCCTCACCTTCCCAGATACCACCCCAACTGCTGCACACACCTGGATAGCACATCTCACAGCCGTGTCTTTGCCTGTGTTCATTCTCTTGCGTAGAAGTCCCCTCTCCTTCCATACTTTATGATGAACTCTTATTTTTTTCATCCAAATCCAGTTTACTCATCACCCCAGGCATCGCTTGTGCCAGTTTTTGACCATTCCCATTCCTGTTGCCATCTTTGATCGCGGGCACACAGCTTTTTACAGCACCTACCAATTGCTTATGACCACCCATCCAGCTCTGGCCCCTGCTAAGGTTTTTTTTTTAAATATATTTTATTGATATTTTTACAGAGAGGAAGGGAGAGGGATAGAGAGCTAGAAACATCAATGAGAGAGAGAGAGACATTGATCAGTTGCCTCTTGCACACCCCCTACTGGGGGTGTGCCCGCAACCAAGGTACATGCCCTTGACTGGAATCGAACCTGGGACCTTTCAGTCTGCAGACCAAGGATCTATCCACTGAGCCAAACCGGTTTTGGCTTTTTTTTTTTTTTTTAATGACTGAGTCCTAATTATGGACCTGTGATGTCCCGGCCCTGTCTTGTCAGCATTTCCGGGGGGCTCTGTAGCAGGACAGCACTGAGAGGGGGTGTTCAGCTCAGTCCTGGCCTGCGCTGGGCGTGAAGTATGTCCTCTTCCACAGGCTGCTGTGAGCCCTTGAGCTGACCCCCAAGTTCCCAGCGTTCATCACCAGGATTGAGGAGCACGCATGTTGCCTCCCCTCTTCATGCCTCGAGACGAAGGAAGAAATACAGGCTCAACTGCAAAGAGTGTTTTCGGTGTTTATCAGCTCTCCCCCTCTCGGCTCGCACGCAGAATGATTTCTTAGTTCTCAGCTTTTATTTCTCTGATCAAAGTGCCCGAGGCAGTGAGCACTGTGGAGGCGCTGGCCTTGCTGCCTGAGTCTCCTGCCCCCTCTCTGGCTGATTTAAGAACCTGTAGCCTCGAGGTGTCTAGTCAGGTGCATGTGGCCTGGCTCTGGAAGGGTCTCCAAGGGCTGATGGGATCGGCTGCCCGGGCATATTGGGGGACAGCTGCTTTACCCACAGCTGGGGAGATCAGGCCCAGCCTTTCCTCAGCCCCCCCCCCTTTTTTTCCATTCTATGCACTCGATCTAACTTTTCTCTCCAATGAGTTAAATACAGAAAATCCATGAGCAGGATTTCTCTTTTCAAAGGATCAAATAACCTTTCTTCCCTCCACCTCCTTTCTATTTTTTCCCCCCAAACTGAAAAAGGAAAACAAGGAGAAAAGTTGCAGCAAAGTAATTTCAACTTGAGAAGTAGAGCAGTGGAAACCCTGAAAAAATGTGCGCTCCGCAATATGGTGCTGTCCTACAAATTAATTAACCCAGAGCACTGGTTTAATTAGTGTGAGGAGCGGGGAATTGAGTGGCTAACAATATCTCACGTCGGGTTTAGCAATATGTTCACCAAAGAACATCCTCCTCCTTTTCTGAGCGGTTGAGAGAGCTGCCCATCGGTCTGGAATCAACAGGTGCCTTGTGGCTGGAGACAGATTTGGGGATGGTGTTTAGGCTGCATCCCTTGACCCCTGCGTCTTTGCTCGGCAGAGGTGAACCTTCTAGGAGCCAAGGCAGAGGCCACTCAGCTCTGCTCCTGAGAACTGCACTCTCAGGGCCTCCAGAGACCAAGTCTCCTGGCCTCTAGTCCTTCCCACTCCTCACCCTGCCCTCATGCTGCACATACCCTGCTTGAGTTAGTTTCCTGCTTTTTCATGGATGTGATATTTGTCACCTCTTGAGACACCAGAAAGACTCAAGTCTGTAAGTTCTTGGAGAACTGTAGCTGAAGACCTTTGTAGCTGATGTTGTTATAGGAATCTTTGTTGGGGTGGCCTGCTTCACAGGGGGCACAGAAGGGTGTCTTAACTATCTTTTCCTTCTTCCCCATAGACTCCTTTGACATCTAATGAGGCCGATGGACTGCATGTTTCTGTCCCTCAAATATCTATGTTGAGATTCTAGTCCAAATGTAATGGTATTTGCAGGTGGGCTTTGGGAGGTTACTAGGTTATGAGGGTGAAGCCCTAGTGCTTCGGATTAGTGCCCTAATAAGAAGAGGTCTGAGATGGATGATCTCTATGACATGTTAGTGTACAACAAGATGGCAGCTGTCTGCAAGAGTTCCCTGGAGTGGTCAGAACCTTGATCTTGGACTTCCCAGCCTCCAGAACTGAGAGAAATAAATGTTTGCTGTTTGGGCCACCCAGTCTGAGGTATTTTGTTATAGCAGCCCAAATTTATTAGAATAGGACTCATTCTCATAATAATTAAAAAAATAAAATACAGAAGATTAAAAGGGATATGATTTGTTTATATACGGTTATCAAAATATAAATAAAACATAAAAAGCAATTGTTATTGTTCTATAACTGTCATACGTCTGAAATAAATCACATTTTAAGAAATCTGTAGTACTCATAACATATTGAAGTATCTGGTTTCTACTGTTGACAAATTATGGTGATTGATAAAGTAGACTTATTTATTGCCCACATTTATAATCGAAGGAAATGCTATAGTTTAAGTAGAGATTAGTGAGACTAAAGATTAACAATTTCCTGTCTAAATTCATTGACCCTCTGAATTCTACCCATGGACATTTAGGTGAATCTCTGCTGATGATTAAATGGATTGCTTATATATAAAAATGAACCATTTTTGGCTTCTACTGAATCCTTGAAAGATCCTTTTAGAGGGCCTTTGCTCCTCTCTGGGGATTGAAGGATTGATTTCTTTGGAGTTATGGAGGATTGTGTAATGAAGGAATTGGAAGACCAAGATGACAGAAATGATGAGAGAAACGCCAATGTAATATGTGCAAGATAGGAAACCAGAACAATAACAATTGCTTTTGTTTATCTGTTTTATTTATATTTTGATAACTGTATATAAACAAATCATATCCCTTTTAATATGGTTTATGCTGTGAGAAAAGAGGAGTGAGGACCTATGTGTGGGTGAGGAAGGAAGCACGGGCATGTGCTTTAATGTTCAAGGGGAAAGTTGGCCAAGTCATGTGGCAAAAGAGAGGGGAGGTGTGGGGGCCAGGTAGGGGAGTGGGCATCTTGGCAGTTAAAGGTGGACTACCTTAACATGCCCATCTACAGGATCAAGGCCATCTATTAGTGTATTAAGCATGTAAGTTCTCAGCTACACCTATCTCTTCACAGAATTTGAGTCCTTTCTCTTCCATATGTTCCTGTGAACATTATCACATACACATTTTCACCCACTGGTCACTTATATCCCAAACAGTCCCCACCCCCCAACCCCCAGCTTCTCTTAAACAATTATATTCAGGCTTCACGAGGAAATGTCTGTAGGCCAGTTGCTTATTTGCCCTCTAGTTAGTGTCCGAGATAATGGAAATAATATTTGAACAGGAAACTATTTTCATCTTTCTTAGTTGCTATTCAGAGGGCTGGGTGGGTGATGGGACTTCTCTGCTTGAGAAAGATAAGGTGCTTCAGGTAAGATTTAATTTTACTAAAGAACAATCCCAAAATGACTTTCCCCCTTAAGTTAATATTTTTTTTTGTCCTTGTAAACAAAGCCCACACAATACAGGTGAATGGCACTTTGAAGTCTTTGTTCTCCAGGCTGATTATCTGAGATGAGTGCATCAGACTGAGATTTATAGGCAGAGGCAAAGAATCCCCAATTCTTCCCTTTTAACATGAATTCTAGGCTCCCCCAGAGCATCGGACCAAACCCTAATCACAAAGTGCCCATCTGGGGAATTGGAGAGATTAGCTTATAATCCCTGTTCAATATTAAAGATGATTAATGTGATATTTTACATTATCTTTTCAAACTGTCTTTTCAAAATCTAGACTCTGTTTTACACTTTCAGTGTCTCTCAATTCAGACTCACCTCAGGGCGAATGTTTTATGGCCCCATGTGGCAAGTGCCACCATGTTGGGTAGGGCTTCCCTACGTCTTGCGTGCTACTGAGAGCTGCACTGCCTCTTGGCTAACCTGCCCTGAGCCTTGGAAGTAGGTCTGGCTACAAAGGCACACTGTGATTCAAGGTCACAGGAAGAAGCACAGTGGGAAATGTACCACGGACACTAGGACTTCTTTATACAAAGAGCAACCCTAAGATTTCCATTCCCTTGAGAAACTGGGGAAGGCTCCTTCTGGAGTTTGTGGTGTTCTGAGGCCTGAGAAGGTGTCTTCTGTCACCCTGAGTGGGCAGGAGACACTCATAGGACAGGAAAGAGATCTGCTCATTGAGAGATACTGTGGATAAAGTAGCCATGCCCATAAATCCAAAGCCATGGCAAGAAGAAAAAGAAAAAAAGGAAGTGTCTTTTAACTTTCTCTAGTAGCTCCTGCATCATTGCTACTCTTGTATTTTGTTGACAATTTTGTGATTTGCTTGTATTCCATTGTATTTCTCAGATGAACTAGATGCAGTTTACAAAGATAGTTGCATTATCGAAAGTTGGCCAAAAAAAAAATCGTCCAGGAAAACAAAACAGAGAAGTTAGAATAGGAAAGATCAATGGAGCCAGGTGTGAGGTTGGTTCAAAATATACATCCCTTAAGTCTCAGATGTTTGCTAGAGATGGGACTATATTGATCTGAGTCTAAGCTTCCCAACAGCCAAGGCCGAGAGGGAAGCACACTAAGTGACATGAGTCACAGCACATTTACTTACTGTAGAATCAGGTGCTAAGTCGGCACAAAGTCATTCTGTGATGTAAGGACATAGGAGGAAGCACAGGGGAGACGTACCAAAATAACCAGTGATGTTCCTCCTGGATTCCTTGAAGAGAAAGGCCATCAGGTCCCAGGTGCCATCCTCAGCAGCACCTAGCATACATCAGCATGAAATCCTCCTCACTTTCCCACCCACTCAGCGTTTCTTTTGAGACCAACGGCTACATCCTTGCTGTTCTGTAGAAGCTATTCGGTGGAACCCACCTGATACTCTCCAGAGACTCTGCTCTTGGACGAAGTAATTTAATCTGGGTCAGTTTAAGGGATTTTGAGCAATGCATTTCCATGGCGAGACCCATAGTAAGTTCACCAAAGTGTGTTTCCTACCTTTTGGGGCACATGGGTAGTATTCTTAGACTCCTTTACAGCCAGGGATGGCCTTGACGCTGCATGAGCAGAAGTGATACGTATCACTTCTGAGCTGAAATGGTTGAGAAGTGAATGCATTCTCTTCATGGTCCTTTTTCTCATTTGCTGGCTAAAAAGAAAGATATGAGGACTCAGAGAAGGATGGAGCCACAGGAAGGAAGAGGCCTGGGCTACCTAAGGTCGAGTGGAAAGCTATCTAGCCAGAAAACTTTATTAGACTTTGATATGCATGAGGAACCTTTTTTTTTTCTACTCCTTCCTTCCTTCCTTTCTTCCTTCCTTCCTTTCTTTTTTTTATAGCAAGCCCCTGAGAATTTTGGATTTGTCTGTTAGGGTAGCTAGCATTATTTTAACTAATACAAGTTCCCTTTGGGAAATACTCTTTAAACACAATTCCTCTCAACCTAGAGGAATTGAAAGGTTTGAGTGACACCAAGTTCAAGGTTACATTTCCTGGCAACTATTAGGAGTGAAATATTCTCTGTTGTAAGGAAGTGGGTAACTGTAGAGCCTCACATTTCACAGTCACCAAAGGTGGGAGTAAGATGAACACACTCTTGTCAAAATGGCATCACCTTACAAGCACTCCTTCCTGAACGGAAAGCTCTTAGTACCTTCTTTTCAGACGAGCCAGAATGTGCCTGTGGGTAAGGCCAAGGTTCTCCTTAGAAAGTCATTTGAGTTTTCCTCAACACCTGGGAAATGGTAATCAAGGGCACACAGCTTCTCACAATTCAATCTGCTCTAGGAATTTTAACCCGGAAAACATTTTAAAGCAGCTGTAACCCTACGACTGCTGCAGCCCTTAAAAACACAACACAACTTGGGCAGTGAACTTGGCCAAGTTTCCTTCTCACCCTGGATGTTCATTCCCAGGCGTGATGAATGACACACAGATGTGATGGCCAAGCTGTAATTTACAGTCTTGTGGACGACGGTGAAAAAAGGTCTGCAGAGTGCTCATCTCTACAATGTCTACAGTGAACACAACCAGTGAGGTAGCAGAACAGGTGCCACAACCTCTATACAAAGTGAGACACTCATACTGTGAATGGCCCAGGTCCTGGGGGTCCCCACCAGGAGGGCATGATGCTCGCTCCTTCTCCAAGAGAACCACTGTGGCATGGCCTTGTCATTCGTGGTCACCAAGGGCTGGTGATTTTGTTGCCATGACATTAGATGTTAAGGAGGCTCCGGGTTTATGAGTCTTGCTACTACGCAGGACTACTTGGCCCCTGATGGCAGTTTGATGCTAAGTCATCAGCAGAGCTTGGTGATGTGCCCAGAAATGAGCTCATCAGTTCCCCAGACCCAGAGGACAGACTAGAGCAATGGCCCTGAAAGAGGAGACAGAGCGGGGTCCCGTGCCGGGCAGTGCCCCTGCAGTGTGGCCTGTCCAGCCTGACCACCCAAGGGACACGGCTACCCTTCGGTTCAGACTTCACAAGTCCAGCTCAGGACCTGAATCCTTGTCCCTAGGCCAGGAAAGCCAGCTCTGCTGAAGAGTGAGCAGTTCCCGAAGAAGAACCCAGATCTGATGTTTACTCTCCTTTGAGGTCTTAAATCATCTTGGACTTGAGTTCAATGGTTTTCCTTCTTCCAGGAAGACTCTGGAGTGTGATGAGAGTGTGAGCAGATGTGCAGTTGGGTGGAGGGACAACTGGAGTCCCAGAGGAGCGGATCTAAGGGCCAACCTGCTTGTCACCCAAATCCAGGTGGCATGGGGCTTCACATTTCATGCTCTGCTGACTACCCAGCCTTCTCAGTTGCAGGACCTTGAAGGAGGCACTCATGTTGCCTTATGAGGAGGTTCTGAAAGCCCCTGGCCCAGCACCTCTCAAACTTTCCTCATGCCTACGGATCACCTGGGCCTGGGGTTCATAGGCAGGTTCTCAGTCTTCAGGTCTTGGTGGGGCCTCATCTTCTGCATCTCTACGCTACCTCTAGGTCAGTGGTCGGCAAACTGCGGCTCGCGAGCCACATGCGGTTCTTTGGCCTCTTGAGTGTGGCTCTTCCACAAAATACCACGGCCTGGGCGAATCTATTTGGAAGAAGTGGCGTTAGAAGAAGTTGAAGTTTAAAAAATGTGGCTCTCAGAAGAAATGTCCATCGTTGTCCTGTTGCTATTTGGCTCTGCTGACGAATGAGTTTGCCCACCATTGGGCTAGGTGATGCTGCTCTGAGGACCACACTCTGAGTAGAAGGCTCCAGGGGATCGTGCCTGGTGAGGACAGATGTTGGGACAAGCGGTGCTTCCGCTCAGCACAGAGCCCCCTAGAGGAGCAAGGGGTCTGTGTGAGAAGGGTGGCCTGAGCCTCAGGGAGAAGACAGTTTCGGGGAGCATGACTGACCCCCGCCTCTGAAGAACACCCCGCTGGCCTCCTCCCGCTCACCCTGACTTGCTGCTTTGTGTCTTGGCTGGACCAGCTAGGCCTTCAGAGAATACAATCTGGGTATATCAGCAAGCTGGCAAGAGACACCTGATTGAAAAGCCTGGTTTGGGGTGCGGGGGGCAGGGGCTGGGACACCTTCCCAACTCTTTGCCCCCCACGGGCTGTCTCAGGCCACAGCCCGGCTCCCCTGCCCTTCCATCCTCAGGGAATGCCGGGGAGCAGGCACCTCCTTTCTCCGGGAGACTTGGCTCCCTCTGCGCCGACACGTGTGTTTTTTCTGTTTTATAGGAAGAAATGTGTCTTGGCTGGAGGCCCGCGTTTCATTCCAGCGCATCCTTTTTACCAAAAGAGCCATCTCTGGAGCTGCCAACAGTGTTTACGAGAAAAGCCATCCAACGATCCTTTGGATCTGGAGCGCGCGGCCTTCCCCACACCACGAGCCACCCGTCAGAAGGCCTGGCGCATGGCTTGGCATCTTTATTTCTACCCCGCCATGTGAAAAAAACGGAAAGCCGCTTTCTTTCTTTCCTTCTTTTTCTTTCTCTTTTCTCTCTCTTTTTTTTTCCAGCTGGGAAAACTCCTGTCAGTGGATGCAGTGTCCTTTCCAGATTCAATATTATGCAAACTGCATCTCGGCAAACGGAGTAAACAAATATGTCCCTGAAGCTGCCTCGTGCGCAGAGAGGGAGCCGGCCCAGTGCTAGACGCAGACCTGCCTCAAGCAGGAGCTGCCCGACTGCCCCCCCCCCAGCTCTGCCCCTTCCGTTCTTTCAGAACCCGTGGCCAGAGCCTGCTCTCAGCTCAGCGCCCCCTCTTCAGTCTCACCCCAAACAGGGACTTCTCCATCCCAGGCGAGGCTGAGAATGGGTACTTCTCTACTCTCCCCTCCTATTCCTGGCAGGTGTGGGCAGCAGGCAGCACCCCCAAGAGTCTGAAACGTGGTCAAATCTCTTTCCCACCGGGGGCTGTGGCTCCCAGGCCTGCCCGGTGTGAACACGGGTGTGATGGGCCACCAGCTGGCCTCAGCTCCGCCTTCCACCAGGCCTTGTCCCCAGCGCAAGAACCCTGTGAGATTAAGTGCCTTTTAAGTGTTTCCTTCTCCGCAGCCGAGAAAACAGATTTAGGAGGATTAGAATGCTCTGTTGAAAGGTGGGCAGAGAATACACAGAGAGGCTAGCGTTTAGACTTGGGGCTGTCTTTTCAAAAATCTCATACTTTCTTTCTTTTTTTTTTTGTGCGAAACAGCATCATGCTTCCCAAACACATGGCATTAAGAATGCAAACAAGCCAAACAAAACAAAGGCTCGGGCATCATCCTCCAAGGGACAACTTCAGAGCCTGAAATGCAATTTTTTCCCATGTGTCTCCAGGTGCCCCCTCGCCTACCCTGGCTGGCGTGAAGGTCTCCCCTTGCTGTGCCCACCCCCTTGGTCTGTGCCAGGGCAGAGAATGTGCCCATCTGTGCTGGGAGAGCCATCTTTCCTTGTGTGCCTGTTTCTTTAACAGACAGAAAGGGGCACTTTCTCCGCAGGTTCGTGAAGAAGCAGGAGTCCCTTTGCACCATCAGTGGCCCGGTGGGCTCGGGGTTCGCAGAAGCAGTTGCTCACGCAGGCTGGACCCCCCGGTTACCAAATGCGCTTGGCATCGCGGAATGGCTGAGAACAAATATTGACAGCCACGCTGGCCGGGTTCCTGGCACACCGGGCGTGTGTGCGCTTACTGCTGAGAGGGGAGATGCGTTCCGAGGTGGCGAGAGGAAATGGCCCGGAACCCAGTGGCACCTCGTGAGGGGTGTCCCTGGGGTCTGGGATCCCCTGCTGGCGAGCAGATGGAAAGAGGGAGGGAAACTGTGTAACACCTTCGCGTTGACAGCTTTGGAGAGTGTGCATCAGCTCTTATCAGGGAGGCGCTAGGAAGGGAGGTTAGTTAGGCTGTGGGCGGAACCACCCAAGGCCATGGCTTTTGGGTGCTGGGCGGGTAGACATCTGGACGTGGGAGCTGTTGATGAACTGGGCATCTGCGATCTATTTAGAGAACCTAACAGGTAGCTGGTAGCTGATATTTCCTGTAGGTTTTACGTTATTGAATGGTGAACGTTTCAAACCTCTCCTTTCTCATTGATCCCCATCTTCCCTGTGGGAAAGTGGGGGAAATCTGCAAACCCAATCTGTTTTAGAAAACGTTTAAAGACAAAACCTGACTGGAACTTTATCTCACAGCAAAAATTTGACCTGAATGGATACCTAGGTGGCTATTATTCCAATTGTTGTTTACATGCGATGTGAACAATGCCTAGCATGTAAACAATAATTCACATGCTTGAGAGGACTTGATGGATGCGGTGTGAATTGTATCAGCTAAGTATTTTTGTTGTTGTTGTTGTTAAATGTAACTTCTGTAATGATTCATTTCTGTGGGGTTTTTTCCCCTAAAATGTATTAATTTACAATAGTATCTGTATTACTGTCTTATAAAAGATTTTCTCATAGTGTGTCCTTTGACAGAGTTTTAGATGTAGATGTTAGTTGCTCTGATTCATTACTTTTGAACAGTAGAGCTGAGGCTCAGAATTGATCTGTGAGTTGCTTCGTTCTCAGCCTAGAAGTTACGGGTGCCGTTTGTAGACATTTCAGGCTGGGTTAACTCCAAGGCCTGTGGCTCAACCCTTTCCTGACTCCATATCTCTCTCTCTCTCTCTCTCTCTCTCTCTCTCTCTCTCTCTCTCAAAACTTCAAAACTGCCCTCCTCAGGACTTGGCCCTATGGACTTCCCTTCTTCTGACTGTAATTTTTTGAGTTGGCTCTTTTTCCTTTTTAAACAAAACCTCAACCTTCTCGTTAGAAACCCAAAGAAGCCTCAGTCTTCTCTGGAACCTGCCCTCTCTCCTCTACAGCAGAAATGCCCAGAGATGTGATGTGCAGTGATTGATTTCCGGCTCTTGGAGGTAGATTGCTGTGGGGGATGACAGGGTCCAATGAATGGCAATGGCAGGGGTGGCTGAAGTGGAGACACATCAGTGAAATTGAAGATTTTGAGATGAAGAAACAAAGGGATCAAGAGACGACCAGGGTGTTGGATCAGATTCTGGGTCCACTCAGAACAGTGGGCGATCTCTGAGTTGGGGAAAAGCCTGTGGGTTCCCCCTTCCTTGCTGAGAAGTGGGGGGGAAAGAGAAGGTGGTGAGGGCTGCAAGGAGAGGGAGGAGGCATAAAATTCTGCATCGTCACAAGTGCAGTTGGTGGTGTGTGTGCTTTGTCCTTTAGGAAAACATGTTTTGTCTCAGTTCTGCTATCTGGTTTTTCCATTGTCTCTTGTTTATGCCTCCTTCCATGTCGTCTGTTTCTCATTTCCTTTTTGGCAATTTCTGTGGAACATTAATCTTTTAAAATTTTATTAATGATTACATTAAATGAAAAGTATTTTAGCTTATATATCACTGCCAAGTATCTGTGCTCTCTAAGATGAAGAGATCTGCCTATTGTTACCTCTGCCCTGTACCCTCTATTCCTCCACACTTGATCCTCTGTCCCTACCCTGGGCTGTGTGTTAGTAAACTGATACTTTTGACTGATTTTCTTACTTTTAAATTAAACATTTAATATTATGTATATTCTACCATAAGGCTTATCTATGACATATGCATTCTGGTTTGTGACCAAATTGTAGAACTAGAGGCCCAGTGCATGAAATTCGTGCATGGGGGTGTTCCCTTCAGCCCAGCCTGTACCTCTCCAATCCAGGACATCCCTCTCACAATCTGGGACTGCTGGCTCCTAACTGCTCACCTGTCTGCCTGCCAGATCACCCCTAACTGCTCCCCCTCCTGCCAGCCTGATCACCCCTAATCACCTCTGCCTGCCAGCCTGATTGCTCCTAACTGCCCAACCTGCCAGCCTGGTCTCCCCTAACTACCCCTACCCTCCAACCCCCAGTCCACCAGCCTGGTCACCCCTAAGTGCCCCCTCCTACTGACCTGGTTGCCCCTCACTGCCCCCCTGCTGGCCTGGTCACTCCATGCAGCCTGCTGTTTAGTTGTTCAATTTGCATATTACCCTTTTATTAGTATAGTTTACTTTTTAGTGTAAATGGTTTTAGTGCTTCCCAAGGCAGGAAGGGAAGGGCTGGGTGAGAGCCCTAGAAGACTTTCTGGGTGGGAGACCTCAGCTCTAGCCTGGGGTTAAGTCCCTCCTCACAGGGATTGGAAAAGCAGTCTTTTCCGTTTTCCATCTCATCTCCCATCCTTGACAACTCACAGTCTCTGCAATGACAGTGGACCCACCTGTAGGACCAGAGGCCAAGAATGATACGAGTGGCAGCCCTTGCTGGACTGCAGCCATCACACACCTTCCCTGAGAGGCAGAGCCCCGTGGACATTCTCTGGCTCCTTTCCTGACCGCTTTTGTTGTTGTTCTGTAAATCCCAGGAGATGCTCTCCAGGTAGCATTGATCTTGGCTCTTTGGCTCCTGAGTACAGTTTGTCAAGCCCTCTCCTAGGAACACTCTAGGTATTCTTCTGGGCTCTGTGATATAATCACACCTTTTGGGGGGTTGGTGTCTATTTGAGAAATTTCTGGGAACAATCTGCAGATATCCTGGGAGGTTGGCAGTACTCTGGATGGGGATCTCAGGGGTGCAGACCTCTGGACACACCATAGAAGTGATGGTGAGCACCCCTGCATTGTCTCCATCTTGGTGGCACCCTGGCTGGTTACAGTCCTCACAGAGGACATGGAATGGGCTGGATGTACCAGGTGCCAAAGACATGCAGAGGCTTCCCTGGGAGGCCATCTGGTCTCCAGCTGAGTGTGACTCTGTTAATGAGCTCCTCTCCTTCAGGCTTACAGGCCCCCCTGGGTGTAAGGCGGCGATTGATTGTTCTCCAAGGAAAGGACTTGGGCCACAGACAGAAACTTGAGTTCAGATTGGGCTTGCAACATGTTCATGTTCATGTTGTTTTGAGAGTTGCAGAAAACGTGTGGGCTGCCACCCATTGGATTTGATTTACTAGTCTGAGGTTCTTCTTTTGAAAAAGTGTGTGTGTGATTGTATGCGCGTGCCTGCGTTTCCTGTTCATAGACCTACTCCTGCTGTTGCTGTTTCACTTGAGAGTTGGCGATTGCAACTTAGAGTAAGGAGACACCATTTAGGTGTAGTCCAGGACCCCAACACCCACCTCACTGCCTCGTGTTTGACATCCCAGACCCAGTTCCATGCCCACTGAGAGGGTGCCTGGGAATCTGCATCCTGCTGGGTCCTCCAGGGCATTCTAGTGCCCACTGAAGGAGAACCACTTGCTGTCTTAGAGATCATCCAGTCTACCTTCTCAACCCAAATATGAGGTTGGAAGATGCCCCTGAGGGGACATACTTACCCAAGATTACCTGAGGAAGTCAGTGTCAAACCAGGGATCAGAGCCCAGGTATTACATGTGAAAACAGCTGACATCATGTCTAGAACATAGGAGACAGTCAGCCAATTAACTTTCCTTCCTCTTGCTCCCGCCCCTCACTGGGGGCAGCAGGGTTTAATCAGCTCGGGATGTGCAGCTGTCTCTCAATGCTCTTCTTTCTTTTTCCCCTAATTCAAACAACCCTCCCAGGAAGACCCAGGCCCGTGCCCTTCCCCCAGTGTGTATTGCAGAGCTCACCGCCTTGCCCGGGCCCCTGTGGTGATGATGAAGCGATGAGGGCTTGGCTGACTTCACCAGGACCCCTCCTCGTTCTGACTTTCCAGGGCTCCGTGGCACATGTTTCTGCAGTCGGCTATCGGCAGCCATCTGGCAATTAGCAGTCTCTGAGGTGGCTAATCCCACTCTGAGCTGGATTAAAGCTGAAGCTTAAAACATGGCGATAGGCAGGTGATTTATGTTGGAGTCTTTGGTCCTGCTGTCCCTGGCAGCCTGGTGATGGGGGACAGGAACACTGATTTCCTCCCTTATCTGTCCTAGGAAGCTCAGCAGAGCTGGATCCGCCTTCCAGAGGGGCATCCTGGGCTCGGTGGGGCAGCAGGAAGAGCAGGATGAGCTGCCCAACCCAGCCCAGCCCAGCCCAGCCATCAGGATGCCGCTGGGCTGGCAGGAAGGGTGGAGAGAGCCAAGTTCTGTGCCCAGCACTGCATGGCCAGGAGAAGGTACAATGGGGCACCTGGGGGGGGCGGTAAAGGCAGATCATTTTGGACCAGGGCTCCCAGATACCATTGAGATCCCTGAGGTGGCAGCTGACAAGTCCTGCAGCTCCAGCGGGGTGTCCTCTCATCAGGAGACATGGTCAGAAAACACTCTGACGTTTGTTCATAGCCTGAGGAGATAATTAACTCATCTCCGTGGAGGGACTTGATTACATTCCTAGCATGATCAGAATGAAAAGTCTGAACTTGGAGATGGTGGTGGTGGTGGTGGGAGGTATTTGCAATGGTTGGCTGAGGAGCCATTTGTTCAGAAATTGGGCAAGTAATCAGACAAATGCCTGTCTCCCTAATTGTTGATAAAAATCAGCTATTATGGCCGAGCCAGGGACTCACTCCTGAGACAACACATTAGTTAAGGTGAGCATGCATCCGAATATGTTAGGATGATCTAGACACATCTCACATAGCCCGAGTTTCAAAACAAATTGCGCCTGTTGTGCATGTTGCATAGAGCTGGGCACTGGGGGGCCCGATTTCCTGCCTGCCTGCCACGGCTGGCTTGTTATTGCTGTCAGGAATCATCTTTCAGTGGTATTGACTCAATTTAGATACTTGATCAGGCACCTACTGTGTGCCGCTCTGATTAGGTGCCATGGAGTCAAGGCAGACCTGTTTTTATCCTCGAAGAGTGGCCTTCTTATGGTAACAGAGTTTTATAAAATATCCTTGAACCTGTGTTGCATGGTTGACTCCGTGAGGGCCACGGATGTTCAATTGATGGAGAAGTGGACCCAACAGTAATAGCTAATGCTTCTTAAGAGCACCCATGTGCTAAGCATTATCCCATTCAATTCTTCCACAATTTTGTGAAGTGGCGCTGTTATTCTCTCTGTTTCATGTTCGAGGAAGCGGCAGGGCCGAGAGGTGAAGTACCTCCACCACGATGGGAAGAAGAGGCAGACCCGGGAGGGGTGCCCAGGCTGGACTTGAAGAGCCCATGCTCTTCATGCTAAGGCTGCAAAGAGACTGGCTGGCAGAGGCGGTGCCTCCCAGGCCCATCTTGCGTGGGCCATGCCAGCCCTGTGCCAGCCCCTTAGCCACACTGGCCTGGTGCACTTCCACATCCAATTGCTTCTTGCCTTTGGGTTGTTATCTCTGCTTTGGGTGCTCTTGTCATCTCTGCACAGCTTTCTGTTTCTCGTTAGTGGAGTCTCTGATGAAATAGCCACTCCTTTCAGATTTTAGGCCGTTCTCTCTAAAATTACCCCCCACTACCACCTTCATTTCCCAATCTCTCACTCCATTTTGTTTTCATAGCTTTGACCATAGCCCGAAATTAAATTATTTGTGTATATCTGTTCGCTTGTGTATGGTCTGGTTATCTTAATAGACGGTATGATGATGAGGAATCCTTGGCTGTTTTGCTGTCCTTGAAGCACTTTCCTATGGATTTTCCAACAATTGGGTGTGACAGGCTGGTCAGATCTTCTTATGCCCAATTTTTTGACAAGGATGCTCAAGTTCAGAGAGTGGAATAGATGTATTCAAGGTCACACAGCTGGTCTATGGCAAAGGTCAAATTCCTTCTGGCTGGGCCTTCTAATTCCTCGGTTAGTACTCCTTTACCTGCACCAGGAAGGACTCATTCCAAGTGACAAGCAATAACAGTGCTGTTATTTTAGGGCATTGGAAAACATGGTCACTGAATTAACCAATGGCACTGATTTAATGTTTCTTGTGCATTTTTCGACCAATCCCCTCCTCTAACATGGCATGCTAAATGGAACAAAATAAGGTAGCCATCTCAAGAAGAGATTTGATTGATTATGAAGATTTGAGACAGCAACTGATGAGACAAAGAAAGAATAGACTAATTAATTAGTATGTATGCCCATCTTAGTCCACAAAGTTTCTATCTGGCTACAAAAATAACTCATAAAATCAGATGCACATTGTTAATTAAGCAAAAGAAGTAAGAAAGCTGGCAACATTAAATGGTCCAGAAACGAGACTGAAAATGTACACTTAAGGATGTATCATGATGAACGAAACACAGTTTAAGCTCTTGGTTTTCAAGCAGGTGTTGTCAAAAGGCAGAACTCGGTTGGTTATAAATTCAAAATGTCTTCACACAAAAACAGAACAATTCCTTATGAGGAAAACTGCCATTCTATTTTCTAAACTGGAGGTTAATTTCTCTCAAAAGGAAAACATCTAATATACTGTTTCTCAACTTTTCTAAACCTTTTAGATTGCAATAAAAACCTCACACTTTCATTGAGCATTATCGGTGCACAGAAAATGGATCCTATGTTCTATCTAGTCCCCATTAGACAATTTGGCTGATCTTTATTTTTCTATAGAATGTAGTAAAAATAGGTACAGCTTTATTTTTTTGAGTCAAAAATTAAACCATCAGGTCCCACAGAAAGTCTGCTCTAACCCTTTGCATTTGGCACCTGTCGCAGTAATAAATGATTTAGACAAGAGTCATCAATAGATGCTGGAACTGAGAGAGAAAAATGTTGATGAGGAACAGTCTATTTACTTAATCTCAAATTATTTCCATTTGTTCATTACAAAGCGAAAATAGTAATTTTGGGATGGAGACCTTATCTTACAGTTGTGACCAATCTGATCATCATTTAGGATATAAATCACCAGATGCCTCCTGACATGACGCACTGAGAAAGACTCATCACCTCTGTGCCATTTCTGCCAAATGTGGGTAACCCGAACATAATCATGAGGAAACATCCGACCACACCAAGTTACCCTACACAATAACTGGCTTGTACTCTTCAAAAAATAAAAGTAAAACATAAAATAAAACAAAGCAGAAACAAAGCAAAGAGTCTAAGATACTGCTCACCATTCAGGGGGACCAAACTGAATGCAGTGGGTCATCCCAGATTGAATCTGGGACCAGAATTTTTTTTTAATTTTTCTTCCTTTATAATTATTTAATTTTTCTAAAATAATCAAGAGCATTTGGGACAATTAGCAACATTTGAATAAGATCTATAGATTAGATAATATCGAATATCATTTTCCTTATGTTATTGGGATTACCTAGGAGAGTGACCTCACATAATACACATTGACATTTGAGGGGTCAATGTGTATCATAAATTAGCAACTTACTCTCAATTTAAATATATACTTCAAATATTTAATAATTTAAATATATGCATGAGAGAATATTAAATTGTAGAATATGGAGAGAGAGTATCTGGGATACTTTAAATTATTCTTGCAAATTTTTTGTACATTTGAGACCATTTAAAAGTAAATAATAGAGAGAATCCAAGATGGCTGCATAGGTAAACACCTACACTGCTGCCTCGCACAACAATTTCAAAACTGCAGCTAAAAGACAAAACGGACATCATCCAGAACCACAGGAAAGCTGGCTGAGTGGAAATTCAACACTAGAGGGAAGGAGAGGGGCTCACAGAGACCCAGAGGAGCTGCAAAAAGCTGAGGTACGGAGACGCGGCATGGAGAGAGCGGGTGCCGGAGAACCTGGCTGGTTTTCTCTGGCAGGAGGGAAATGCAGACTCTCAAAAGCATTGAACCCCTTATCCTACGACACTAAACCCGAGATCCAGGTGAAACTCATACAGGGCGAGTTTGGACTGTGAAAAGGGAGAGGTGCACAGAAATTTAGGGGAGTTGCAAAAGATCAGATGCTGGTGGCGCGCACGGCACTGCACAGAGGACAGACTGCTGATTGTGCCGCTGGCTTTTGCCAGTGAGCAGGAGACAGACCCTCCCAACTGTGCCACTTCTGACTCCACTAAACCCCTGTTTTGGGTGAAACCCTGGGGACCTAGACTCTTGTGGTCCTGGAGTGCAGGGGAGCTGGAAAGGCAGTGGTATAGAGGCACTGTGCATAAGCACAGGGACAGCTCCAGCGATTACCCAGTCACGTGAGACTCGGGGGCCATGGAGGGCGGGGCCGACTGGAAGGCAAGGCGGTCCCTTAAGCCCTGAGACTCCACCCATCCCAAGCTCAATAGAAAGGCTTCTTCGGTTTTGCAAGTCTGCTATCATAAGCCTGAATTCAACACAGAAGTTCTCCCGGCATAGTGAAAATGCCGAGACAAGGGAAGGGATCACAAACAAAAGAAATGAAGGAAAACAAACTACTGGATATAGAGTTCAAAACCACGCTTAGAAGGTTTTTCAAGAATATCCTAGAAAAGTTGGATAAAGTTAGCGAGAGCCAAGAGGAGATGAAAAAGGACCAACTAGAGATGCAAAAGAGCCAACTAGAGATGGAAAAGGTCCAACCAGAGATGAAAAAGGACCAACTAGAAATTAAACATACACTGACTGAAATAAAAAATATTATACAGAGTCCTAACAGCAGACTAGAGAAAGGCATAAATCAAGTAAAAATTTTGAAATATAAAGAATCAGAAAACACTCAACTGGAAAAGTAAGAAGAGAAAAGAATCCAAAAATATGAAGATAAAGTAAGGAGCCTCTGGGACAGCTTTAAGCGTACCAACATCAGAATTGTGGGAGTGCCAGAAGAAGAGAGAGAGCAAGATACTGAAAACCTATTTAAAGAAATAATGACTGAAAACTTCCCACATCTGGTAAAAGAAATAGACTTACAAGTCCAGGGAGCACACAGAACCCCATATAAAAGGAATCCAAAGAGGACTATACCAAGACACATCATAATAAAAATACCAAGAGCAAAAGACAAAGAGAGAATATTAAAAGCAGCAAGAGAAAAACAGTTCATTACCTACAGGGGAGCACCCATATGACTGTCAGCTGATTTCTCAACAGAAACGATGCAGGCCAGATGGGAGTGGCAAGAAATATTCAACATGATGAATAGCAAGAACCTACAACCAAGAATAACCTATCCAGCAAAGCTATCATTCAGAATTGAAGGGCAGATAAAGAGCTTCACAGATAAGAAAAAGCTAAAGGAGTTCATCAACTCTAAACCAGTATTATATGAAATGCTGAAAGGTACTCTTTTAGAAGAGGAAGAAGAAAAAGGTAAAAGATAAAAAATTATGAACAAATACATATCTATCAACAAGTGAATCTAAAAATTAAATGAATTAAAATTTGATCAACAGAATAAACTTGTGAATGTAATAGAATCAGGAGCACAGAAAGGGAGTGGACCGATAATTCTCAGAGGGAAAGGGGTGAGGGTTGTACAGGGAGAGACTGGACAAAAATCATACACCTATGGATGAGGTCAATGGGAGGGAGGTAATGGGAGAGGGAAGGGTGGGAGCTGGGTGTAGGGGAGCTATGGAGGGGAAAAAAGAGAAACAAATGTAATAATCTGAATAATAAAGATTTAATTAAAAAAAAGTAAATAATAATGCTAACAGTAAGCAGCTGTGTGTCACTACAGGATGCCTGGGACCAAACCAGAGAGGGTCGGAACTTCATTGCCACCATTTGTCCACCATCCAGATACCATTGCTGACATATACACATAAGGAACTGTTTGACATTGAAACTGGGACTCAGAACTGTTGGACATTGAAATTGGGACTCAAATATTTTTTGTTCTTATAGGTTATTTCTAGTCTGCAGAGGTAAAATGTTTTTAAAGAAAAGAATCAGGACAAGACAAAATACAGAGGTAAAGAAGCAGTGAACAGACTGTCATACTACAGCAGGAGGCAGGGGAGGTTGGGGGAGGGAGGCTATAAGAGATCAACCAAAGGACTTGTATGCTTATGTATATCAGCATAACCAATAGATACTAGACACTGGTGGGGTAGGGGGTAGGTGAGGGCATGTACTGTGGGGAGGTCAGTAGGGGGGAAAAAAGGAGACATATGTACTACTATTTGTAATACTTTAAACAATAAAAAAAAGTAAATAATAAAATGCAACTTAACCAAGATTGGCAGTTCTAATTAGCTGGTTTGAAGGAGTCCTTGACTAATAGGCTGCTGATAAGGCTAAAAAGGGCTAATTCCAATGTAACCCTGATATTTGGGGCTAGTGATCTGAATCCAAGCCAGCAAGCTCAGTTTAACCTATAATTAAGTCCCCATCTCCTTCCCAGATACTGGTCTTGCAGAACCTGTTACTGTGAACAGTTCACTGCCCCAGGAGGGAGGGTTATTAATGTTGGTGCCAGGCCAGACCACCAGATATGGCCTGGGGACCCCTAATACCTGGGGGTCTTCTTGCAAGGCCCGTGAAAAGGACCAGAAGCATAATCCATGTTTGTGGGACAAGGGCCACAAGGAGATATAAGGGAGGGCCCCATACATATTCCTTCACTCAGATTTGGAAGGCTGTTCCCTGAGTCTGCCAGTGTATTAAATGGTGTCCCTCCTTTTCCTTATAAGTGTCGTTGGTTTTCTTTGCTCTTCTGTAATAGCTGGTTCCCTGACCTGCACTTGGCTTTTTTGATCTCCAATGAGGGGACAGAGCTTGAGGCCTGAGGGTACAAGAGAGGCCTCCAGAAGGTATGCCCTGCTGATTTTAGCACAATTGAACCAGGGGACTCCTGGAGCTCCCAGACCTCAGCCTAGGACCCGGCTGGCATCTGGAGAAAGCGGACATACCTTTTTGGACCTGTCGACAGAATTGGTAACATAGGGGCACCAGTCAGTCAGGCCCACTCTCTGGAAGCCATGAGACTTCATCAGTTAAATTGGTCAGGAATCGGGTGGACTGTGTTTTTAAACTCTGAGTGAATGTCTGGTGAAAGTGTGTGAGTGTGGAGGGAGAGGGGTGTGCCCTCTCTTATCCTTTGTGTGGCTCCATGACCTTGGTTTTGGAGTCTGAGTGGACCCCAACCTGCGGTTCTACAATTTGTCATGTGGCATAACGGTGACTCACCCCCGCGTGGAGGTGACCAGGCCTGGGGTTTATACGGGTGCACCTTAGCTAAGACAATCTAAGTTCTCAAGGGACATGGCTAGGTGGGCATCTGAGTGAGGATCTGGGAAGACAGGTCACCCCCTCCCTTGTCAGTCTCACGCCACCAATCATCATGGGATCGGGACAGAGTAAACCCACTGTTCTCAACTGCATGTTGAAAAATTTTGAAAAGAATTTCATGGAGATTATGGTATTAAAACACTGAGGAAATTCTGTGAAGTAGAATGGCCACCCTTTAGGGCTGGCTGGCCTTTGGAAGGCTCCTTAGATAAAGGACTGGTCAGGGCAGTCTGGAATGTAGTCACAGGAGTCCCTGGACACCCAGATAAGGAACTTGATTGGAACCCGAACTCAGAAGATGGAAGGGCCAGGCTAGAAAGATATCGGCTGACCTTCCTCAGGGGGTCAGGGCCAGAGCCAAGAAGCCCACCAATATGGCTAAAATCTCTGAGGTTTTCCAGAAGCATGAGGGAAGTCCAGCAGCTTTCTATGAGAGATTGTTTGAGGCACCCCGGATCTATACTCCCTTTAACCCTGAGGCCCTGGGAAATCACACCAGGCTAAATGCCGCTTTTGTAGGCCAAGCCCAGCCTGACATCAGGAGAAAATGACAGAAGCTGGAAGGGTTTGCGGGAAAGAATGCCACCGACCTGCTGGAGATAGCCAACAAGGTTTGCATCAACCGAGACAGTGTGGGAAGGAGGGAGGAAGAAAAGAGAATACAAAGAAGGGCCAGTATAATAACAGCAGCGTTTAGAGGCTCAAGCTCCCAGGCAGATCAGAAAGAGAAGCAAGAATACAGATCCAGGGGGAAAGGAAGAGCGAGCCTGAGATGAGACCAGTGTGCCCATTGTAAGGAGACAGGACACTGGAAGAATGAATGTCCCAAAGGCTAAAGTAAGAAACTGGACCCCCTTTTCCACCCAGTCGCTATCAACCAGAGCCACCTGAAGCAGATCTCATGGGGCTAGCAATGGCGATTCTGACTAGGAGAGACTGGGTTCTTTTCAGCTGGGCCCCCATAAGCCCACGGTCAGAATAAAAATTGGGGGCCAGACTGTGGACTTTATAGTTGATACAGGAGCCAAGCACTCAGTGGTCACACAGAAAATAGTGCCTCTCTCGGGAAAGGAGGTCACTATTATTGGAGCTACTGGGGACCAGACCCATAGACCATTCTGCCTCCCTCACTGATGCCAACTTGGCGTTCATCAAGTAATTCATGAATTCCTGTACTTGCCAGACTGTCCAGTGCCTCTAATGGGTAGAGACCTTTTAGCCAAAATGGGGGCAGAATCACCTTTACTCCAGATGATTCAGCACAGCTTCGCCTGAGTGAGGAGACCTCCCCAATGATCCTGTCCCTAGCAGTGTGAAGGGAGGAAGAATGGAGACTTTATACCCCCCAGTCAAAGGCCACACCTTTAGAGACTGAATTAGAGAAAAAATTCCCACTGGTCTGGGCAGAAAGGAATTCTCCAGGTCTGGCCAAGGATCATGCCCTGGTGCTGATTGACTTAAAGCCTGGGGCACAGGCTGTCAAAATCAGCCACTTAGACCTACTGTTTCCTTGGGGTATCCATGATGCAGGTATCCATGGAACATGCCATTCTTGCCTATCAAAAAACCTGGGACTAATGACTACCACCCTGTACAGCATTTACAGGCTGTTATAACCCTACATATTCATGGGCCATATACAGTATAAGGAAAGGGGCTCTTGACAGCCAGAGGAAAAGGAATAAAAAATCAGAATGAGATTTTAAAGTGACTTGAAGCAGTCTGGGAGCCCAAGGAAATAGCCGTCATCCATTGCAAAGGTCACCGGAAAGGGAAAGACTCCAGGTCAGAAGGAAACCAGCGTGCTGATGCCACAGCCAAACTGGCTGCTAAAGAACAAGTGGCACTATCATGGATCATGTTGGCCCCCAAACTACCTGAACCTCCAAAGTACCCTCCGCAGGAGGAGGAATGGGCCCCGCAAGAGGGGGGCAAGAGAACGAAGGAAGGCTGGTGGGTACTCCCAGATCATAGGGTCTGTGTCCCAGAACAGTTAGCCCGTAAGGCAGTCCTCCAGCAGCATGAACTCGCTCATTGAGGGAAGACTGCCCTAGAAGCTTTGTTAGGCAGACACTACCTAATCGCCCGTCTTCCTTCCTTGTGTGCCTCAGTTTCTCAGCGTTGCCTCCTTTGTGCTCAGAACAATGCCAAACAGGGTCCTGTGGGACCGATAGGCGTTCAGCGCTGGGGGCAAGCTCCCTTTGAGGACTTAGAAGTAGATTTTAGAGAAATAGGGCCTCACAGAGGAAATAAATACCTACTAGTTTTTGTTTACACCTTTTCAGGCTGGGTTGGGGCATATCCCACTCGCACGGAAAAGGTGAGAGAAGTCACTAAGGCATTGCTGAAGGATATAATTCCACAGTACGGAATGCCTCTGACCATAGGGTCCGATAATGGCCCAGCCTTTGTAGCAGGAATCGTACAACAGGTAGCTAAGGCTTTAGGAATTAGATGGAATGTACTTACAGCCTACAGGCCTCAGAGTACAGGGAAAGTAGAACACATGAACATGTCTCTAAAGCAGGTTATGGCTAAGCTATGCCAAGAGACACCTTACCCTGGACAGATATCTTGCTTCTTGTATTCCTGCAGGTACGCTGTGCTCCGAGGGCCAGGATAGATTTCTCTCCTTTTGAAATTCTATATGGTAGACCCTCAACTTAATTCAGCCAAAGGGAGATTTGGGGGAAATAGGGAACTTAGAAATCCAGAAGCAACTACAAGGACTCAGAAAAACTGTCTTCGAGGTCCACAGATGGATTGCTGAATGCCTATCCATCTCTCTAGGAACAGCTGTATATCCTTATAAACCTGGAGACCAGTTTTGGGTAAAGGACTGGAAAAGGAAGCCCCTCACACCTACCTGGAAGGGACCCTATCCAGTCATATTAACAAAGCTCTCAAGGTTGCAGGACTGAATACCTGGATTCACCACTCCCGGGTGAAGGTAGCCCACCAGCCGAGTGATGCCCAGCCTGAGTGGAAGGTGACCTCTGACCAGAAACACCCCCTGAGGATCATCCTCAAGAAGACAGCGGACCTGGACGATCCTCCTGCTCCAAGGAATTCAGAAACGCCTTGCAGAATTCTCCCTAACTCTAATCTTTCTTTCTGATCTCCTCCTAAAGGTAATATGCTCTGGTATTTCTGGATAATCATTGGTTTTATCTTTCTAATAATTCGCATTTTGTCTTTTTATGAGTGCCGCTGGAACTCGAGGCTAGTACCAGGAGGAGAATTCATCCGCCCTTGCTGAGACACAGAAGCACCATAAAATTATTGCTTCCCACACAGCAAGGAAACCAAGGCCTCATCATGAATTGTTGGACTACCATTTGTCATGCCATCCTGGGCTACATCTGCCTTGCAAGAATAGCCTTAATGCTGCTCTTTGTCCTAGCGGTTCAGTGTTATGGACCCCCACTGAACAGAAATAGAGGGAATAAGATATTCCCACTAATAATATTAACTGGCACATACTTGCCTCCCATAGGGACCACTGCCACATGTCCTTGCTTAGAAACTCGCTACCCAAATATGCTAGACCGGGTAGCCTATGGGAAAGCCCCATCAAGCCAGATGTTTGTTAGCTATACTTACCAGCCTTCGGCATGTTTATGACTCCACTACTAAATGCACGGTAATTGTACTGGACGGGAAAAAAAATAGGACCTGTCACGGCCAATGTGCAGCTAACAAATGGTGCTCCTATTTGTTTCTGCAATACCCAGGCCCAACATCCAACAAGTCACCTCTCAGATAAACTATGCAACTCTACCCTCAAGGCTGAAAACACCACCTGGTGCTCCCCTGCAGGAACATTCTACATGTGTGGGACTGCTGCTTGCCTCTGCCTGCCTACAAACTGGACAGAAATGCCTTTAAACTTTAGAATTCCCTACAAACCCCTCACGGGATGCTAACCCCTTTGTCATCATCTCTTTTCAGCTGGAAGCAGTTAAGAGTGGTCATCATCACCATAACATCCTGTAGTCATTGTACCACGAGGCTAAGAGAAGCTTGTGGGACAAGGAGTGGGGGAATGAGAAGGCTAAAAAGGGCTAATTCCAATGTAACCCTGATATTTGGGGCTAGAGATCTGAATCCAAGCCAGTAAGCTCAGTTTAACCTATAATTAAGTCCCTATCTCCTTCCCAGATACTGGTCTTGCAGAACCTGTTACTGTGAACAGTTCACTGCCTCTGAGGGAGGGTTATTAACAATGGTGCTAGGCTAGACCATCAGATATGGCCTGGAGACCCCTAACACCTGGGGGCCTTCTTGCAAAGCTCACGAAAAGGACCAGGAGCATAACCCATGTTTGTGGGACAAGGACCCCAAAGAGATATAAGAAAGGGCCCCATGCATGTTCCTTCACTCAGATTTGGAAGGCTGTTCCCTGAGTCTGCCAGTGTATTAAACAGTGTTCCTCCTTTTTCTTAGAAGCGTCTTTGGTTTTCTTTGGTCTTCTGCAACACTGTAACTCCCTTGCAGGTGGGAGGAGCATCTGTTTCCTCCAGAGTAAACATCAATCAAATGTTGGGCAGCATTTTCAGAGACAATATTTGTCATTTTCAAGAGCCTTTCTTTTTAATTGACTTGTTTTGTAGACTCAGTCTATGTCACTAGTAAGGTCCTGTCTGCAAATTTCACTGTGCTCAAATTCCTTGTTAGCATAGAGAGATGAATGACATTCTAAGAGGTATTGAAGTATTTCTCACCTTAAAAGATCCTACTTAGTTATCAGCACCTTCCACTGCCTCCATAGGATTGTTATTTATGTCTCACCGGGAGGATTTCCATAAGCATCTTCCTGTTGCCTTTCATCACCTCTTTGTGATGTATTTTCTTTTCCTCTGCTTTTTCCTTCCAGTTTTTGTATTTTATTTTATGCCGACAGTTTTATAAGGAATAGTTTTAATGGGTACATGTTGTAAAATGAAAATATTTTACTAGGATATTACATAAAATACACAGGAGAAACTAGGGTATAAATTATATTTTTTTTATCGTAAGGTTTTACTGCAAATAAGTTCGCATATACAATCTTTTATTTATGATAAGAGCAAATTCTTTTTACTTATAGCTGCTTTTGAATTCAGTGCTTCAGCAAGGAAGCTTATGGGTAGCTACATAAAAGAAGGTTCTGTTTTGATGAGAAATAAATCTCTTACTTCAGGAATGTTATGTTTCCTGTTGACTTAAGAGGAAGGGACAAGGAAGAGATGGGGTTGCTGAGGGATGGAGAGAAGCCTCAGTCCCTGTAAGACAAGGATTGCTCTTCCCTTACAATTGAAAGGGGTGCATGTCAGCCCTCAAAGAGTCCGCAGTGTCAAAGTACTCCCAGCCTTCCCTCAAGTGTACGCTCTCGAGTTCATCTTTCCAGTCATTGTAGGAAAATCTACTCGGGCTGAGACCCAGAGATACCTCCATTAAACTATTTTTTTCCTGCTTTTGGGAGCAAACAGGATGAGAGTATATGAATATTGTTTATAAGTAGTAATGCAATGATCAATGTGTCTCTCCCCAGAGATGAATCAATATCTGTCATGAAGGTCAACTTTAGCCAAAAGCCAGATCACCAAATGACTCCAAATTTCCTGCTTAAAACGATTCTTTGTTTGAATATCACATGATCTCATTCTTATATGAAGTCTAAGTAACACAATAAATGAATGAACCGAGAGGATCTGGAGACATGGAAGCATGGAATAGAATGTGGAACCTTGGAGGGAAGGCAAGGGAGGCTGGGTGAGTGGGAGGTAATCAACCAAAGACCTTGGATGCATATATGCATAACCCATGGACACAGATAATAGGGCAGTTAAAACCTGGGATGGGAGTGGGGGTGGGGATGAGTTGGATGGGGGGAAAAGGGGATACTGTATATGTAATACTTTCAACAATAAAGATTTATTTTAAAAAGAAAAAGAATAAAATTATTCTTCGTTTGGAAATTATGCAATCTTATTTTTTTCCTTATTTTCATGTAAACATATGAATGATGCTGACTCGGGGGTCCCAAATAATAATTGGGCGCCACCAAACACTCATCTTTGCTGCCCCAAGAAGCAATACAAAGGGATTGACCCCTCATTTGAGAACATGCCATGGTTTTGCTCAGGCTGCACCCAACATATTTGGAACTAGAGAGGCCGGGATGACTTGGACACCCTAGGAATCCCCTTGTCATAAATCTCCCAGGGCAGATGGGAGGAGCTATGCAGGTGTACCCTGGCTATTTCTGGGTCCTGCTTCGACTGGGGATACGAGACTAAGGGAACTGTGGAACCTGGCTTGCTTTCTTGCTGACTTGCAATTTCTGTCTTAGTGAAGTAGAAAGTTTACTGAAATGTCGTCTCGCCCCTTGAGAGGAGGTGTTCCTGATTTTGGCAGGCCATGAAAAATGTCCTGCTGGGAGCTGAAACTCAACAAATAAGACTCTTTCATTTAATGGCCTGTACAAACACATTTACTGAGTCCTTTTTACAGGCTTCTATGCCTTCCCAAAGAACCTGCTCCTCTTGATTTCCCATTTCCATTAGCGTTGCCATCATCTGCCCCGGTTTCCCGGGTAAAACCTAACAGCGCATTCTGGAATGCAAACTTTCAGGGACGGCCCTTCAGAGACCAATAGGTGGATTTATCTGAGTTTTCACCCGCTTCTTTCCTTTCTCTGTCAAATCATAAATTTTTTTCCCTTCCTCTTTCATTTCTTTATTCACCTCCTCTTTCAGGACATTCGTTGAGAAGGTGGAGTGCTTACTTGAAGATCCATCTGTGGAATTTACTTCCATGAAATGGTACTGAGAAACTCTGGTTTCGTTTATCTCTCAGGCAGAATAAAGGTCTTGTGCAGTCCTCTTTGTGGATGGCGATTCAGCACAAAAGGAAACAGGCCTTACTTCTTCTTCTTACTTGTCAATATTTCTGACCTGCAGATGTGCATACGGTTTCCACCAGCAATGTTCAGCAACTAATCACTTAGGACCTCTGCTTTCTAGCTTCCTCTAGGCAATTGACACACAATGGTCTCAGGGGCTCTGATGGTAGAACTCTACTGAGCTAGCCTTGGTAAATAATTTAGGAGCAGTATGCAAGGGCAAAAATGATTTTAAAATGGCCAGAAGTCTTTGTTTTTCAAATAAATTGACCTTTGCTGTAGCCAAGCCCCCATGCAGTCTCTCAAATACACACACACACACAATTTTCATTGGGTTGTAATCAATGTGTAGATACATTTTTCTATGCTGCTTTCTTCTGTGTGCTATAAATACTTATCCGTATTGTCACATGATCTTGTTTTTGTGACCATTACTGAGCACCTCTTATGTGCCAGCTAGTATGTTAGAAAAGAGAATGAGACCACATGCTGGGAAGATAGCTGGAGTCAAATAGACCAGGGTTGTCAATGCTCTTTGCTTGTTTGTGCCTTACTTTCTTTGAGCCTCGGTTACCTCATATTTTATATTGAGATTAATTAACTACATACTTCATTAGAGTTGTAAAATTTTAATGAGATATGGAGGTAACATTCAAAGTTCTTGGCATATACTGAGTGTTAAGTAAATGCTGGTGAAGAAGATGCTGATACGATTAGTTATGATGATGTGCTCATGACCTCAAGGAGTGAAAGAGAAAGAGACATACGCAAAAATACCTGCAATAAGCAATCACAGGAGCTATGATGAACATCTACTAGCATACAGGTTTCATTGGAGGCCCCAAGGAAAGCATGGTTGATTGAACCTGGCAATGCAGATATGGGAAATCAAACAAGTCTTTACAAACAGCCAGTTAAGGAAGCTCAGTCTTGAAGGCAAACTGGCACTTGTTGCACAGATAAGGCCCCACTAGAGCAGAAGATGCATGAACATAGCCCACCTTGTCATCTGGGTTGAGAAAGATGATAAGGATTTTCCTAAATGAAGATGAAGCAAGGATATTCCAGGTAGAGGCCATAACATCCACAGACATGGAGCTATGGATGCTTATTCAGGAAATGAATGTGTTTATGTTGTGTTTAGTGCACAGGAACAGAGACCTTGAGGTGGGGCCCAGGCAAAAAATGAGGCTGGAGAGGCAGGTACAGCAGAGCTCACAGGGGCCCTGAAGGCCTCTCTAACAACAGGGAGCTTCACCAGGCAGATGGGGGGCGCGGATTGGAGAGGGTGAAGCTGAAGAAGAGGAACAAATCAATCGCAATGCCTTAGACCAGAGGGGCCAGGACCTGAGCCTCACTGTCGAATTTCCCGCCACGTTAATTGTCAGCGTAACACAACCATCCTTTTGCTCATGGGCACTTCCATCTTTCATTCATTTTGAACTTTGGTGTTCTGAATGTTATTATGGTCTGCCTCTTTGTATACCAACATTCCTTTCTTTCAGATATTTTCTTTAAGAGAAAGGGCATAAACATTTGCATGGCTCTTGACAGTTTGTTTCAAAAAGGTTTTTTCAAATTATATTTTCAAATTATAGTAATTTTCCAAATTACATTTCCAGGGTCCATTTGTGTAGGGGCCGTGCAGCACCATGGAAACACGGAGTCTGCCATTTTTGTTGTTTCGGAAGGCATAAAACTGTTGTTTCAATTCGCCTTTCCTTGGGATCTCCAGAAATAAAACGCTTTCCCCATTTGTCTTGTAATTGTGTATCCTCACTCGTGAATTGCATGCCCTGTCCTTTGCCCATTTGATAAGCAATTGTGTTAAATCCTTTTTTGGCTGGCCTCGCTCCTGGCAGCTCTCCACACACATTTCCACACAGGCTCTCCTTCTAATTTCTTTTCTCTCTGATCTATTGAAGCCAAATCCTTTTTTCTAACTCAATATTACAATAGACATAACAATTCTAATTGCTCTATTGATTCATGGCCACTACAGTCATGGGCATGTTGGGAAGAACAAGACTTTGCTGTCAGGAGACCAGGTTGTAAAAAACCTGGCTTCTTGCTTTCTAGCTGTGTATGTTCGTGTGAGCAACTCAATCTCTCTGAGCTAGCTGGTTTATCTGTGAAGTGGAAGCAGCAGTATATGTCAGGATCAATTAAAAACTGTATTTGGCTCCTGGTTAGTGTGGCTCAGTGGACTGAGCATTATCCCATTCACCAAAAGGTCACAGGTTGGATTCTCGGTCAGAGCAATGCCTAGGATGTGGACTTGATCCCCAGTGGGGGGCATGTGAAAGAGGCAGCTGATCAAGGTTTCTCTCTCATCCATGTTTTTCTCTCTCTCCCTCTCCTTTCATTGCTCTCTCTAAACAAACAAACAAACAAACAAAAAGCAACCTGTATTTGGCTATTGGTAATAGAGACCCAAATACAGGGCTTAAAAATGTAGTAGTCTATTGTTACATGTTAAATAATTTTAGAAGTGAGGAGCCTACAGCTGGTATGGCAGTTCCATGAGGCCTTCCCTTGGCCTATAGTGTGGCAGCTCTTATATCTTAAAGACCAGGGAAGCGGTTGGATGGTGATGAATAGTGGCAAAGCTGAACCTATTCACCTGCCTATTGGACAGATATTTAAGTGCCTCCCGTGTGCAGAGCTCCAAGATTTTCTGTACTGGGAAATTTACAGGCTACCCCAAACAAGCTCTTATTTATTATGTTGACCTCTTAATCACGGAGAATGATTACCTTTTTCTTTAGGAAGCCCCAGAATTGGAATCTCGGGTTCCAAGGTGACTCTGTGGCTTTTTACCTATTTGCTCACATAGCCCTACAATCATCTCCCTGTACAGACAAGGTATCCCTGTACACCAAGCACAGGCTCATAAATAGGATCTTAGGGTTATTCAACAGAAGCGTGATGGCCTCATCACCAGATGAAATCCGTAACAGATGTACGCATTCTGGTCCGTACAGAAGGTCAGCCTCGTGGTGTTACAGCCACACTGTTTGCACAGGTGCTGCTGGTGCATCACAAGACCATGTCGCAGACAGAGGGGCTCCTGGGTCCCCCACCAGCTTAGAGAACATAGACTCCCCGGGTCCCCTTCCTATGGTCTATTATCATTATGACCAGTAGAATTACAATTCTTCCTCTGTCAAAATGTATTCATTACAAATGAAATTTCTGTTCAGATCTCATAGCTCATGCCTGAAAGCAAAGATATTAGGATTAATGAGCATTTTTTTTTTTCTTTTTGCTGATGAGAAGAAAAAAAACACCGAAGGGTTATTGGACTTTAGCCTTTTAATAGGTCTGATATCCTTCTTTCATTAGAGTTGACAAGGGCATATCTGGCGCGCTTCTGCCGTGTGCCATGGTTTAAGCATACACGTGATGTGACCTGACACCAGCTTTTCTTTCGCGCTGACATAGCCCACGAATCCTGTGCACCTGGAAGCAGAGCTTCACTGAGGGGGGGCATCTGGGCAGAGGGAGGTGACAATGTTCCGGATCAGCACGGGGGAGAAGGGCCTGATGGGTTTGTCAAAATGTCAGTGTCATTTGGTCCCAATTTTTCTTTCATGCAGGTGGCAGGAGGAATTCACAAAGAGCAAGTCCAGTTGGGACCCAGGTGCCAACTCTGAAAGCACCACTGTGATGCTGGTGAGCAGGAGCGCGGACCCACACATGATGCCCTGGTTCAGGTGCGGGTGGATGTGCACGGGACCTACTGCACCAGAGGAGGAGGTGGGGGTTGGCTCAAGGGGAACAGAATGACAAGGTGTCAGGGCCTTGGGAGCTTGAGCAATGTCATCGATGGGGGTGGGGAGAGTTTTCACACTGAGGAAAGGCATTCATATTTTTATGAATGAAATGATCAAACCCAGGGAGAAGAATTGAGATAGCAGTTCATTTGAATAGGCTCTGTTTGTCGCCATTTGTGGACATAGTGGTCAGGTGAATAGAATATGGGGCTGAGGAGGGTGTAGGTCCAGGTATGGTGTCTCTTAGGCTGGCTGGTATATTTCCATCAGACAGCTGCAGACTCCCAGATGAACCTCACTGGCCCCTCGGAACTGCTTTTATTCACATTCTGACACCAAAGGGGTGGGTTTTCCCCCAATATCACCCAATTCTGCAGCTCTGTGGACATCCGCTGCGTATCCTATAACTTAATTCTATCTGACACTAATTGCCCAGAGCTAATGCTGACCTCACAGATTAAGGACTCAGTGCCATGAGACTGCACCCACACCCTGTCCAGGTCTCCTAGTGCCAACTGGATTTCTGACCAGCTGTGGATAAGCGGGCAGTTTCCACAACCCCCTCCTCTGTTTGATAATTTGCCAGACAGCTCGCAAAACAAAGGACAACACTTATGTTTACTTGTTTATTAGAAAGAGTATTATGAAGGATTCAAATGAACAGCTAAATAAAGAGGTACTCAGGATGAAATCCAGAGGGGCCTTGAGTGTAGAGTCTCTATCCTGTGTAATTGGGGGGCTGGAGGGAGGGAAGGAGGAGGGGCCACCACCCTTACAGCTCATAGAACATCACACCCACCCAGAGCTCTCAGAATCCTATTGTTCAGGAGCTTTTATGGAGGTCAGTCTTGGATAGGCGTGCTTGGTTAAAAATTGGCCATTGCTGATCAAACTCAATCTCCAGTCCTTCTCCTCTTCCTGGAAGTTTGGGGGGTGGGGCTGAAATTACCAAATTTCCAATTAAGCCTTTGTCTTTCTGCTGAATAACTCCCATCCTGAAGCTATTCAGGAGCTGCAGAACCAGACACCCCATTAGCGTGCAAAAGATACTCATCACCTAGGAGACTCTAAGGGGTTTAGGAGCGGTGTGCCTGAACCCAGGACAAACACCACATGTTTATCTTTTATTATATCACAGCCTCGTTGGCCCAGGGACCGGGGAAAGTGGGGCTGATGTGGGAGTCACTTGAGAATACACCATCTGCGGCTGCACATAGCTCACAGGCGAGGCTCTGCTGCTGGGGTGGGACCGTCGCCCGCGTGTCCTTGCCCTCTTCTGCAATCATCTCCGAGCATCTGCTAGGTGCCAAGCATTTTCTTGAGTGATGAGGTGAACGCATGGGTCAACTAGGCATTGTTATTACCGCCAAGGAGCTCACAATATTGGAGGAAATGACATGTAAGCAACTGTACACAATACATCGTAGAAAGCCATATTCAGAGGCTGTGAAAGTGCAATGGGACACAGAGAAGAGAGCAATTAATTACACCAGGAGGCTCGGGGAAGTTCTCACAGGGGACATAACATTTTTAGCGGCGCCGTGAAAGATGAGATGGATATTACCCGGTGGAGATGAAGGAAGCATCATCCAGGGAGAGGACGTGACATCGGCAAAGACATTGAGGCATCGATGCTTCTGCAGGAAACTGACCAGCATGGTTATAGCATCAGGTGTCTACCGAGGAGCAATCCTAACAGTCAGCGTTAATGAAGCGTTTATTATATATCAGGGACACTTTTATGCGTATGATTTATTTCGTCCTAAAAGCAATCCCAGGAGGTTGTTACCAATATTATCTCAATTTTTTTTCAAAGGAAGACATAGAGGCTTAGAGAAGTAAAGGAAATTTCTTAAGGTTGCGAGCGATGGCCTGGAGCCAGAATTAGAGAGCAAACAGGTTGACTTGAAGTGACCAGAAAGGTCAGGAATATTGGACTTTATATATCACGTCACAGGTTTCTTCTTAATCTTGGTTCCTCCCAGAATCCTCTGCTGTAAGGTTCGGGAGAAATATTCTTGAATTTTCTATTTGTTTGTTTTTGTGTCATCTTTTGAATGATTACTTTTAGCATGTTTCATAATATACCCACTGGGCTTGTGCATTAGAACACCTATATAATTTATAAATAAATAGGCATATACATATGTCAGGGTTTGTACTGAAGCCCTTATTCCTGGAAGAATTGCAAATCGGACAGGTTTAAAGACAAATGGTCCAGACTAGTAATTTTCAAGTATGGATTCCTGGCCAACAGCAACAGTACCAGGGAACTGGTTACACCTGCAATTTCTGGGTTCCCAAACAGACGGACCGGATCAGATAGTCTGGGAATGACACCCCAAAATCTATGAGACTCATTGGTCTAGGCTAGTGGTTGGCAAACCGCAGCTCATGAGCCACCTGCGGCTCTTTGGCCCCTTGAGTGTTCTAACGCCACTTCTTCAAAATAGACTCGCCCAGGCTGAAAATCGACTTCTGCGCATGGGCCACCAAGTTTCAATCGCACTGTACGTGCACATCCGCACGTGATATTTTGTGGAAGAGCCACACTCAAGGGGCCAAAGAGCCTCATGTGACTCGCGAGCCACGGTTTGCCGACCACTGGTCTAGGCAATAGAATTTTTTAGGTGGAAAATGAGGTGCTTTTATTTGCATTCTAGAAAGATAATTTTAGCTGGATTGAAAAAAGTGAGATACTAGAAATCAGTAGATTCTTTAAAAGGGCATTGTAAAGGTCATGGGAAAAATTGAGCAGGATTTGAGTCAAGTAAGAGAAATGGATTTCAGAAATATTTAAAGGGACAGTCTATGGCCAGTTGAGTTGATTGGGTACCTTCCCTTGCAGTGAAAGGTTGTTGAAGTTCAGTTCTAAGTCAGGGTATATACCTGCGTTAGGGGCTCAGTCCCCAGTAGGGGGCATATAGGTAGCAACTGATCAATGCCTCACTCTCACATTGATGTTTCTTTCTCCCCCACCCTCTCTCTTTAGAAAATCAATAAAAAATGAGGGACAGATGAAATATTACTGAATTTTGCAGGGAAGAAGAGGGAGTTAAGTTTATAGAGGGCACCAACCTTTCTAAAGCACATAATTATTGTCCCTGTGCATGCCATGTGTCAGCGTCTGGCAGAGCTTATGGTGGCAGGAGCTGATAAGGGTGATCCTGCTTAATTCGAAGTGTGTGACATACATTCAGGATGAGTAGCCAGTTGGAATGTAGACTCTCATATTCAGAAGAGACGTGAGGCTTGATAGTATACGTATATTAGAGGACAGCGTCTATGTAGCAATTGAAACACTGGCCGTGGATGAAATGAGGAAGTTCTGCCTTTTCTGTGGTGAAGAATGAAGCAGACTCATTGGTGAAGAATGCAAGGCCAGCAGCGAGACAGGGACCTAAGGCAAGGGCTGATAGTCAGAGTAACTCCTGTGGGAAACGAGGAAAGGAAGCAAAGCATGAGGGGAAATGAATGTGTTGGCGTGTTGACCTCTGAGACCACATCAGGCCCATGACAAGTACTGACCCTGTGCTGGCTGGAGAGTCAAGCAGGATAAAGATACTAGACATCCTCACCCCAACATGTGAACATAGGAGGCACATGGCTTTCTCCAGCCTCCGAACACATCTTCCCATTGTCCTTCCACATTTCCCCAAGGGTCTCCACCAGGCTCTTTTACCTGTCATCCACTTCCGGGCCCCAAAGCCAACGTCACGTGCTTTAGGGTTCTGTTACAATAGCATCCCCCTTCTGGAACAAAATTCAGTTTCAGTTCTGCATTTATATCACAAATTAATCAAGAATCTAGTAGCTTCAAATGACAACTATTTTCTTATGCCTCATAATGTTGCGCTTTAAAATGTGAGAGGGCTTCTTATGTCCCTAGGAGGTCAACCAGGTAATTATGGAAAGGCCGGTCTGGAGGGTCTAAGAGAAGCTTACTCAAGCTGCTGGTGAAATAACTTGGGGTTAGGTACAGACCTACCACAGAGGTCTTGTCTTCTACCCGGTGGTCAAATTTATCTCAATGTGCTATTGTAGGAAGGTTTCTCATGCTTTTATTCAAACCTTTGGGAGAGCGGGAGGGAGGGAGGAAGGGAAGGAAAGAGGTATTTTCTGTTTGTTTTTTTAAAAATATATTTTATTGATTTTTTTACAGAGAGGAAGGGAGAGGGATAGAGAGTTAGAAAATCAAACAATGATGAGAGAGAAACATCGATCAGCTGCCTCCTGTACGCCCCCTACTGGGGATGTGCCCAAAACCAAGGTACATGCCCTTGACCAGAATCGAACCTGGGATCTTTCAGTCCACAGGCCGAGGCTCTATCCACTGAGCCAAACGGGTTTCGGCAAGAGGGAGGTATTTTCATGGGCAGGGAATCATCCCTGGAATCCTGGAATCTACGTGTAAATTTATTCATGGCGTGGATTGCCCTGCATCTCTGATGCTCTCTGCATACCAGTAACCTACTTTGTATATATGATCTATACATACGGTGCTTTCCCTTCTAATTTTGTTCTCACCGACTAAGCCACAACACATTCAGTTCTAACATCTTTCATTCACTAAACTCTGCCCAATCCGCCTTTCTGATGATCAGACGTCCTGTTCCCATGTTTCTCTATTATAACCTGGGCTGTCCAGTCAGGAATGAGAATCCTTGCCCAGTTTCTAGGGATGTCAAAGCTTCAACAGTGAAGCTTGATAGTAAGTCCTGTTCTGACCTCGCCCTGAGATGTACAGGACTCCTGAGCCTGTACTCATTCAATGGACAAGACCACAGCTTTGTTCTTGGCTTCTATATTGCATCTCATTTTTGCTCACTTTGCTTCTAACTTATTCTTTATAAGTTTTTATTGATTTTTAGAGAGAGAGAGAAAGGGAGAGAGAAATAGAAATATTGGTGAGAGAGAAACATCAACATTGATCAGCTGCCTTCTGCACACCCCTTGCTGGAGATTGTGCCCCAAACCCAGCCATCTGCCCTGACTGGGAATTGAACCAGTGACTTCTTGGTGCAAGGAATTATGCTCAACCTCTGAGCATAGCAACTGGGCAAGCCTCTGCTTATTTTTATATGATTAGGGTCTATCAGATAGAATATGGGCATTATTTGAAAATAGTGATAACACCACATCAGAAATCTTTCCGTGGAAGGGATTAATGTGGATTCCAAGGGAAAAAAAAGCAGGTTTTGTGTGTGTGGTTTTTTTTTAACTGAAGAACACAACGAGTAGAGGAAAAATGAATCAGAGCAATAAAAAGACACAGGATATTATCTCAGGCAAAATGGACATGAAAAACAAACTACAAAGCAAATAATGTGCACAATTATTGACCAAAACAGAGAGAGGGTTAGATTTGGAAAAACAAATATTTTTCAACACAGAAACATGTGGAGCCAGAAGGCATTTTAATGTTTTGTGCTTTTTAGATCATCTATGCCAAGAGAATTTATGATCAGAACATTTCTTCATGATTTTTTGAAATTAATAATACAAAATAAGAGCGTGGCATATTAAATGAAGATTCTGTTTTTCACAATTGTTTAACAATAGACACCCCGCATGTCCTAGCATGGAGTCAGATATGAAAGCTCAGGAGCCTTTTCCCCTGCTATCTCTCTTTAGAGAACTAACATATAACAGCCTGTGGGCCCGGATAAGCGCATTGGGATGACCTACTTAAGAATTTAAATGGTCAAGGTACCCAAACTTTGGTGCATAATAAGCTACTTATAAGAATTCTAGCTACTCTTCATAGTAGAGTCCTTCCCCCCATCCTCACGAAAAGATGGTTTTCTGAGACCATACATATTCATAACTAGGCCATCATGAAAGGGAAGACTAAAGATATAAAGGGCATCTCATTTTTAAATCCAAATGTGCAAAAAATAGCTTTAACTGTCTAGATTATTTAAAAAATAGATTTTTTTATTGATTTTAGAGAGTAAGAGAGAGAGAAAAACATCAGGGATGAGAGGGAATCATCAGTGATGAGTGGCTGCCTCCAGCACACCGCCTACTGGGGATGGAGCCCACAACCCTGGCATGTTCCTTGACAGGGAATCTTCCTGGTTCATAGGTTGATGCTCAACTACTGAGCCGTACCGGCCAGGTTAGATTATTAAATCATACTGTCTCCTGAAATATGTGACACTGCTACACAAGGTCATGGAAGAACGTGCTGGAACGCCCCTGAACTGGTGGCAACACAGGAGTTAGGGAGACCAGGAGACCTGCCCCGGCCCCTCCCCACACATGCGAATAGTTTCTATATTCCCTATTTCAAACTCTGTCTGTTTTTGTCTTTTTTTTTTAATTTGTTGCTTTCAGTTTTATATCCCATCTATGAATCAAATCATATGCTTCTTGACTTTTTCATCTTATTTTCACTTAGCACCATATATATTTTTTCATTCATATGGCTTTAGAATACCACTACTTCTCCTTGACTCATTTATTCATCTGATTATCAAATATTGCCGGGGCTGCTCTGTGCTGGGCATGTTCTATGCTCTGATTGGTATACAATGTATAGACTTTATATTCCACTGGGAAACATAATAAATTAATCATCAAAGGGAGGAACTAGTTCATATAGAATAGACAGAGGGACATAAGATGACTTTGGAACAGAGACATGAAAGAGAGCCAGGAGCCCGGCCGGGCAGCAGGCTCCATGAGTGTGCGTGCTCACTCTACTCTACAGTCCTACAGGGAGCCACACTTGGTTTCATGCTCTGCGGTTGTCATCTGAAGATTCTTAATCACATAACAAAAGACATTTTTCATCTCACATGGGCCCAGCAGATGATGCAGCTGGTCCTGGACCAGGAAGGTGCTATGGGATAGTTGGGGAGAGAGACCCCCAGGCAGATGCACCAGCGAGGACACAGGGCTGACATGAAGGAGGAACAGAAGGCCAGTCAACTGGAGTGGGGCGGTCAAGAGGGGAGAGTGACAGGAGGTGACATTAGAGAGCGGGGAGGGGGCCGGGCATCAGCCCTTGTAAAGACTTTGGCTGTCATTCTGAGCGAGCCATTGACCAGAGCAATGACATGATTTGACCTTCATTATAAAACAATTATTCTGGATTTGAGCTATTTGTTTATCACACGAGCTCCGTGTAAGATTTACTTCTATCCCCAAATAGACTGAAGAGTAATTTTTACCGAAGTCAAGCTACATCACGCGGAGAGAAGCCTTTGAAATGTTATAAAATTCAAAACGTTAAACAAATAAATTAAAATTTTTATGGAATGACAAATTATCAATTCTCCACGGTTATACAGACTAAGCCTTTAAAAAATTTATTCCTTTCCTAGATGGTATCAATATTTAGAAACTTACAGATGTAATCCCTAGCCACAAATATTCTTGCTCACTGACATATCCTTTTCTTTATCTAGTTTTACTAGAAAAGGGACCATCCACCTCTTTGAGAATGTTTAATCTTCTGCTATACTTCAATTTCCTCCCTGGAGAGGGAGAAGAAAAATACCATGCCCCATTGTTGAATAACACCACTATTTCATGAAAGTAGATGTTTCTGCCAAATGTCCAAAGGAAGGAATCTTACTCAGTTCTCTTGCTGGTTAGAGCATTTCTTTTTGAAAACTTAAACATTATAAAAATTCAGTTTCTGAAACTCAGTCTGATGATTATCCAGTGTAAAATACAGTACACGGAATTAAAAAAAAACACCTAAAATTGATATAAGAGCATGGATAGAAAATTCAAAGTGGCCAAAGGATATTCTAGACCAAAAGACATAAGCACAGGGCACACAAAATATCTTGGAGCTTTACATTTGTAGTTACAGAGGAATGTTTGTAATGTGGGTTCCAGCCTATCCTTCAAATATGATGGAAGGTTCTTGGAAGAGAAAAATGTTTCTTAATGATGTCATGTGCATGTGCGATCCTTATAGTATTTTGCGAGTGATTTTGTATCTTTTATCTCACTTTGTCCTCACCCTTTTTGAAATGGGTAAGGTGAGTTTCATTACTAATGGGTAGATAAAGAAGTGGGAGCCTAAATAATTTAAATAATAAGCTTGAGCCCTAGCTGGTTTGGCTCAGTGAATAGAGCATTGGCTTGTGGACTGAATGGTTCTGGATTTGATTCTGGTCAAGTGCACATGCCCAGGTTACAGGTTCGATCCCCAGTAGGAGACATGCAAGAGGCAGCCAATCAATGATTTTCTCTCATCATTGATTTTCTATTTATCTCTATCTCTCCTTTCCTCCCTGAAATCAACACAATTATATTTAAAAAGATAAGCTTGAGGTTAATAGCAAACCATTGACCAAACAGGAAGCTAGATATTGTGATTCTCAGTTTAATGTTCACTCCATGTCATCATTCTTATTCCCTTCATGATAAGGAGCTGGAGTGGCAATGACATGTGCTCAGTTTGGTTAGTGAAGTAGACCAAACATACCTATTGTACAATGGTTACTGATGGTGGTGCAAGGAGTAAAAAGAGGTAGGAAGGCACACACACACACACACACACACACACACACACACCACACTCTCTGTTAACAAAGAATATAACTGAACCTCTTCACAATGAAAAACTGCTTTGCAAAATGACTGTTAGAAAATGAAAAAATGTCACGGGCTAAAACAAAACACTGGCAAAAAAAAGAAAGAACTTGTGTCCAGAATATATAAATTGCTCCACAAATTCAATAATAAGAAAGCCTCTAACTCAATAAAACATAAAAAATATTTGAATACATACTCTATCCCAAAATATGGATGGCAAATAAGCCCCTCAAATGTTCCTCATGTTCATTAATTATCATAAAAATGAAAAATAAATCTTCAATGTGATACTGCTATGCACCTGAAACAAAGGCTAAAAATAAAAATATTAGATAATAGCAAGAGCAGATGAGCACTTGTAATGGCCAGAATTTTCATATATGGCAGGTGGGAATGAAAAATGTCCACCTATTTGGAAAGTTCCTATAAGTGACTGGACACCCCAGAAATGCACTTCTAAGTATTTAAAAGAGAAATGAACACTCATGATCACACAACACCTGTACTTGAATGATTATAGCAGCTTTATATCATGATTTATCTAAATTTAAACAACTCAAATGTACTTTAAGTAATAAATAGATACACCCCATGGAACATCCATATAAGGGAACACTACGTCACAATAAAAGGGAATACAGGACTGATATGTGTAACGCCTAAATGAATCTCAGATGCATTCCACTAAATGAAAGAAGCCAAACTCAAAATACTGCACACTGTTTGCTTCCAGTTACACAGTATTCTGGACAAGGCGATGCAGATCAGTAGTTGCTAGGGGCGGAAACAGAGGGAGAAGCTACCAAGGGTATAAGGACATTTTTGAAGGAGATGGAAGGGTCTACATCTTGGTGCAGGTGGCTGATCCATTATTTATAAACTGATGTGTCAAACTCATAGAACTGCACTATAAAGGTGATTGCTGTATATGTAAATTATGTCAATTTTTTAAAAGAGGAATATGTATACATGAAGTTTAGTTGAAACCAAAAGATACAGTATCACATTGATATCAAAAGAAAAAATATGCCGGGTAATAAGAAAAGCATAAATTGTCCAGAGTGTCTCATATTTAACAGTAAACTGAGTATCAGTTGAACTTTTCAACTACTTTCTTGTGAAGTTAAAATTAAAAGATATCTGATTTATTAGAGCCCATGTTCAATTTAAAAAAAATCCCTACATCTTATGATTCCATAGAATGAGATTGAATCATTAATGATCTAAATAACTAATTAGTATAATTTTTAAAATTAAATAATTAATTGAAAAAGCCTCTACTTACTAATTTATTCAGCCATACAAAAATAATCTAATCAAGCCTCAAGTAGGTAAATCCCAAAATCTTTGCTCTGCAAAGGTAATTGAAGGACAACAACCATGACCTTTGGGGGCCAGTCTTCAACTGGTCAATGAGTGTTGATATTCTGTGAGCTCTTAGGAATCAGGCAAACTTTAGTCCTTAGTATTGTATGTGAATTTTGCTCATTTGCCTCAAGTGCTTGATACAATCTGGTCTGGTACCTACATGGCACGGCTGCCTTTAGAGTCCTACTAGTCTTTTGCTGATTTTAATTCTAGCAGCATTTATGATCTAGTTGTTCCAATGGGGAAAAAGTGTCTGATTGTTTTGTGGAATCTACTTTCCTGTTTGGTCTTATGTGCAGTCTCTGCTCTCTGGTTGAAAAGTTCCTCAAAAAATAAAAGTGGAATTGCCATTTGACCCACTGATCCCACTTCCAGGAATATATCCTAAGAAAGCTGAAACACTCATCAGAAATAATGTATACACCCCTATGTTCATAGCAGCACAATTTACAATAGCTATGGTTTGGAAACAGCCTAAGTGGCCATCAGCAGATGAGTGGATAAAAAAACTGTGGCACAGCTACACAATGGAATACTATGCGACAATAAACAGGAAGAACTCTTACCATTTGCAACAGCATGGATGGACCTGGAGAATATTATGCCAAGTCGATGGTCCGCAAACTCATTAGTCAACAGAGCCAAATAGCAACAGTACAACGATTGAAATTTCTTTTGAGAGCCAAATTTTTTTAAACTTAAACTTCTTCAAAATAGACTCACCCGGGCTGTGGTATTTTGTGAAAGAGCCACACTCAAGGGGCCAAAGAGCTGCATGTGGCTCGTGAGCCGCAGTTTGTTGACCACTGTACTAAGTGAAATAAGCCAGCCAGAGAAAGATCAGTATCACATGATCTCACTTATATGTGGAATCCCATGAGCCAAATAAACTGATGAAGAAAAATGGACCCAGAGATATAGAAGCATGAACAGACTGTCAAACCTCAGAGGAAGGCAGGGGAGGGTGGGTGGGAAGAGATCAACCAATGAGCTTGTGTGCATACATGCATAGCCCATGGACACTGACAATGGGGTGGTGAAGGCTTGGGGGGCAGGGGAGATGGGAGCAGGGTGGAAGAGATCAATGGGGGGCAAAGGGGAACTTCTGTAAAACTTTCAACAAGAAAGATTAAAGAAAAACAAGAAAAGTTTAGAAAACACAGTCATGCTTTTCCACCAGATGAAAAGGCACTGTTTTGTATGCAGACAATCAGATTTCCAAAATAAAAATGGGAGAACTCAAGAAGTTCAAACGAAAGCTATCTTGAAGCTGAAACTACTTTGGCTCAGTGGATAGAGCATCGGCCTGTGGACTGAAAGGTCCCAAGTTCGATTCTGGTCAAGACATGTACCTAGGTTTCGGGCACATCCCCAGTAGGAGGTGTTCAGGAGGCAGCTGATCAATGTCTCTCTCTCATCAATGTTTCTAGCTCTCTATCCCTCTCCCTTTCTCTCTGTAAAAAATCAATTAAAATATATTCTTAAAAATAAAATAAATAATAATAAAACAAAAGAAAGCCACCTTGAAGTGCCATTCTCACGTCTCGGAAAATGACTACTGCGAACCATCCAACAACATAGCTCTCTGCCCTGCTGAGTTCATGATGAATGTGGTAAGAGCAGTTTTGCTAAAATGGCCTTCTGCATTTCCAAAATTATCGGTGATAACAAAATGGAAGTACATCTCGAGATCTTAAAATATACATTTTGATTAAACAATTCCCCATTTAGGAATTTATCCAAAGGAAATACGTTGGTGGAGAAAAAAAATGATGCCTGACCCATATATCATCCCAGAATGAGCTAAAATAGCATTAAAATAGAAAGCTAATTAAATGTACACCATTAGGGGAATTGGATAAAAAAGAAAAAATATTCATGGATACAGGCATGTGTGGGTGTCTTAGGTAGCAAAGGAACAGCGTACCTGTGGTCGGCAGCGATGTTGAAACGTCCCTGCTTCCTCCCCTACCACCCTAAAGTGGTGCTAAGCACCTTTAACAAACTACCTCCTTTGTTTATTGTCTTCATTATCTGTTTCCTTTAACTAGAGCAAAAGCTACTCCATGAGTGCAAAAATTCTGGCCTATTCTATTTACCGCTGCATTTTTTTTTCCTTTTTCTATGCCTAAAGCAGTTCCTGGCATAGAGCGGGCAATAAATGCATATTCATTTTAAAAAATATATTTTTATTGATTTCAGAGAGGAAAGGAGAGGGAGACGAGTTAGAAACATCAATGATGAGAGATAATCATTGATTGGCCGCCTCTTGCATGTTCCCCACTGGGGATCGAGCCCACAACCAGGGCATGAATTGAACCCTTCCATCCTGGTTTATAGGTTGATGCTCAACCACTCAGCCATGCTTGTCACGTGTTACATATTCATTAAAATAAAACTCCACAAAAATAATTGAGAAGATACTTAAGTTTTTTTTTTTAGCTGCCTACTTTTGATTCTGTATTTTTTTTGCTCTTTATTCAGCCATTTGCTCATTGTTCCTTCAGTGAATATTGACCAGGCCTCCTCTGAGCTGGCTGCACTATAGCCGTGATCCTGTGGGATGCTGGAGCTCACAGTTTGCAGAGAAGATGACTACTGGGCAGTTCTCAGAGGGAAAGGGGCGTTAGCAGGGGGCGCTAGAGGGATGTACCGCAGGGAGTTCCCCGCCTTGGGGATGACAGAACCTTAGGCATCAGAGCCTCCAGTGAGAGCAGTTTCTCACCGGGGAAAATGCTCCTGGCCTGGTGGACACGCATGAAGGATCAGAGCCCCAGCCTGGCCCTTGAGGGCAGAAGGAAGGCCAGAGTCTCTGTTCCTGGGCGTGACCGCTGCACGGCAGCCCAGTGCCTGGTCAGGACCTGCCAGCAGGCAGATTGAAATGTGGGAGCCCTGGAAACTCCCCTGCAGGACCTGGCTCTCTACCTGAAAGATGATGGGAAACAACTGCCAGAATATAAACATATACAGGGAGATAAAGGATAGATCCTATCTGAAGTTTGCAGACATACCCTGTTTCCCCGAAAATAAGACAGTGTCTTAGATTAATTTTTGCTCCCAAAGATGCACTAGGTCCTATTTTCAGGGGATGTCTTATTTTCCCATGAAGAAGAATACGGTACACATTTATTGTTGAACAACAACAAAAAAAGGAAATTTATTACCTCTTTACAGTACGGTAGCCATTCTCATCACAAACCAGCTCACTGATGGGCCACAGCGCAGCCGGCACTGTTCAGGTAGGCGAGGTCTCTTTAAATCAGGAGTCAGATGCCTTATGGTAGCTTCGGGGATCTTATATTCTGGGGAGGCCTTATGTTCAGGGGAGGCCTTATTATCAGGGAGGTCTTATTTTTTTTGGGGGGGTGCCTTCTATGACAGCGAGAGGCAAAACTGGAAGTAGGTCTTATTTTCGGGGGATGTCTTACTTTCGGGGAAACAGGGGAGCTGTGGCTGCTGCACTGAGCAAGGGCAGGAAACATCCAGACTGGAGGCAGCTGGCCCTGGGAGGGTAAAGCAGGCATGCGCTGGAGGCCCTGTCCCGGTTGTTCTGCACCTTGACCTCCAGGTAAAGGAGATCTCTGTTCTGCACGTGTCCCCGTGTGGTTATAAGAAGGCCTGTCATCAACATCAGGTGCATTCTGTAGTTTTCATCTGACCTGTAAAGGCAAACATCAAAATGAAGAGAAGGGCCCAAACCGGTTTGGCTCAGTGGATAGAGCGTCGGCCTGTGGACCTAAAGGTCCCAGGTTCGATTCCGGTCAAGGGCACGTACCTTGGTTGCGGGCACATCCCCAGTAAGAGGGCGTGCAGGAGGCGGCTGATCAATGTCTCTCTCATCGATGTTTCTGACTCTCTATCCCTCTCCCTTCCTCTCTGTAAAAAAATCAATAAAATATATATATTAAAAAAAAAAGAAATGAAGAAAAGGCCTATCCTTAGCACTTCGTGGGAGCTGGGAAATGGGCCTGTTCTCACCCCGGGTCCAGCTGAGAACAAAACAGAGACATTTGTTCAGAGTCTTACTTTTAATTCCTTTGATCCGGCATCACAGGCTTGGGGATGCGGAACACGAGGCCGTCCATGTTTCGTTGCTTTCACCACACACGTTCATTTGGGAGCAGACACCCAGGGTTGCTATGGAGTTAGGAAGGAGCAGCTGTTTGCAAAGTTCTCCTCGCTGTTGCACAAGCAGGCCCGGGCCCTGCAGCAGGCCCGAGGGAGGCGGTGTCCCTGCGGGGTGCCCCCGCTCAGGGGGATGAGGGCTGCTGGCTCCCTGGTCTCCATCTCCAATCCGTGCCTAGCCTGCTGTGGCCGGGGGCCCAGCCTGTCAATTATTCCCGCAGGGGCAAGTGCCTGTTGCCTGATGCAGGATCTGCTTTGAGTCACCAGAACCAAGCCCCCACGGGTGAGACTCAGCAGCCGGGTCCCGAGGTGCCTGCAGATTGTCCACTGAGGGCAGTTGGTCCGGGACGGGGTCTGGTTCAAACGGCACAGAGAGTGGAGGGAAGGAGGGGAAAGACAAGCCGAGATGAATAGAGAACATCTTTTTAAAAAATATATATATTTTATTGATTTTTCACAGAGAGGAAGGGAGAGGAATAGAAAGTCAGAAACATTGATGAGAGAGACATCGATCAGCTGCCTCCTGCACGCCCCACACTGGAGATGTGCCCACAAGCAAGATACATGCCCCCAACCGGAATCGAACCCCGGACCTTCCAGTCTGCAGGCCGACGCTCTATCCACTGAGCCAAACTGGTCTCGACAGAGAACATCTTGATGTGGTCTTCCGTTTGTCCAGCTGGAAAGTGAGATGGCAGGGACTTGGGCTGTGGTGGAGGAAAGAAGCAGAGTGGCAGCCAAATGGCCCAGGCTGGGGGGTGAGGTCCAGCTTCCGGCCCGATTCTCCGGCCCATCTGCCATGTGTGACTAGGAAAGCATCCCTCCTCTGTCATCCAGCGTCTCCCTACCTGTGCGATGGGGAAGGTGGCTTAGATCGGTGGTTCTCAACCTGTGGGTCGCGACCCCTCTGGGGGTCAAATGACACTTTCACAGGGGTCGCCTAAGACCATCGGAAAACACAGGTATTTACATTATAATTCATAACAATAGCAAAATTACAGTTATGAAGTGTGGTTGGGGGTCACCACAACATGAGGAACTGTATGAAAGGGTCGCGGCATTAGAAAGGTTGAGAACCACTGGCTTCGATGATCTCTAAGGTTTCCTGAATCCTTTGTCTTCTAATTTCAGGGCGATTTTCAGCTCTCTGTGCCCGTTGAGACTTGATTCTCTGCCTGGGACAGAGGTGGTGTTGGTACAATCTCTTTTTGCCATTGTTTTTCCAGTCCTTTATCCTTTCTCTTTACACACACAGAGGGAGCAATTGCGGTGCATGGGGGAGCCCCCTTAGGGGGATCCCAGACTGAGCGTCTTCAGCAGATTATGGGGAGTAAGGGGGCTGTCCCTTCTGCTTTGGCTTGCTCACTAGACTCTAAAGACTGGATTAGTTGGAGAATCCATGGGCCTATTCATTATGCATCTGTTCACTCCATAAATATTTACTGAGCATAAACTATAAGTCAGATGGCATAGAAGGGGAAATCAAAGATGAATCAGGTAAAGGGCTTACCCTCAAATTCCCATGGTCTCGCTGATGAGGCCAATAGGTAATAGGAAAACTATGGCACAGAGGGAAATGCAAACACAGGTACACACACAGGGAATTCTGAGAGCACAGAGAGCAGTCTCATCAAACACTGATTGGACAGCCCGGAGTGCCTCTCAGAGGGGCGGGGTCTGAGCTGGGAGTTACTATTGAAAAGTTGTAATACTTTATTCTGATTATTGAAGTTATGTGCATATATATATGTATATAATATCTAGACACAACTGTGGAGTACATTTATATGGAAGGAAATTTAAAGCATTCAAAAAAGAAGGAACGCATAACTGCTATTCCACAATTCAGAGGTAATAATTAAGAAAAAAAAATTTAAAGGTATATAATTTTTGTAGATATTTTAAGCTATTTTTTGTCATTTCTTTTTAAAAATATTTTGACAAAAAATTACACTATAAGTACTACTTTGTAAGTCACATTGTCTTTATTATGTCAACAAATAAAATTCTATTTCTTTATCTTTAAGAGCTATATATCATATTCTATTGTATAGATGCCCAGTTATTTTTTTTAACTAATGCCTTATTAATAGATTTGGGTTATTTCATTTTTTTCCCAGTAATATAAATAACATTGTGACAAAAAAAAATATATCTCCTTAGGACAAATTCTTACAAGTTGGATATCTAGGCCAAAGGATATTTGAAATTAAAAATATCTTTTTATTGATTTCAGAGAGGAAGTGAGAGGAAGAGAGAGATGGAAACATCAATGATGAGAAAGAATCATTGGTTGACGCCTTCTGCATGCCCCACGCTAGGGATCCAGTGTGCAATTTGGGCATGTACCCTGAATGGGAATTACACTGTGACCTTCTGGCTCATAAGTCAGTGCTCAACCATGGGGCCACGCCAACCGGGCTAGGCCAAAGGATATTTTAAATATGGATCTACATTGCCAGATTGTGCATTACTTTAAAAGCAGCATCATATTTATCTCTGTGTGTACTTACACACACACCCAGTTTGCTTCAGCGAATATTAATCGGGTACTTCAGAGATTCCAGACATTACACTTAGCACTTTACATACATTATCTGATTTAATGATTGTAGCACTTCAGCCCAAGCTGACATCCATGCAGTGTTTAGAACAGAAATTCCAAGAAAAATAATTCGGAAACACATTTTATTTGCCAACCCAAGAAACTTAGCAGTATGTGGAGAAAGAGTGTAAGCATATGGAATAGGAAGGGGATGATAACAATCTTTGTGTTGGTCTGGCTAAAATGTTATTTGTTCTAGGTCACTGGCCAGAATCCTTTCCTGTAAACTTAAGTCCAAATGGCGAACTTGCCAGACAGGAGCCTATGGTTGATGCTGTTCTCAACATCCAACCTTGCAGAGGGGTTCGCTGCATTTTCAGTGCTCTAGGCCAGCTGATGTTGATGACATTTTCTAGCAATCAGGAGACCCTAGGTCTTGATTTCCCCAGGACAGTCCTGGTCTATGCTTGTTGTCTTCAAATAATTAACATCGCACCCTTTCATCTCAAAAGCATCCCACTTTGGACAATAATTCATGAGGAAGTAACTTGTTGCATTCGGGGCAGGGATTGCTGATGACATTGAGGCAATCAGACAGTGAGGTTGCCATCTGCTGCCCCTTCCATCCCTTGTAGGACAGGTATCTCCGTCCCTACTTTCTAAGAAACTCCCCTCTCCTGAAATGTACCAGGATATCTGGTCACCTCACTTATCCAAATCATAGCTGAGGATCAGAGAAAAAGCAAAACTATCTGTAGAATAAGAATAAGTGGGTTCTGTAATAAAGTTCTTGCCCTTGATGATGGGAAAAAATTCTTATTCAAAGCCCGTCTTCTCTTCTTCTACTCACAATCCCTCAAAAGCCTGGGTATTTTATTTCCTACAAAAACAGGTGCTTAAAAGGAAAGGTTTGGAAAGAGAAAGAATGCTTAAGGCAAAGAAAGAATGCTTCGGGCGCAAGCAAGAAGAGAGTGAGGGTGGTTTATAGGAGAAGCAGAAGACAGAAAGCCTAGAGACATGCAAGAGCGGCCATTACAGGTACAAATGGCCCTGCCCACGGTGATGGACTCTGAGGGAATAGAGGGCAGAGGACACTAATGGGGCCTCTAATGATGACCTTGAATTATCAAGGAAATGTTTTGTTGTACTTGGCAGGCTGCATTTAAGAGAGCAGGGCAGTGTAAAACATTTTAGATGAGATCACTGCCCAAATATTTCATATTACTTAGCATAGACTTACAAGAGGTAAGTCTTCCGCACGCTGAGCACCTTGATTACACAGAATTACACAGAAGGCCTTAACCTTTGGAGCATCCTGGGCAGGTCAGAACTTAATATACGAGAAAAGGCATCTAAGTCATCTTTTCTGCCCTCAATGACTACAGATTCTTGTCAAGATTATAAGGTTTTAGCCTTCCTAGCTGTCTTTGTATTTTAATAAAGGACTTTAAAAGACCAAATACCTTGTAATCCCAAGAGAGCCAAGTTCTAGTAATAGAATAATAGGCACTGAGAATACAGGAAGACAGTGTTAGGGGACAAAGACATTTTTTTGTCTTAAGGATCCATGCAGAGAGTGTTGGTTTTTTTCTTTGTCTGAGGATAGTCCTATAAAAAGGGTGGTCTCAGCAGCTCATGTCCTGTGGAGTTACCAACTCCCACCTCTGAGGAACCCTCTGAACCTGAATCATGTTCTTCAGACAGAGCAGTGAGTCAGACAGGCCAGGGGGTCCTCAGAGCAGCTGACGGTCCTATTTGGTACTAATCACAAACAAAATTATGGATCATTTAAGCGACAAGTGGTCCTCAGCTCTCAGTCAAGACCATTGGGGTTCTGAGACTCCTGGCTGAACATCCTGCAGGATTCCACTCATTAATTCCAGGCACAGCCCTGTTTCAACGGTAATGAAAACTCAATGCCCAAAATTAGGAGACTTGAAGCTTTTAATAGTTATTCCCAGAGCACACAGCCCTAAGACAGGGTGAAGGCATTGGAAGCAGAGATGGACGAGGCTATCTCCCCTGCACTGTTGCTCTTCTCGGTGGTGCCTCCACAGGCACAGAACACCCAGGGTGTAAACTGGGGTATCCAGGGTTGCAGAGCCCCTGGGATGGGTCCCAGTTGGTTAGATTTATTGCCCAGCTCCAATGAGAGGTGAAAGGCACCACCCCCAGGAAGGTACCATTCTTAGGAAGAGCCCAGGCTGGGGCTATAAACCTGAGCACACGCAGGCACAGGTGCATGTACATACACACACATGCATGCACACACATGACATTAGCAGAATGGGGGCTGCCTGGAGGCTGAAGTGAAGAGTTTTCCAGGGAAGGGGAATGCTCTTGGTTAAAGGAGAGTTGAAAACAAAGACCTGGGGATCGGAGTCAGAGAAAAATAAAACCGTAAGCTTCAGTTTATGCCCCAAAGCTGAGTTGACGGTACAGCCAGCAATTAAAGGGGCCCTGTCACCTGTCATACCCACCTGTCCTTCTCAAGATGCAATCCAGGACAGCCCTGCCCTCTCTGTGACTCATTCCACATCATCTACACTTTCCAATAAGCTTGTACTTTATTAGATTGCTTCCTGGAAGAGTCCAATATTAAAAATCGCCGGTCAGTCAGAATCTTTATTCTGTTATTCACCACACTGATTTTTCAAGCTCAGAACTAATAAAGCTGTGACGGTGAAGAACAGATATGGATTTCTCATTCTCACACACTCATATATAATAATAATAAAACTTTATTAAACAAGAGACATGTTGTTGCAGGGAATTTTTCTTTCTCTTCTTCAGTGCCCTGAGGCAAAAATATACAATCTTATTAAATTCCTGGAAGAAATACGCCCGCCATTCCCTGGACACAAATGCTGAGTGTCCATCCTCCTGGAGTGGGGAAATGAGACAGGCCTTTGACGGGAAGGTGTGTGAGCCACCAGGTCTACCCAGTGAAGTGTAAGGAGGGGGTCTAATCAGGAGCCTCCCAAGGAATCCGTGTGGAGCCCACGGGGACCTCTGGAATGGATGCTCCTCAATGCCCCCGGGCCAGGAAGACAAGGAGACAAGAGGTGACAGCAGGTGGATTCAGCAGGGAACATGGATCTCAGGGAGACTGACTCACGGCTTCCTTCACCCTCTCACTTATCAGATCAGCTGTCACCGTGCATGGCGCCCGTGTGGAAGTCACCCTGCACTTAATCATGGCCTCAGAGCTCAAGAGTAGTGCACCTAGCAATTCTGAGAAGCTTGAAGGAGCTTCCTTTAAGTGAAAAGGTATGTATGGATAGAAAAAAACAGTCTATGCAGGGTTCCGTCCTTACCAAGGTTTCAGGCATCCACTGGGGGGCTTGGAACATATTCCCCCTGGTGAGGGGGGCTACTAGGTTTGAGAATATGTGCTTTAAGGAGGTCATTAAAGTTAAATGCAGCCATAAGGGTGTGGCTCTTATTGGATAAGATAGGGCTGGTGTCTGAAGAAGAAGAAGAAGAAGAAGAAGAAGAAGAAGAAGAAGAAGAAGAAGAAGAAGAAGAAGGAGAAGTAGAAGGAGGAAGAGGAAGAGGAGGAGGAGGAGAAGGAAGAGGAGGAGGAGGAGGAGGAGAAGGAGAGGGAGAGGAAGAGGAAGAGGAAGAAGGAGAAGGAGAAGGAGAAGGAGAAGGAGGAGAAGGAGAAGGAGAAGGAGAAGGAGAAGGAGAAGAAGAAGAAGAAGAAGAAGAAGAAGAAGAAGAAGAAGAAGAAGGAGAAGAAGAAGAAGAAGAAAGAACAACGGAGATTCTCTCTGTGAACTCACGGAGGAGGGGTCATATGAGCTCACAGTAAGAAACTCTGTAAACAGCCAAGGAGAGAAGCCTTACAAGAAACACTGCTGGCACCTTGACGTTGGACGACTACTGTCCAGAACTGCGAGAAAATAAATTTCTGTCATCAGGCACCCCAGTCTGTGACATTTTGTTGTGGCGGCCTGAGCTGCCTAATGCAGGAGCTGACAGCTTCCAACAGGGGGTGTGCAGAGGGAGGGAGGGCCGTGAGCAGGAAAAGGAGATCGGGTTCTTGCTCCCAGCTCCATATGGGCGAATAGTTTCCCTCTGTGAATCTCAGGAGCATGGAACAGCCAGGCACTGATTCCAATTGTCCGTTTCTGAGGTCCTGAAAGCAGGGCAAGTACCCCCTCTTATTAGCTGGGGACTTTCCAGGGAAATGAGAAAAGGATCAAATGATATCCGATGGCCATTGTCAGTCATAAGATTCCAACTGCAGGACCAACACCTGCAGAGGTTTATCATCGAAAAGGTTTTAGAGGGATTTGTGCTTTGCTGAATTGTATGATGGCGACTGAAATGACCTCTGAGGTCACTTCCATCCTGAGAGACAGGTGCCACTTCCTCCAGGAAGCCTCCCTGATTGTGCAGGCAGCTGAAGTACTCCCCAAGCCCTCTTAATTTCTCCTCCCGTGCACAGAAATATACTCGATTTTCCTACCTTCTTTTCATGGAAATAATCCATGTGCCAATGGGATGTAGATGGGAGTGATGTACGCCACTTCCAAACTTGGCTCCTAACTCCTATAATTTTCTTGTCTGCCAGCGGGAGAGGGAGAAACCCATGCTGAGGTTCTAGGAGATGTGGGATCCAGTGTGTCTGAGAAGCCTGGATACCTTAATGACCATGTGGAGCAGAGCCCACCTCCCCTCCTCTCCATCTCCCCCCCCTCTCATTAGACCGTGACAAGGGGCAGAAATAAACCCGCTCTGTTCTAAGCCACTGAGAGTTAGAAGTGGTTTGTATAGCAATTAGTCTGTCCAGACTCATACACTGACTGAGCCTCACGTTGGAAATAATAGTCTTTTGTTCTCTAATTGAACACGCCTCCAGCGCGGGAGCTCTGAGCACCTGTAGGCACTTTTCTAAATTGGTGGAGCTCTGAATGCAAACCAGGGCCTGGCGGACTGCAGAGAGCATGTTCCTGCTTGCTTGGTTCTGTCACACCCTCTGGGCCGTGGGGAGAATACAAGAGAAACCCTGGCTCATCAGATTCCTGAGCTGAAGAAAATGTTTTTCCTTGAGTAGTGAGAAAGGTCTGCGCTTATTTCACCCGCGTGCTCCCCTCTCCTCCTCGGTGGCTATCCTCTCCAAAGGCAGGTAAGCCGCTTGCGAGCTGGATCTGGGTCCCAACTCCTGGGGTTACCCTGGGGCCACAGTGGCAGACTCAGAGATGAGGCTTTGAAGATGGACTCTGTGGCCCTTCCAACACCTGCTGGCTGCCTAGAGCTCAGCTGAGACCTCCAGGCCTGGTGTGGTGACAGAGTAGGCCTGCAGCCCTAGGCCCGTGGTGGCAGAGATGCCTGCGGGGCCAGGGGGCTGGGAGCCCAGGTCCCCTGAGGTGCCCTTCTGTTTCACTGGGAGGTTCACACCTAGGCAAACGCAGAGCATCCACAATGATTTCCTTGCTCGCCTGCCTCCCCAGCCTGGGCCTTGGCAACGCTCTGCTCGGTATAAATCACATTCTATCAGCGTAACTGGAGGGCTTCGGGGATCGCTTTGGAATACTAGGATGTTAATGCACCCGGTTTTGTTCCAGGCATCGAGCCGCCTCCTGGGATTCGGAAATCTGTCTTTTAAATCCAGCTAGCACTAATGAGCTAGTAAGGCTTCTGACCTCCTTGACTTCCCCCTTCTCCCCCCCCCCCCCCACCCCCCTCTCTCCCACACTGCTCTGGGCCTGGAGTCAGTCATATCTGTACTGCAGCCAGCCACTGGCCTCTTACAGCAACTGGTTCCACCTGGAGACATTCCAGATGCATTTCTTTTCCTTTCCAAATGGCTGAGTGCACCTTAAAGCGCTTTGCACATGCGGGCTCTGGGTAAGTGTCCGTGGTTATTTTGATGGCAATGGCACTGATGTCCTATGTAACTGCACCTGCGCACGGGCTGTCCTCTAATGCTGTCCCCAGGCAACATTATGGTCCTTGAAGATGGTCCTTGAAGGGGAGGGCAGGCGGGGAAGATGCATGACAAGCTCTTAAGTATCATGTAGCCCCACAGGCAAGCCCGTCTCTCAGTGGCCCTAACTCACTGGAAGAAGATGCACATGAGACATGCTATGTGCCAGGGCTGGGGGTTACCAGTGTTTACCAATTCACTGCTCTACGCTTTTATTTTATCACAAGAAACCCAGGACAACAGAAAGGTTAGGGAGCTTGTACAAGGTTAGAGAGCTAGTGAGTGGTGATGCCAGAATCTGAAGCCGAGAAGTGTAGGTGCAGGGACCACACCCTGGATCACAGGGCCATTCTCCCCTCCGTCGTGATGCCTGCCTCCTTGGCTCAGCTCAGGTTGTTCATCCATCAAGAATGCCTGTGTCCTCTTCGCACTTTTAGATTCCACCTCACCTTCCCAGTTTGACCTTGCAACCTAGTTCCCACAAGATGCCTTCCTGAACTTCCTGCGCCCGCCTCAGGAGACTGGCTCTGAACTTCAACAGCACAGCTGTCAGAGCCTGGCACCGGAGGTTGAAGTGTATATGTCTGGTTCAAAACCAGGCCCCGCCCCTTATTAGCTTAATGACCTTGAGTGAGCTAAGTTTTCATAGCTGTGAAATGAAGACAAATACTTCCCCCATTTCACAGAGAATGATTGAATTGCCATCTCTAAAAACAAAAACAAAAACTTAAGACAGACCTTGACTTATGCTGTTTGATATATGCACATTTCATTATTATGATCATTGCTATTACTGTGATTAGCCTGAGTTGAAATTCTCCTCTCGGTTGCTCTTGCTCCTGTCTGATCCTTATCTCCTGCAAGATTGCAGGGTTATCGGCCAAGATTGGTTATGTGTATATTTTTAAGATTCCTTGCCACCTAGTAGACTGTATTTATTTAATACCAATAGTTAATTAATGAGTTGAAGGTCCCCCGTATTACACCACCAGCCACAAGGATTTGAAAGAAAAGTCTTTTTCCCAGGGAAGTGCATATAAATATAAGTCACAGGTCCTTATCGATTTTGGAATGGTTCATCTCAGGGGAAATTGAATCTGTCATAGTTTAAAGGGAAAGCCAGTCCTCAGTAAATTAATAGATGCATTCATTAACTGGGGTGGTCCGGTTAAAACAGGGCACGCATGTCATGGGATTTGAGCACCAAGAGTGTCTGCAGAGCGGCACCAGCCTCCAAGAATTTGTGTCACCTGAATGTCATCTTCACTTCTGCTTTCTGCTCTTGGCTCAGGCGGCCGCGTATTTATGACAGAGATTCTGCAGATACATCCCGCCAGGTAATTGAGAAACCAGTTGAAGACCGATGTCTCATTATCCCTCGAGGGACACAGCAGAGAACCACTTATAAACCTTCTCTATTATTTGGTGTCGAGATCTTGAGGTTCATTGACTTCAGGATATTTTTAAGGAGTCATTCTGGAGTCAGTAAGGCTCCATGACTTGTAAGGACCCAGTAAGCTCCCAGATTTGTAGTAGACGGACTCTCTGCAAGACAGGTGCCAGCTGGTCCCACCCACTGAGAGTAGGAACGAGAGTTTAACTCCAGGATGGCTGGCTCTGTGCAAGTGGGTGCGCTCAACTTAAAGGGCCAGGACCTTCTGCAATCTTCCTCTGGGCAACGTCTCATCATTGATGATGGTTCAGGGAAGTTTGCCTTTGGGAAGGAGGCAGGTGAGGAGTTCTGGGCTGCAGAACCTCTTATAACAGAACACAGTGTGTTTATAATTATGCTCTGGTTTCCCAGGAAACTCTTCCTGGAGTGCACGCATCCCTGAGGACATCAGTCGGGTTTCAAATCATCCTGGTAAGGAGCACGAAGCACCAGGAAGCAGAGGTGATTCCAAATGGTTTTACCCACTGTCCTTCCTTCTCAAAATAGTTCCTCTCTGCTTCCATGTAGAACCCTGTGTAGCTTTGAGATTTTTTTTTTCTTCCTGTCTAGGAAACATTTGGAATGTGTTGATGTGTCATCTCTTACTTTCTTGGCTGCCCTGAATGTACTGTATGTAGACTAGCATCCCATGGATGCTTACTTCAGTTTGGCCTCTGGCTTGGGAGATGTGGAGGAAAGGAGATGTCTGGATATGTTCAGGGAAAGGGAAGTTGTGAGTGTTAACCTCCCCCAGAGGTGGTTTGGGTAGCAAACCAATGTCTACCCTGTGGTCACTGCACTGGGTTTGTGTGGGTAACTTGTAAGTGGTTCCCCCAATGCTTCTCATGTGATGTTCTCCATAACTCTTTCAAGGCATGCACAGTATTGTAAACAGTTGTTAGGAATATCCACATCCTAGTTAATACCTCAGCACCTTCTTCAAACATTACACCTCTCTTCACAGACTTTATTCCACTCAATATTTTATGCAGAGTGTAAATCACCGTGACTAATCACCCCTCAATTTGTACCCTTCATCTCTATGTCAATAGCCGGAACTCTGGTTCATTTTTGATCAGCTCACACTCAGCTGATTCAACTGGACATTCTGCCTCTTTGCTCCTTGCACTATTTATCCTGTAGAGATTAACTTTCCTAAATCACTGGCTTGCTCAAGAAAATGCAAGCGCCCTCCTCCCCCATTGTCTACTAAGAGTTAAGCCTAGCCTGACTTTTAAGACTCTCTAGAATCTTTCTTTTCTAGGGATCTTCTAATAGATACTTTATAATTCTCATCATTCCCAAATTGACATTACATGTGTAGACTCTTTTAATTGCTACATCCCATGCTCTCTTCTGGGAATGGTGAGCACCCACTGCTTCCTGCCTCATCTGTCAAGTCATTGAATTCATTTGATCCAGAATGAGTGAGTGCTCCCTCCTCCTCCAAAGTCTGGCTGGCCCACAGCTTTGTTTTCAGAAACATGAGTGACTTCTGCCTCCATTACTAGACCATTAGCTTGAAGCCTTCTGAAGTATAACATCAGCTGCATCATCCCTGCCTCCCAAATTATCTCTCTCCCACATTTATATTTACTCATATAGGGCCAGGATTATGGTAAGCTTTTTAAATAGAAATTAGAATTTCTTAGGGGCTAGATAGTTGGGGTACAATCCCACATAAAAGAAAAATAACATGTTTTATTGTCAGTAGTTTGTGGCTAACACACCATAGGGTAACAACTCCTAGTAGAATCTTGCTTTACCTGAGTGAAGGAAGGCCCACTTTTGAGTATCCGGAGGATACATCACTTTGCTCTTCCTCACCTTTTGTGTATGCACTATTTTCTTCCCCTTTCCTTTCCCCTTGATATACTCTTTCCCAGCTTTCAATATTAATCCTGTGAATTATCATCCTAGTGAGTCTGCCAGATCTCACCTCCCATTGGCACTTGAGATTGTTTGGAACAACAACACAAAACATATATGTAAAGGTTAACATAATTACCCAGTACATATATGACCTGATTGCTTTGGGAATGTAAGTCTCCTCCCACCTGTGGACCATGGCCTTGAACTTGCCCTCCCTGTCGCTTTCTCATTGTCAGAGGGAGGTGCAGGCTCTGAGCTTCTCTCCCAAGCTCTTCTTCCATAGATTGTGCGGGAATTCCGCCTTTCTCTGCTCCCACCGGTGGGAGCTTCATTACCATGGTTAGAATGTGAGCTTATTCGTTGGTCACCCAGGGATAATGTTTGGCCTTAAGGTATCTCAGCCATTGCTTTGTGTTCTGTGCACCTGCCACACATATGTATAGCCTTTGCTCCTCTAAGTGGATCCTCTTTCTTATTTTTCCTCCCAGATGGAAGACACTGGATAAAAATGGCCAACGATATATAGGATGTTTCTGCAAAAATGTAACATGCACTTTGAATAATTCTAAAGGCGGCGTTTATTAAAATACATTTCGTTCTCAAAATGGAGCAATTGGCTGTTAAGTGTGCACACATATTTTGGAACACCCTGTATATGGCTAGTCAACTTGAGTGTTGGAGTTCTCTGCTCTAGACAGCTGACTTCTAACTTCTGTCTCCTACCTCAACCCATTGTTCACTATAAGTGTCTGTAGAGCGAGCCGCAGACTTTCCCTACACACTATGTGCATCTTTAAAAAAATGTTTTTCTTAAGTGGCAGCCCTGATCAGCTTTACAATCATGTTTTTGTGAGAATTTTCAGCTGAAAAGATTCAAGAACAACCGAATTGTGAGTAATATACTTATTGTTATACTATTCATTACAAATTGATTTTAAAAAAAAATTAAATTCAAAATATTGTGGCATGTGGGGGTGGTTTCCATTTTGGACACATGGTAGTTAACTGGTTAAAGGCAGAACAGGAGCCCAGGCCTTCCCGGATAGCAAAGGCAAGCAATAAACTCTTTCTAAGTGAATAAATACATGAGTGAGTGAATGGATATATGTATGAATATCAGCCGTCCAAGGCTCCCGTGACAGTCCGAGCTGTCTACACCCAGTAATCCCAAATCCAAAGCAACAGCATTTCCTTGGAAGGACAATATATATGTAAATAGAGCCATCACATCCAGAATGTCAGGCCTCAGAGCGTTCCTCCAGGGCTTACAGAGACCACTTCACACTTCTCCATGAGATCCCAGGACTTGACAGCTTTCTTAATGCAGTGGTGGTGAGGAATAAAAACTTCAAAAATTATGCTACTTGAAAAAAAAAAAAGAAACTATTCACTATATGGGGGTAAAATAGGAATTTAACCACTACTTGGCAGCTATGGAAATGAACGCTGAGACACAACAGCAATTTAAATGTAAATAGATCTTTAGGTATTCAGACAAGGGACCAGCCACCCTCATTTAAGCCTAGTGCTAGGGGACCTTGGCCACTGCAGGGACTGGACTGAAGTCAGGCACTCAGGAGGGCAGGACCTGGACTCGATCTGAGACACCTCGGTTCGCAGGATAGAACTCCAACCTCACCCCTTTACTCCTCAGGATATGGAAGAAACGCTGAAAATCCAGCATGTCAAATTCATAGGCTAATATGGGCAAAATAAATGAGTCTTGTGGCCTGCAGGCCACGGGTTTGACATGCTTGCTGGAAATGCATGCCTTCAGACCCATCTTTGAAGGAAGTGAGCACTCAGTGAAGTCCAGGTTCATGACCTGAAACAAGATATCACATGGGACCTCCAGGAATAAAATGTATAAACAGCGTTGTGCTTGGTGCCCTTCTCACTGTGCATGTTAACTTGAGATGTGCATACATGTCCGTATGAGCACTCACATGCTAGAGCTCTATGCCTTTACATCCTATTCAACCAGCCTCGCGCATTTCTGGTTGATTCTGTAAGATGGAGACAGCCAGGCAAGACTCCTTGCTGTACCCCGGTAAGCTGATTAGTCTGCCATCCTTACAGGCCTATTAGCCCCTCCTTAGCGGTGGGCATCTGGTGCCCCAGGACCTGGCAGTGTAAGCTGGGGCTGGTGCCAGTCCCTGCGGTGCCAGGGCTGTTCGCAAGCTCTCTGACATGCACTGGCAGACGTTGTGGGGCTGGGGGTAGGCCTGGATGACCTCTAAGTTCCCCTCTAAGCATCCGACCCTGTGGCAGACTTCGAAGCCATGACACAGTCTGCAGTATGAAACCGTCACCCCGCGCTGTCACTGTAAAATCAAGCCTTTTGGGGGTCTCTCCCACCAACTATCAGTCCCAAATGGCTAGCAGGTAGATAGGAATGGGATCCATCAGCTTTGTTCTGTTTTTGTTTTTGGAAATTGCACCGTAGCTTTAATATAATGAAGTGAAGCACATGACTGCATAAGAAATTCTTCAGACACAAAATATCATAAACATTTCATAACTGCAGCCCAAATGCTCCGGAGCTCCAGGCAGGAGTAAGCCAAGCTTAAATTTTAGAGGAATATCAAAGTCACTGAAGCAAACCAAGGAAGCTGCCTCTGGATGTAAAATTCGGGGCACAATTCGGCTCATTGCAATCGCACAAATGTGTGTTGAGTGTCTGCTCAGTGCCGGGCACCGTGCTGGGTTTCTGTTCCGTAGGAAAGTGTTAGGGATCGCTGCTCTCCAGATGGCGTTCGGAGAGATGGGGAGAGGTGGGTCAGAGCAGGAGCACAAAGAGGCAGTTTTCCAGTCAACGGTTATCACTAAAAAGCCACCATTTACTGGTGGCTGACCGTATGCCAGGGCTTATGCCACACCAAGCATTGTACATGCGCAATGTTTGTACACATCATTTCTAACCTTGCAACAACTCAGCACAGGTAGTTACTCCTACTTCCTATTTTCCATGTGGGAAAGGCCCATCTCAGAAAGGTTAAATCACTTGACCAAGATCACCCAGCTATTAAGTGCTGAGCTGGATTTTGAAAACATAATGGTCTGACTTAAAAGCCAGCGGGCTCTGAGGTATGACACCTCCAGCAGGCTCCCTCTCACCGCCTCCCACACTGGGCAGAAGGGATGCGGGGGCTCAAAGGGGCTGTGGCTCTGGGTGACAGTGGCTTCCCTTGCTTCGTGGCCCCTTCCAGGCGCTGCTGCAGCACGAAGCCAGGCTCCCCTCTTTGCTATGTGGGCCAGATGGGTGATCCCGGCAGGAAGTGGAGAGGCGCCTTTGGAACCTGGCGTGGAGCAGTGCTCAGTGCTCCAAGTTGTCAATTCAGGTCAAGTGTTCTCAGCCACCTCCCACCTCCCTGTCTTTCTGTGTAAGCCAATTGGGCGACAAATGCAACTTGACCGACCGACCTGGACTCTCCCGCAGCCCCCAGTGGGGCCCAGGTACCATGGGGCTCGGTTCCTGGTCGGTGGGCAAAGCTTGCCCGGGAGTGTGACTTTGCAAAGGTGCTTGGCTCGCCTCCCTGCAGCCAGTCACATGCTTTCGGCCCTCGAGTTGCTCCTCTCCTTGGAGCCATCCACGGTGGGGGGGGGGGGCTCCGATGGAAACAGCAGGGGACTCCCCATCAGCAGAGATACATCTCTGCCCCCCTGTGATGGGCTCCAGCCACAGGCAAGCTGTGTTTTATGGGAGAACATTCCTCTTGTTGCGGGAGCTAATGGACTCTAGTTAGGAGACAGCGCGGTAAACACAGCATAAACACGGGGATATGCAGCTGGAATGAGTCTGCATATCAATAAGAGCGCTGGGAGCCGGGGAGGCAATAAGTCAGGAATGCGATGGAGAAAGGTTATTAAAAGAGGAGCTTGTAAAGGCGTGCAGCAAGGCTGAGCGCTCGGAGCGCTTCTTGATTACAGGAGGATACAGGCGGCAGCCGGCCTCAGCTGGGCTCCGGCTAGCTGGTTTACTAGGCACCTCACTTCCAATCCTGCTGTTACTCACTTTGTTCGGTCGTAAAGGTGGGGTTTTATACACTCAGAAATGTTCTAGGGCTTTGGTGAAGGGGTGTGTGTGTGTGTGTGTGTGTGTGTGAAAGCATTCTGAAAAACAGCTGATATCGCTGCACAAATGGAAGGTTAGGATTCTTAATTTTGGAAAAAGTGGCCGAAATGACTCTTCTGCATCCGAGCCCTCTTGCTGGTGGAATATCAAGCAGAGTTATCTGTTCGTAACAGAACTCTCTCAGGGACATATCAGGCATAAAAGTAACCAAATGCATTTTCTGCTGTGTTATAGCCAAAGCAGAAAGATCCTTTTTATGAGCTTTATATTAGCCGGGATATGGTAGGCTGTGGGGTAATAACAAATAAATCCCGAGCTCCTACTGGCTTAAGAAAGGAGGGTGCTCCTACCTTTCTGAGGCAGCACCCAAGTGCGACTTGGGCATTTCTCCTGGGTCTCTCTTCCAAACAGGAAGTCCTAGTTCTAGGTCATCTCCTTCTAATGGCTACACTACGATCTCCGTCTAGTAGGCTTTCCACCTGGTAGCTGCACGTGCCTGCTCGCATTGCCACGCAGGGAGAAAGGGCTGGATTCCATGATGAAATGTTTTTAATATTCGTCTCAGGAAGTGGTTTATTACCTCCACTCTCATTCCATTACCCAGAACCCAGTTACCTGGCCTCAAGCCATCTCCAAGGGAGGCCGTGACATGGAGAAGAGCCCGTGAATGTCTTGGTGAGCGCGGAGTCTGCCTGGCCTTTCTTCAAGTTCATGTCTGATTCATGGATATATGAGGGAGACCTCGCAGACCTGGACAAGACTCTACTGTGTGAATGCCACTCCAGCGACTGGTGAGTCTGTGGCCAAAATTACAAACTTGCATCATTTGGGGCCAGAACAAGATTCTCAAAAGGAATTAGCAATCAGTTGTCAACCTGCTCTGTGGGCTCTCTGTCATTTTAATTCTGGACACGGGTGTGTCCATTTCCTGCTTTTTTTTCAGGGCAGCCATATTTCTAGGCTAATTGCTACCATGCCATCTTAGCAGCTATAATATAATTGGGATAGTATTACCTTTTAGCCTTCTAATGTTGAGGCTAATAGCTTTGGTCAGGCGTTTTACTATTGATTAAAACACTTTATTAAATGCCTCGAATCATTGTGTGAAAGGAAAAAACTTGTTAAATGCAATCATATATATCTTATAGCCTAACATCTGGCATTTTTATAGTCTAAATTCATCATAAATTGCTGCAATTGAAGGTATTCAACCTTTCTCGAGTTTCAAGTGATTCAATGGTAACTTATTTTAAAAAATTTTATTGAATTTATTGGGGTGACATTGGCTAATAAAATTATATGGGTTTCATGTGTGCAGTTCTATAATACATCATCTGTATGTTGTACTGTGTGTTCACCACCCCAAGTAAAGTCTCCTTCTATCACCTCAAAGGTAACTTTTAGAGTGGCAGAAGATATTTCAGCATTGAGATTATTGATTTAAATTAATTAAACAAGGAGGCTGTTAGATTGATGTGTCTCTAATGCTATAATGGCCTATGTAAGCAAACCAAAATCTAAGCCTGTAAGTGCCTCAAGGTTACAAAATTGAAACCTAAGGACAACCAATCACAATAGGTAGGCTTTAAACTATGGTCAATCAATAATTTTTTTTTTATTTTGCTCTGCTTTTTCTTCATAAACTCTTTCCCTCAGGCTCCTGCTGGTGGAATATTCCCAACCACCTCCAGTTTGGTGCTACCTGATTGAAATCAATTTTTGCTCAAATTCTTAACGATTTTAATATGTCTCAGTTTATCTTTTAACATCCAATGTTATATTTTACTAGAGGCCCTGTGCACGAATTTGTGCATGGGTGAGGTCCCTCGGAGTGGCCTGTGGGGATCGGGCAAAACCTGTAGTCCAATGCTGCCTGCTGCTCCTGCCTGCCCACTCCTGATCATTCTGGCCCCACTACTTCTGCCACAGGCTTGTGCCCTGCAATGGTGCTCACCAGCTTTGAGCCCTGTGTCTGATGCCCATCCTGAGGGGGATGAGGAAGGGGGCGGGACATGATTGGCCTCCAGGCTGGTGATGGGATGCCCTTGCTGGCCCGGGAACTGTCCCACTGATGTTTTGCGATAGTTGTCAGGAGCCACCTGATGGCTGCTTTTATATCATGTGAAATATCTAGGGCGGGGAAGCATCCACAGTGCCCGAGGTCAACTTCCAGAAGGCCAGCAGCACTGTTGGGATCTTTCCATTGGCTCAGGTTGATTGTTGCCTGGTCCATTCTCTGGTGACTGGGCCTGCAGGACTACGAGGGAGTGAGTGGCTGTCACCTGACTGGTGGGCTACCCAGACAGGTTGGTCAGCTAAGCAGTGCTCCCGCTATGGGAATGCACTGACCATCAGGGGGCAGCTTCTGCATTGATTATATGCCCCCTAGTGGTCAGCGAGCATCATAGCAACAGGTCGATGATGGGTTGATGGGTCAGTAGGTTGCTTAGGCTTTTATATAAATAGATAACCTGGAGGTCTATATTCAGACACGATGGACATCTACAGAAAGTAATGGTTACCTGAAAATAGCACTTTGCCTCTAAGTTAAATTTAAATACCTTTTCCAGATGGACAGCCAATTCTTTTCATCAGTGTTTGGAGCTTCCCAGCAGTAAAATGCTGGTGTGTAAAGGGTACCCTTTCATTTTACCTTCAGAGATGCAGTCTGAGCTCAGACTGAGCCCATCCTCTCAGTTTGTGAGCCTGAAATTTGAAGCCACCAATCCTAAACTCCATCTGTTTGTTGCCTGAAAATAATTGAACCAATTTCAATGAATTTAGAAGCTGTAAATAAATTATTGAGAACCTGAATGATGGATAGGATTTAAATGTTGAAGTCAGCCATTCTATTTACTCAAGACTTATATAGCTGTGGATTTGCTCATGTCTCATCATCCTTAAGGTCAGATATACATTTCCACTTTCTCATTTTCAAGTGGTGACATCATGGCCTTTCAAGCTTTGCAGAAGAAAGTCAACCCAGACTCAATTTAAACTGCTGGATCTGTCCCCTCTGACATGACCACATCCTTGAAATTAATCATCTATACATTCTTTTTCATTTTCATCCATTTTCCTTTGGAAGAATCAAACAATAAACCAAGAGAAAAATGATAATATAACATAGAAAACATTTGAGTATTATTTTATTCTTTAGGAATTTGAATATATTCTAACAGCAGAAGTTATGATGCATTACATGAATTGCTAAAACCCCAGGAATTCTGGGGAGTATATACTGACATAAAGTGAAAGGAATATATTAGAAAATCTCACATTACAAGAAAACAAAAACAAATCTCCAGTAACAAGAACTACCTTTCCTCCTCTAACTACTACTATTTACTACAAGTATATTATACGCCAAGCATCGCTAAGCATTTCCTGTAAGGTATTCCATTAATATTTGTAAAGAACTCATTTGTGAGTTACATATTTTGTCCTCAGTAAAGAGATGAAAAGAGCAGGTCTGAGAAGGATTAAGTACTTTGCCAGCATCACAAGGCTGGTAAGGAGAGAATCTGGGATTCAAGTGCAGTTCTCTCTGTCCCCTCTGATTGGTTTATTTTGTTCATTTTTTATTGAAGAGGTTGGGTGATGCCAGTGAAGGAAGGCTGTGTTGATAGGGACAATGACACACTCAAGCTTTTGTTTCATAAGTGCCCGTTGCTATCCCCATTTTAGATAATTCTGTTGACAGGACAGCTAGGGCATGCATCGTATAGTATGGTCACATTATTCAGAGATGGACACGGGCCTCTGAACATGATTAGAGTCCTTTATTGTTCTATATTTCTACCATCAGATAGGAATTCAAAATACATTGCAGGTCCTGTTTGTTTCCATATTGCCAAAACGTTGGTACCTTTCACTGATTACCTTTTTAAAAATCAAATAAACGTTTCTGAGATGCAATTTAAATACATTTAAATGACCCGTTGTATGTATCCAATTCAATGAGTTTGGCTAAATTTTGCACCCAGGTAACCACAAGCACAATAAAGACAGAAATGTCTATTGTTCCGGAAAGTTCCTTCTGGCCTTTTGTAGTCCATCTCTACTACAACCACTTACTTGGTCCAGGTAATCATTGATCTTTATGTGACTATAGGTTAGGTTTGTATATTATAGAATTTTTTTAGGTGGAATTATATTGTACATACTCTTTGTGCTGTTCTTTTTCTTCTTAGAATAATGGTGTTTTGGTTTTTTTTGGACACTTTTTGATGCATGTATTAATAGTATGTTCTTTTTATACAGCAGTATAGTATTTATTAGATAGATATGATGGTATTTGTATATGTATTCATCTGCTGATTGTATTGGTGTGAATTTCAATTTCAAACTATTATGTATCAAGCTATTTTGAACATTTTAATACATCTTTTTGTGAATATAAGTTTTTATCGCTCTTGGATAAATATGTAAGAGTAGAATTATTGGTTAATATGGTAAAGGCATGTTTAAATTTATAGAAAAATAATCTACTATTTGCCATAATTTTATTGGGATTGAGTTGAACTGCAGAACAATTTGGGGAGAATTAACAGCTTGAGTCTTTCAATCTGGGAACATGTGTTATCTATTCATTTATTCTTTATTAATTTTTCTCCTCAAAGTTTTACAGTTTTAAGTGAACAAAACTTGCATGTATTTTGTGACATTTATTCCTAAATTGGCATGTTGTGGTGGTAGGTAATTAAGACCTATTTGCAAATACTATAGAAAAGCTAACTGGAATTCATTTCAGTTGCATGAGTTGAAACACTGAATTAGAAAATAATTTCAATGTCTCACTCCTTTAGAAAAAAAATCAATGCTTTAAAATTAAGTTCATTTTTTAAACTTACTGTTAACTCAATAAAGCCTTTTGGGCTTTTTAAGCTAATTGTCTTTGAACTCATTTTGAATTCAAAAGTCTTTATAATTTTGATAATATTTTAAACACTATTCTCACTATAGCAGTTTATATTGTCAGCTTAGAATACAGAAAAAAAATTAATGAGGCCCTAGTGCAAGAATGATATACATAATTTGAACCATTTCTATTATATTTGTAGAAGCCTAGAAATTATATTTTTTTATTTTGTTTAATATAATCATGTGTTTGTGCCTGTATGTGTGTGTATGTGTGTGTGCATGTGTGAATGTGTGTGTGTGTGTGTGTGTGTGTGTGTGTGTGTATGGTATAAATTTAAAAGTTATGGAAAATATAAGAAAGACTACAGTAAAATTTCTGGACAAACATGAGTATTTTACTATATTTTTGCATTTATACTTTAAGTTGATTATTTCCAGCAAGTTTAAAAAATATAACTGATAAAATGAGTAATTTTAAATATACATTAAACCTTACATCGGCCAATTTGTTTGAATGTGGTCAGTTTCATTTTGCCCAGGTGGAAATAGGACTTGGCTCTTCTTAAAAAGTGTTTCCACATTATAAACATTTTCCGTGCCTTTAATCTTCCACGATGATGATATTTTAAATCACGTCATAGTGTTCTGTTTTATAATGTGTAGTCACTTATTTTCGCTTTTCAGATATTAATTTCACTGGAAACACACCCTCATTGGGAATAAAAGTTCAGAGGGTTGGAGAGGCTAAAAGTATTCCCTTCTTAGTCATTCTCCACTGCCTTTCTCTAGATCAGTGGTTCTCAACCTTCCTAATGCCACATCCCTTTAATGCAGTTCCTCATGTTGTGGTGACCCCCAACCATAAAACAGCAACGAAATAATTTTATGGTTGGGGGTCACCATAACATGAGGAACTGCACTAAAGGGACGTGGCATTAGGAAGGTTGAGAACCACTGCTCTAGATGGACACATTTTAAAAAGTTTGGTGCACATTTCTCTAGACCAGTAGTCGGCAAACTGTGGTTCACGAGCCACATGCAGCTTGAGAGCCATGGTTTGTTGCTCTGTTGACTAATGAGTTTGCTGACCACATCTCTAGACTTCTTACTATTTACGTAGAAATTCAAACAGTACAAGAGAATATCCAATAAAAAAGTTCTCTGTCCCACACTTTCATTTAGCTATTTCTCTTTTTAATTCTCCTCGCAGTAATCTAGATATGAATTACCAACTTCAATGTAATTTGCTGACTTGCTTAATATAGGAGAACAACCAAGTCACTTACACCACGTTCTTTTCCCTTTATTCTTCAATCTAATGAAGTTTGCGTTTTATGTCTCTTGGTTTATTTTCTGGTTTCAAAATTATCTTAAAATATCTATTTCTTGCTCTATCTACATTCCATTACATTGGCCTTGCTCCTTTAGGGCTTGTTAAATGCTAGGGATGCCGATTCCATATGTTTTTCTTGACACCTGCATATACATACCAGGATTCTAGCTCATTCAATGGCCCCAGCTTTCTTCTGGAGCAGCCACAGACCCTAGGCCCACAGACTGCTGACTGTTCTGACTGACAGAAACCCCACAGTCAGAGAAAGTGTGTAGTTGACTGGCCTACTGTCTTGAATCCATTTAGGGCTGACTTTTTTGAGTGTATGGGCACCAGGCCCGTGACAACTTTAAGGTCCTGACGGAAGGATGTACTCTCTTCTTTAGACAGTCTCATGAGCAGCAGGAGGATGAGGTCAGGTCTGTCACCAGAAGCTCGTTCATATTCCCGAAGTTAATAAATAACTGTCTTCACTGGGGGAAAGGGGATGGAGCAAAGAGCTGGGGCTTTCTGGAAGTGGGTTTTCAGGGAAGCGTTATTTCCATGACCTGATTGGCAGCCTGGGATCGCACATGGGGTGACAGACTCTTCAGACAGAGCGGAATTTCCCAGACTCCTGCTAGTTCCAGGAAGAAGGCAGTGAGGACTTTAGGGAAGCGTGAGAGTTGTGCCCTAGAAGGAGCTGTCCTGCTCATTCTTCTAGAAATAATCCTCATCTCCAGCCACACAGAACCGCTCAAACCATCCTCAAATCCATGTGCGGGTGGATGACGCATGATGTGTCCACCAGTGACCTGACCCGCCCATTTCCTGGGCAGAAACAGCAAGATTCTTCTCGCTCACATGGTTGGTTTAGATCAGCCGGGGCTTCCCATCATGCTCCAGTTCTTCTTGTCCTTGACTGTCACCAGGCGCCACTCCTGCTTTTTGGCAAGATCCTCTGAGGTTTTTATAATTTGATGTTTTATCTTTTACAGTTGTTTTACCATCGAATGTGCCTGCCTCTTTTATTTTTTGAAGTGACTCATCTGTATCAAGTCTTTCTAAGACATTCCGCTTGCTATACATGAAACAACTCTCTTTTCATGTTCATCTTTCATTAGTGTATGTGACATTTAATTGAAGTACATAATTATAAGAAAAACACATGAAACTGGTATGAAAAAGTTGGGGTACAATTACAACTGACACAACTGACATGGCTGAGCATCTAACTCAACTGGCAGAAGTGGCGGTATGAGTACAGTCAGGAATTAGCATCTTGGACCTCCTCATTTGACTCTGCTGTCTGCTAGAATGGGTGTTGCTGTCCCTGACAATCCTTGGTCAGGGATGAGGCACCGAAAGGCATAGTGGGTAGGTGCTCTAAAGCAGGAAGTTGGCAATTAGATCTCAGATGCTCTTGCTCCTGACATTCAGAGGACTGTGGCATGAACCAGGGTGGGCAGCTTTTCTGAAAGTCCTTGGTATGGAGTGTGACTGGGCAGGTGCACAAGACTAGCTGAGGAAGTTGTAACGGGGAACCAAGGAGATTCTAGCTGGGCATTTGGATGAGTCACCAGTAGTGGGGAGAGGTCAGTTCCTCCAGATCTGGGGTGCAGGAAGGGTCAGGAGAATGGTCCATGGGGAACCAGGGTGATTTTCAAAGCCTCTTTGTGGCACTTTGGGGCCTCAGAATGGGTGGTTTCCCAGGCCATGAGTATCCTTATTATTATTTTATGTTTCTGTGACGATGAATATAAATGTTGAACTTGGTTCAAATATTTTCAGGACTTAGGTTAAAATGGCAAACTCATGATTCTAATAAAGCAGGAAGTACCCACTTGGACTCTTGCTCGCTTTCTCTCAGCCTTCCTAAAAGTACAGTGAAGCTGAACAGAAAATGCACAGCCCATGGCCTTTGGCCTGCGTGCATGTCTGTATCCTATGGAAATGTGAGGGAAACGGAGGAAAGAGGAGAAAAATCACAGTTTGGAATGCTGCTTTGAGTGAAAATCCTCAAAAATAAAATAAAGCTTTAATCAGCTAGAATACAGATGTGTTATCTTGCCTGTGGTAGGATTAGTTATTTTTTCAGTGTCTATAAAGCAATTTAGCCATTCATAAACTTGACAAGTCAAGACATAGTCCCTTAGAAAACACTGTTGAGTAATTTGCCTGTTATTTCACTGAAACCACTTAGTAACCATATGAAATAAGTGAGAGTTGACAGTATGGACATGCCTCGCACTCCCAATCGATGAAGAGAATCCTGAAGAGAGGACTCTGAGAGCATCCTGGAGCAACCTCATGCACCATTTCTGGAGGGTACATGGAGGTGAAGGTGGGCATGGAGAAGGGCAGCTTTGTTTGTGGAAAGACATTTTATTTTGCCAACAGAATAAAAATAATCCTGACTGTCCATGGCAGAGAAAGCTGTGACTGGTCTTTGTCTCCAGAATGGAGCACCCTGGGTCTCTGAGAATGTTATAGCTGCTTACATAATTGACTGTAATAGGCACCAAACAGAGCAGTGCCTATTTTGGGATCCCAATTTCTTCCATGAAATTTTCCCCTCCTTCAGAAATTCATACCCCTGTTGGAAACATGGCTGATGTGCTCAGCTGGTCCTATAGAGGCCCTCCAATCTCTGCTCCCTGGGAAACGGGTCTAATTACCTACCATTTTCCTTTCTCACTCCATTCCCCTAATAGACCATTACGCCCACTCTGAGTTTTAGCCAAGAACATGGCCCACATCCACCCAGATAGAGTCTCCTCACTGTCAAGCTGTAACATGGACTTACATTTTGGCCAAGAAAGTGATAATGGAAGTGATCTTTGCAGATTTCTAGGTTGAGTTTTTATCATGAAGCTATGTGTCTTTCACTCTTTCTTTCCCTCTCGCCCTCTGACAATGAAATGGAAATGGAAACTCATCCCTTGGACCTAGAGCTGGGAGCTTCAGATTAGGGATGGCAGAGTTGTCCAACTTTGCTGGGCTATTTGATGAGAGAGAAATGGATCTCTATTTTATTGAAGCCTCTGGACTGGGGTCTCTGTTAGACTGACTTGACTTGTAGCCTAACTAAGACTTGATCTGAAAGATTGAAATGTAGAGTCTGTTTGTGTCCTGAAATATTCTGGGTTGAATCTCCCCAACCATCCCCAATCTACGTCCTGAAATCCAGACAGAGCTTTGTGAGAGCAGAGCTCGGGGCAGTGTGGTTTGTTTAAACTACTACTGTTCAAAGAATTGGGAGATTAAATTCATTGCTGTAGCTGAGAAAATACCATCTAGAAATTCACAGTTAAGTATTTTGTTGTTACTGCTGATTATGTAACTGGTTATTTTAATATAATTTCAAATTTACAGAAAAGTTGCAGGAGTAATATACGAATGTATGCAACCCCCCTTTCAGATTTACCAACTGTTTATATTTTGTCCATTTGCTTCTTTTGTTCATTCTCCTCTAGTGTGTGTGTATATGTACCAATATAATATTTTATGCTTAATTACTTGAGAGTAAGGAGACTGTCATTCATGATCTTGTACTTTTGGAAAAACATTGTCAAATTATTTGTAGAATATTCTTCTATCATGATTATATTTAAACTGTGTATTTGGGGCAGTAATATTGTAAAAGGGATGTTGCAACTTCTTTTTAAAATTTATTTACTGATTTTTTTAGAGAAAGAAGAAAGGATAATGAGAGAAATAGAAACATCTATGTGAGAGAGACACACTGATGGCTGCCTCTGCATGCCCCCTACTGTGGATAGAGCCTGCAACCTGGGCATGTGCCCAGACTGGGAATTGAACGTCTTGGTGCATGGGATGATGCTCAACCACTGAGAACATTGGCCAGGCAGATGTTGCACCTTCTTAATGCCTGTGTCCTGAGGCAAACAATGGCCATCTGTCACTTTGATCAACAGGTTAAGTTGGTATCCACCATGTTTTTCCATTGTGACATTCCTCTTTTGTTTTTCTATTTAATTAGTAAATAATGAGTGGGCAGGTACTTTAACATGGTGTAAATATCCTGTTACTCATCATACTTTCACTAAAACTGATGGTTTTATAGTATACACTAGGAATTTTAACATGAATTAGCCTTGAGAAAGTGTGTTGTTTCAAAAAGTTGCTTATGACTGTCTATGTCACTTCAGTCCATCAACCCCAGACCTTCATTTCCTCTCTTGTAAAAAGGGATGGTTGGAGAGGTCTTATTCTTGAGTGAAATGGCTTCTATCTATCTCTGTGGGTGTAGGGTTTGTAGATAAGGCCACCCTGACATCCTGGAAGACAAGTTCTTTGAGGTGCAAAGCTACCACATGATTCATAGGATCTTTAACTTCCCTGGATGTTCATGGAAGTCTTAAAAGACGTGTGTACTAGAGAGGTTCTCAAATACGATTCTTCATTTTTAGACACTTCTCCCATTGACCTCTTCTATGTTACCTCCCCTTGAATGTGGGTGTGCTTGTGACTGCTTTACAGTACAGCAGAAGTGATATAATATGACGTCTAAGTTTTGGTCTTAAATGGCCAAATAGCTTCCCTCTTGTTCCCTCATATTGGAGGCCTGGGACTTCATGTATGAAATTGGCTACACCAATTCTGCTATTACTCTGTGAAGAAGCCCAATCCATATAGAGAGGCAAGATATAGATATAGACATGTACAAAGATATAGCTATAGCTATAGATATAGATAGATATAGATAATGGATATGGATTTATATCATATATATATATATATATACATATAAATCCATATATATATATATATATATATATATATATATATATATATGATATAGATAGAGACAGAGACAGAGACAGAGCTGTGAGCTGTTTTGGTCAACAATACCAGCTAAGCACAGCCTTTGAGTCATCTTAGCCCATGTTCCAAATAATGTGAGGGAAGGAGTCTCCATATGATTATGGCCTCTGGTTACTTGAGAACTTCTCAACTATTTCATACCTGCTGAGAGCCCAGGTATTGTGGAACAGAGACAACTGTGCCCCATCTGAATTCCCGACCCACAAAAACCTGTGAGCTTATAACATTGTTGACGTTTGATGCCATTTTAATTTGGAGGGCTTTGCGTGGCAGTGACAAGAGACCGGCTCTTTTTAGGTTCCTCTGGGAAGACTGTACTGACCTCGATGGGTGTCACTGTGCATTCTAGCCTAATACGCTCTCTTTCTATTACTTGTCAACCAAATATATTTTACAATTTATTTATTGTCAGTTAATCTTTTTTATATGTATTTTTTATTGATTTTTTTATAGAGAGGAAGAGAGAGGGATTGAGAATCAGAAACATCGATGAAAGAGAGACATGGATCAGCTGCCTCCTGCATACCCCTACTGGAGATATGCCTGCAACCAAGGTACATGCCCTTGACTGGAATCAAACCTGGAGCCCTTCAGTCCACAGGCCGATGCTCTATCTATTGAGCCAAACCAGTTTCGGCCAACCAAATATATTTTAAATAAAAATGCTATGATATAGTGAGCATGGTTAGTCTCTCCTATATCTTCTGGGGGAGTAAGGTCATGACTTTCTTGTTTTTTTGTTTTATAATGTCAGCAGCCCTAAAACTTTAGCCTTGTTTACTCTCTGAGGTTTGCAGAGAACCGTGGCATGTTTATGGGGCACTGATATTCCAAACAATAAGTACTTATAATAAGAAATGTCAGTTTTACTCTACTTTTGGAATAGCTGTGAACTAAAAAAAAAGTTACTGAGGAAACAAATTCTACAGAGGGAATAATATTTTTTTTAGGGACATGACTTACACATTTGGGGATGTATTCCACAGTCTTCTGTCTCATTGCCTTGACATTGAAGATTGGGTAAGAGGGGAGATTGAGAACGCATGAGTGATCCCTGTCTTGATGTGCAATATTATGTACGGTGATCAACCTTTGCTTGACATCTAATGGCTGCCAAACCTGAGAGGCAGACAAAACCCTAAATAGTCTCCGTTCATTCATTCATTCATTCATTCATTCATTTGTTTAGCAAATCAGAAGTTGTACTCAGTTATGAGGACAGAGGATTGAAGAAGGCAAACACAGTTACTGCCCACATGGAACTTACATTCAGACTATGAAGATAATGAATTCACAAGTTTGGTGAATATGATAGCACTCTGCTTTTCATACTGTCTGTGGCAAAGGACCCCTTCATTCTTTCTATCTATCAGTGTAGCATGTTTGATTTCTAATTATCATGGATAAAAACATACCCTATTACACGTGATTGAATGCAGTATAAGCCAATGGGATTTACCACCCAAGTTTGAAATTTCCAGACTAGCCTACCAGCTGTTCAATAAAGATGAGTTCACAAGTTGTTTCCTTAAATGTGGCAAATGTCAGATTGCTATACAGCTATAGTCATGATTACTTATGATTTCTGTTTATATTTTATTGTAGATCACTGACAAATAGTTCACATACGGGCCTTAATCCACAGACCACACTTGGAGTAGCACAACTATAAAAAAGTAGTGTAGGAGGGAATTGTGTAATCAGTTGCTCTTTATATATCTCTTAAAAATTAGAAAATTGGAGAAGACTTCTCAAATGCACAGACTGTCTTATGTTCCAACTCCTTCTTTAACTCTGTGCTCATCATGGGAGCATTTTTAAGCAGAGGCTGGGAGTCAACACCTCACCTCTTGCATCTAGCAGTTGCTACAAAGACTTGCAATAATTCCTATTGTTATCAGAATTATTCAGCCTAGTGGGGAGGATTCAGACAGAGTTAACTTGTGTTATTCCAAGTTCCTATGTACCTAGCGTTAATATTATAATTTTGTAAGGCACAGTGTTCTCAGGAGGGTATAAAGAAGAAAGCTACTCTTAAAATAGATTTAAATCACTCCACTTATAAAATTCTCAGGGATATCATCTGAATTTTACAGGTAAAGAAATGGTAAGAGGGAAGGTGGAGAGTGAGGGGGTAAGAGATCAACCAACGGACTTATATGCTTGCAATTGACCATACTTAATGTACACAGACATGGGGGGGTCATTGAGGGCATTTTGCTGGGGATTGGGGGCAGCTGGGAAGAGGTCAATACACATTTTCATAAGAAAAAGGAGATTTATGTAATACATTGAACAATAAAGAACTTAAATTAAAAAAAAAGAAATAGTAACATACTAATTAAGGGTCTCTCTTGGGAGAACAGATAAGAAAAGGGGCATGTACATTCCGACTAATTTTTTTCCAGGATTTTAAAAACCGGAAAACAAATCCAATTTCAAAATTTAGGGCTTTGACTTAAGAATTTTACGACTTAGAATTTCATTTCTTAATTCCAATTAGAAACATTTTATGACTTAGAATTTACTAACTCAAATTAGAAATATTTGTCTTATAAATAATTTTTCCTTAAAATCAAATAACCAGAAGTGCAATAAATTATGCAGCACCTAGGCAGAATATTGCCTTCTGTGTACCAGCCCTGGGAGGGTTCAGGGGGTGAGACCTCCGGAGAAGGTCATGTAACCCCTCTACTTCTCATGTCTAATCTGGCCACAGAGAAGAACTTTGCTACAGAGCAGGGGAATCAGCTAATTGTTGACATCTTGCCAGCTGTGGAGCGTATTCAGGAAGGAATTGGCATTGATGAGGAAAGTTCTCCTGCTTGTGTTCAGATCTATTTGTCTGGGGGGGGGGGGGGCGGGAAATCATTTCAACAAAAAAAAAAAAAATCCAAAGAGCAAACAACAGCAACATCCAAACCAAACAAGAAATGGAAAGGCCACCCAATAGTCATTTCTCCTGCTTTTCCTTCAAAATAGCGGTGTTTATTTAATAGACCCAGAGCCCCAGGATGGAAACAAACAGATCGATCTCTAAGGTGTTGCCTTGTGCCCATCATCCCGGCGTCCTTGATGTTATTTATCCGAGCCTGGAAGTCATCACACGGGCGCAGCTGCAGCTGATGTGGCATGACATTGGTGCTATAGAAAGGGCCTTGAGTGACAGCATGAAGGTAGAGCGAATTATGCCTCTGTGCTCCAGGCAGCCTGCCCACCTCGCAACCCTGCTGCCACCCTCTGCCTTACCGAGTCACCTCGTGGTCACAGCCACTGTGTTTCATCATCGACTTTAACAGCAGTTGGCCCTCTGCTTAAACCTCCTTCTCAGTCTGGGAGCTACTGGAGACAGTATGTAAAAGGCTCATCTTGCTCTGCTGGGATGAGCTCATTTTTGTGTTGCTTCCTAGCAGGGAGGTGTGATTAATTCTCAGACAGGATATTCGCTTTCATAGGTAAAGAGTCTGATCATATCCAGAAGACCAAGACTGAGGCTGGAGGTTTAAGAGCCAAGCCAACATCTCACACACAGACGTGGCACTTTAGGGCACGGGAGGTAGTGTGTGTTCTCAGCAAACAAAAGACTGGCTTATGGATGAAGGAGGATGACTATCTACCACCAGAGAGGGATCATAGCAATGCTAGTACTTTATGTGGCTTAAATAAGTGAAATAACGTGGACACTTGAGCTTGTCTTTGTCATGCGGGTGGGCTGATGGTTTGAGTTGAAGGCCACTCTCTGGGGACTTGGGCAGGGTGTTTGTGGAGGATGAGCAGCAGTCAGCAACATTTCGGTGAGGAGCAAATAGTCCCTGTCTCCCCTGGTCTCAGGGTTGAAGCTCCTGTAGGAGCCTCTGTCTACAGGTTGCACCTTCTGGGAGCCACTTCTCTACACATGACGGTTTGTAGAGAAAATGTCATAGATGTTCACAACTTCCCAAGAGCCTTGCTTCCAACCAGGAAGTTAAACACATGGCAGAGGTGTTTCAAGTATAATGTGTGTAGGAAAAGCATGGAGTGGGGTCTGTAGCATGTTGATTCTAGGTATTGCTACGGGGGACTTGGTGACCCACTGGTAGTACAGGAGTAAAGCTTGTTCGACAGAGTAGATCACACATGAACATGAGGCGGGCTCTGGGTGTGCAGGCAGTTGCGGTTGGGATATAGCTGGGTTAGGTGTCTTGTAGGATGCTGAGAGGGGATCTGGGGCCCTCAGCTCTGCGATTGTTGTGGGTGCCGCTGTGCACAGTTCATAAAGCTAGCCCAATGGACGCCTTCAGGAAGAGCTTTCTCAGGGGTCAGGAATATGTGATAGGTTAAGTCACATATTCATTCGTTCATTTAGTCATTGTTTTTTAATATTATTTATAATAATTCAACAGATATTTATGTGTGCAAATGTCTGCTAATCCCATTTTGTAGGATATGTCTGGGGCCTCCAGCTGAAGTTCTTTTAGAAGGTTTATTTACCCTTTTTGTTCATTCATTCATTCAATGGCATCCTTGCACTATGTATCTTGCATTCTCATACATGGCTCTTTAGAAGAGAAGAACAAACAGTTCTTTGCCCAGGATCTCTGGTTGGAGTGTTGGGTGATTTGTGGCTGCTTAGGAGACAATCTAAGCTACACACTCACCCCAGAACCAGGCAGAAGGCTTCCCACACAGGATCCTCCAGAGGGTGGGTGTCCGTAAGGGCTCTGGAGCAGATATGGTAGGAGGAATGGCAATAATCCATGACTTTAAAAACTGCTCCTTAATGTTTAGAAGGCTGCGGCTGTATCCTTGTGAAAGCACTAAGCCGGTGGTTCTCAACCTTCCTAAGGCCGCGGCCCTTTAATACAGCTCCTCATGTTGTGACCCCCAACCATAAAATCATTTTTGTTGCTACTACATAACTGTAATTTTGCTACTGTTATGAACATTAATGTAAATATCTGTGTTTTCTGATGGTCTTAGGTAAACCGCTGCTGTGGAGCCTAAGACCATCGGAAAACACAGATATTTACATTACGACTCATGAACAGTAGCAAAATTACAGTTATGAAATAGCAATGAAAATCATTTTATGGTTGGGGGTCACCACAACATGAGGAACTGTATTAAAGGGTCGCGGCATTAGAAAGGTTGAGAATCACTGCACTAAGCAGAAGGAGCAGTTAAAGTGTCTGAGTTAACTTTGCCATCACTAATCACCTACCCTTACTATTGTTTATGTAGTCTTACCAACCCTCGCTAATTTCTCTCTTATTTCCATTCCTTAAGCTTCAGATCCTGTGCCCCTTCTTCAAGGAAACTCTCTTGTGTTAGCAGTTTGGTTATATGTGGCTCCTCTGGACACCCCCGTCTCTTAGTATCTATGCCTATTTCAAGGAGGCCTCAAGAGCTTCACAGGTCATAGAGGGCATATTCTCTCTCTCTCTCTCTCTCTCTCTCTCTCTCTCTCTCTCTCTCTCTGTTTAGACTCTGGCCTCCTTGGAGAGCAAGTATTAAGTTCTATCCCTCACTCCTCTTCTGGAGTCCTGGATACATTGTTCTAGAGCAGTGGTTCTCAACCTTCCTAAGGCTGCGATCCTTGCATACAGTTCCTCATGTGGTAGTGACCCCCAACCATGAAATTTTGCTACTGTTATGCATCGTGATGTAAATATCTGCATTTTCCGATGGTCTTAGGCAACCCCTGCGAAAGGGTCATTCGATCCCCAAAGGGGTCACGACCCACAGGTTGAGAACCACTGTTCTAGAAGCTCTGATGACTTCATGATGCTTCAGTGGCCAGGGAGATGGTGGGATCACACTCTGAGGTTATCTTGAGTGGAGCTTTAGGTTCAGGTAAAAACCCCTGCGGCAGGGAGACCCCTTTTCAGCTGAGTTCACTCTCCATGATGCCCTGAGGGCCCTGTCCCCACCTTCACAGATTTTCCTGTTGGAACTTTATGTCTGTCAGTTCGCCTGTAGACATTACTATGGAGTCACAATTGCAATTTACTGAGAACAATTTTCCTCAGCGAAACAATCCCGGTGATTAACTCAAGCTCCATCTGCCAGGTAGTACACTGGAATGGTCTCATTGTACACACACACACACACACACACACACACACACACACGCACACACACACCTGGAAGGCCTTGTTTTCTGGGTTCTCCAGGACCCACCAGACCTGCCTCTGTAAGTCCTCCCTCCCTTCCTGAGTTCACAGTAGTGTCCCAGTTACACGCATAACAGGTTTCCAATTTATTTCTTTTCAACAGCCCTTGGCAAACATTTCTTCCCCCCTTCCTCTCTTTATTGCTTGCCTTTACTTTATCGGCTAAATCCCTGATTGTGGGTATCCAGCTGCCTTTAGAGCACCTGCCCTTAATATCTTCACGTTGTTGCTGTTGCTGCCCTTGGGGTTTTAATGAGGAGCAGGTGAATATTATCAGGCCACTTTCAGGAAAGAGGTTGGGAAGAAAACCTAATACCCACCAAGGCATTATTCATTAAATAGGTTATCTCATTTAAAACCACCCTTGCCCAGTAAATATTATTTTTCCCAACCTTATGATGAAAAAAAATCTATCCCCAGGAAAGTCTCAACTGTCATGCTTTTGAAATTCCTGTCAGAGTCAATCTCTCTTCTGCCCAATTTCTTTTTTTACAATTGAGTAAGAGGATCTATTACAGAATAAAGATTACATTCCTTAACCTGAAATTCAAAACCCTTCACGACTTAGCCCTAATCTACATTTTCTATCTCATTGCTCACTAAATAATACTTAGTTATAATCAAATGGAATTGAGTTGTACTCAACTTCTGCAGGTACCCAACTCATTTCCACCTCTGTGCCTATGTTCCTACGATTCTTTCCTTTATAATGCCCTCCTCACCCATTTCCCTCACATACACAGATTAGTTAACTTTTACAAAGAAACTAAAAAAAATGTAGTCTCCATGCAAACCCCACTGACCTCCTAGTTGAAAATAATAGCTCCCTCCTCCACTAACCATGGCATCTGACCTGGTCTCTCCCATAGTCCTTATCATCACCATATCTGAAGCTGCAATCTCCTTGAAGGTGAGAATTGTGTCTGGTTTTAATTTATCATCTCACAATACTGCTGAGGAAAGTACCTTTCTCAGAGTTGATGCTTTAAGCAAAATAGTTGTTAAATTCATGTTTTGGGGAAAGGTGTTTTTATCTTCCTCTAACAACTGTTTCCTCTTGTATTTAATAGCTAGTACTAATTAAGATACTTCTGACCAGAATTCATAAAACCTAAAAGTCGGTATTAAAGGATTAGCTTTCTGAAAATTTTGCTTAATACTACTGGTTCCTTTATACTTCCACCTGTTTTTTCTCTTCAGCAACTATATTTGTGTTTGGTGACATAAACATGGGTCTCCTTTCATGGAAATTTGGTTTTAATATAGTTAACGTTTTTATCCTCAGAGTATACCCTTTATTCACAGACATTTGGTGGTTACACACAAATGTACACACAAAATATGAAATATGTTTACCAAAGAACTCGTCTAGTATTAACATACCTCCCTTGACCTGCATTTAACTATTCATTTACTCAACAAACATTTGTACTTTCACACATACATCTTTCCTTAGTTTTAAACACATATATTCATTATCAACTCATCAATTCAATGTGGATAACCTACAGCACATGAATAACCCAAAATATGTAAATTGAATTTATATGCCATACTTCTGTCCAGTATCCAAGACAGGTCACATATTACCTGCTATGCTCTCCCTAGATCAAATAGCAGTGCTCTCACCTACTCCTTTGTAAATCAGGTAATTGTGTTCTGTCTTACTTTTTTTCTTCTTTTTCCTCAATCCTGCCCAACCAATCAATTATTCTGTACTATTGAAGGAAGGCATTTCAAGCACAATTTTTCTTTAAGTGAGAAGACTGGGACTTAGACCTTTGAAGAGACCAAAGTTTCACAGCTACTAAGTGGCAAATGGGATTTAGAGTGGGTCTTGTCACTCCTAAGTTGGATCTCTTTTGCTATACCATATTTCCTCTCAGTAAAGAAAGTAATAGTTTGATGAAAAATGTTCATCAGTTTATCCTGCCGATCCATTGAATATACATATGTGTTAGGCTTTGCATTAAACTAATTATATAGTCTGGCTGATGCTGCTCAGTGGTTGAGCATTGACCTATAAACCAGGAGGTCATGGCTCCTTTCCAGGTCAGGGCATATGCCCCCGTTTCAGGCTTGATCCCTAGTTGGGGCTGTGAAGGAGGCAGCTGATCAATGATTCTCTCCCATCATTGATGTTTCTATCTCATTCTCCCTTCCTTCCTCTCTGAAGTCAATAAAAATAAATAAATAAACTGATAATATAGTGATGGGTACATTCCTAGAAGAACTCCTGGGATCATCTCTATTGGCTAGGCCACTGGTCCACAAACTGTGGCTCGTGGAGCCACATGTGGCTCTTTGGCCCCTTGAGTGTGGCTCTTCCACAAAATACCACAGCCTGGGTGAGTCTATTTTGAAGAAGTGTTATGAGTTAATAGAAAAAATACATACTATACTATATTTGTTACTGGTCATAACAAAGACCAAACCATGATTAGATGCTTGGAATTTCAAACCTGCCTTCCATCTCCAGAGATGGGGGAGGGCAATGCAGTTAATAATTAATCATTCTTACCGTAAGTGAAGAAGGCTCCATAAAATCCCAGTAGTAGAGAGTTCGGAAAGCTTTAAGATGGAAGTGTTTTTCTAAGTTCTGTGAGCCACTCTAGCAAAGTAATCACACTCAGGGGGTCGGGGGTGTCATGGGAATTTCAGATCTGTAGCCAATTGGTCAGAAGCACAGATGATGACCGGGGCTTACAACTGTCATCTGACGCGTGAGTGTGTGTGTGTGTATGTGTGTGTGTGTGTGTGTGTGTGTGTGTGAGGGGGCGAGTGTTGTAGGACTGAGTCTCTCACCTGTGGGATTTGACATTATCTCTGGGTAATTGTGTCTAAAAATGTTTTAAATAACGATGACAAGAAAGGGGTGTTTATTATTTCTTGTAACAATAATTATGGTGGTAACTTATTTCAGGGTTCATTTTACAGCTCAGTAATATGATTGGAGCCCTTTCTGCTCCTCCACTCTTGGCCCTTGTGTTTCTCCCTTGGTGACAAAATGACTGCTACAGTCCCACCATCACATGAACACACGGTGATGTCAGCTGACAAAATGGGAAACTCATTGTCTGTGCATCCTCATCAAGAAAGAGATGCTTCATAACTGGCCGTCTTTAGGAGAATCCCTCAATAGGCTCATTGATATGGCCATGAGAGCATGGCCTGTCTATAGAGAGCAAAACAGAGAGTTACATTGTTCTGTTTAGGGTGCTGGCTAAAATCTGGAGTTAGGGCAAGCAGAGGAGTGTGAGGGTAAGGGGCAAAGAGACCAAAACAGAAAAGGACAGTGAGTTGAGCAACTTACAGGGGCCAGTGTTTAATGAGAAGTCTGGGTGAGCAAAGGTTTTTTTTTTTTTTTTAAGAATTTAAATTTTAAAATGTTGAGACCAAAAGTCTTTGTCTTCCTCTGATCTATCTTCCCTCTGTTTCCCTGATTCCTCCCCGAAGACTGAAGCTTCTGCACATTCCACAGGCATGTTTTGGAGAGAAAGTCAAGAAAAGAGACTCTATTCCCTGACCTCAGTTGGTTTAAGCTCTGAATTTAGATGAGTACTGGGGAAATTCAGAGTTCACTCCTTACAGGAATTAAAGGTTAAGCCCTGTGCATTATTAGAAATCTTGAGAAAGACTTTGGAATTCCACTGGATCTGAGATAGAGTCTTGAGATGGTTTTATTTAATTTTCAAAACACAGGAAGGCCTCGGATGACATGTAAAATGCTGCATTAAGTATTCCTAAATGTCAGTCTTTGCTGCTATTTCTGATAATTTCCTATGTATAAATTCTCCTAAGAGCATTTACTGGTCAGAGGTTGTGGGCATGTATAAAGCCCTTGAAAGGCATTGCCAAGTGCTGTGACAGGGCACACTGGCCAGTACCAGTGTCAATACTACAGGGTAATGTGATGTCTCAAAACTCTCGTGTCTGAAGTTTTAAGTGTCTGTGTACTGACCCTGAGAAAGTGCCTATCTTTTCTTCTGGGAATCTCTACCCACCTCCAGCCTCAGCCATTATGTACAATCTGGGTGGTGTGTTTTTTTTTTTAATTGCATCTACTGTCCCGAAGAGGCAGAAAAATATGTGGGAAGGAGGAAAGGAGGATGCCATGAATGAGGTTTCCAGGGTGTTTTGTGGTTGAGAAAGGTAGAAATAGTAAGTGGCTCAGTCTTAAAGGAAATGAGCCCTTTTCTGGAGACACTGAATTTCTGAGAAGGATCTTGAAGGCTGAGATATCTTAGTGCCAAATTGGAGATTGGATGCTGTCTCTGGAGGGTATTCCCATTTCATCTTTATCCCTTATGCTCCACCACCTCCACTGCCTGTGAACACACATACACACACACACACACACACACACACACACACACACACACACACACATCAGTCCTGTGCCACTTTCTCTGGGTTCAAAGCTATTATTTTGTCATGTTGTCTTGAAAATACAGATTGCATAGTAGGGTTTCATCCAGACTCATTTTTTTTTAAGTTTTAAATCTATTTTATTGGTTTTTTACAGAGAGGAAGAGAGAGGGATAGAGAGCTAGAAACATCGATGAGAGAAAAACATTGATCAGCTGCCTCCTGCACACCCCCTACTGGGGATGTACCTGAAACCAAGGTACATGCCCTTGACTAGAATTGAACCTGGGACCTTTCAGTCTACAGGTTGATCCTCTATCTACTGAGCCAAACTGGTTCTGGCCAGACTCATTTTTTCTGAGTAGATTTGAAGGCAGGACCCCGGTGGCAAGGGGCTGGGTGAAGCCCTCATTTCTCACTAACTCGCATGCTCCCCATTTTAGAAGGGATCCATCTTTGCCTTTGGCCTAGAGGCAGCAGATCCACTCAGAGGGAATGGAATCCGGCACAACATTGGGGCCCTGAGCTGACTGGGGGCTCCAGGAGGGGAAAGCTAATGAGGGACAGCGGTAGGAAAATTTAGCTACCCACGTGGTATTTTGTTGTTTTTTTCTACATCCTCTGCTTTATGAACGCTGTGCATCTGGGGAGCAGAGCAGGGTATGAGAAGTGCTGTTGGGCACCAGATAATGGGATGTCCTTCCACAGGAAGTTCTACCTCATGCTGAGGCCATCTAACATATCCTCTAATGCAAATGCACCAAGCTCCAAAATCCAGTTTGCCTAAATTTATTTCATATATGCTAGTGTGCTTTGGGAATGATCAAGCATAGGATATGCCACTACACATGTAATGTCATTGTCAACATCATCAACATCATCATCATCATCATCATCACCATCACCATCATCATCTTCATCATCCTCTCCTTTCCCCCTAGAATCACAGGAGTCCAGTGTTGATTTGCTTCCTCTCCTTGGTCTATTCCTCAGTCCACTGGCATGAAGTAGCATGAAGGCAGGGAGCTTTGCTCTCCCTCTACCTTTGTAACCTCACTGCATTCATGAAGCGCAAGTAAGCACCTACCAGATAATGAGTGAATGCATGCATGGATGAATCATATCACCATTATTCATGCAAGCTGTCTCTTTTGTTTCGTTTAATACTTGTCGTTTTCCTTTGCAACTCCAAGTCCCCTTCTTGACTAGACATTCTCTGCAGTGTATTTAACTTGTGTCCTCCCAATTCAAATTCTATATGTCTTTAGACATTTAGATAGCTGCATATCCTTAAAAAATTATCATGGGTGTTTTAGTTCATATAAATGGATTAAAAATCACTTTCTCTTACTTTATGCTCTCATGTTATTCTTTGCAATTGGACAATTTCATCGTGGGCTTAGACCACATTTACGTGTTTATTCTCCAAGCGTGGACATGGAGAGTGCCTCAACTTCCTGTTGGTACAAGTCACGTGGTTGTGGACATCTTTGAAAATATCTCCTTGTGGCACCGAGGGAGGGCTTCATCAGGATATCCACTCAGAGATCATGCCTATATGTTGTTTCATTTCAATAAGTTTTAGCAGATCCTCTCCAGAAAGGCACCAGTGGTGCATGAATGTTTCTATTTCCAACATTTCGTTTTGCTGACTTTCTAATTTTTGCTTATCAGGTCACAGCAAAGTGACACTCACAAGATGACTTCTGAGTGTGAGCCTTTATTATTAGCTTTTTGGATCCCCTCTGAGTTGCTTATTCATATTCTTGTCTATATTATACTGGGCTTCTTATCTTTTTTTTGGATGATTTATGGAAATTTCTCATATATCCAGATAGTAATTCCTTATTAATATCTCCTTTCAGGCCACTGCCTTTGCACAGAGTGGCATTTGCAGTACAGTAATCCTTTTCTGTTTAGTTTTCCCCTCATGGTTTATGGATTGTTCCTCTTGCTGAGTGACGGGATCTGGGGGCTCTGGTGTTCATTTTGAGCTTTGCTTCAGAAAGCCTTTTCCATTATAAGGTAAACACCTGCCCAGTTGCAGGTAAATATATATTCTACTACATTTCCTCTGTTAACTGAATACTATTACCTTTCACAATCTGTTGGCTTTTGTATGTCTTTGAGTTTGGTATATGACAGCATCACCAACCAGTGAAAGAATGATCAGTTAGAGAAGTTTTGAGAAGAATTAGCTAATTATTATATAAGAATATGACCTCCGAGCGGATTAAAGAGTCTCCCTTTTGGCATACACTCTTACTTTCTGCGATTGGTTGTTCCACTTTTCTCTGCTTTTGGAACTATTTCATGTTGTTTTCAGAGACCTCACTTTTCTCCATAAACTCACCTTAAATGTTTTAGGGGCTACTGGTCACCTTGGCTAGTAGTACCATCAGGATGCAGGAGCAAACCTTACATCCAAGATTGTTCCTCTTGCTGAGTGACGGGGTGTGGAGGCTCTGGTGTTCATGTTTTCACTTAGCCTTGTACTCTTTCTTTCCCAGAGAATCTCCTAATGCCTCCCTATTTTAGGGCATCCTTCTCTCTGATACTTATGTGTGTAGGATGGTTATAAACAGCTCTATTACTACCCTGTTTTAAAGCAAACCAGAGGACGTGCTTGGGCCACATTGAAACTCAGAGGCTAAACTCATTATCAACTGTCTCCCAAGAAGAGCCCTGGCCTGCACTACTTTAGGGCACTGCCCAAACTCAACCATCCATTTTCTGTCTCCCCTGAAATTTCAGACACATTTTTCTTCATTTTAGAGTACTCATCTCAAACACACACGAGCTTTCTTTTCCTTGTCTGGAGTCTTCATAGTTGGTTGATACTTGCTAGCTATGATCTGGGGAAATGAGAGCCTGTCAGAAACCTGTCACGCCGGGCATCTGGTCCTGGAAATTCATGCATGTCAAGCATAATTATGAATGGCTTTATGAGCTCTTAGTGTATTGAAACGTTTTCTTCAGATTGCATTTGTCATGTTTTGAGTTAAAAAATAACTTCCAGTATTTAGTCTTCCTTGTTGGCCACATAAATTATGATAACAGGTTTGTTGAAAAGAATACTGTCAAATATAAGAGTGATCTCTATGTGCAGATAATTAATCATTAATCTGATCTTCTAACATCTTAGCAAGAGGAGTCGCTAGTATCTGTTTTATTTTACAAATGAAGAAACTCGGGTAAAGTTGCAAGTCACACACTCAAAGGTCCAACAGGCAAGTGGTGACCTTTCTTGAGACACATTTGTGGAGGTATCTCTTTAAAGCACTGTGCTTCGATGATGACATGTCACAGTGTCACCTACTCAGGTGCAGCAGGCATCCTGGATCCAGTTTGCAGGCTGATGGAAGCTGTACTCAACATTCAGCTCTCCGTAGGAAGGAGCAATCACTGCCCATGTTGGCCCCTTTGAAGGTTAGATGGGGGAAATGAGACTAAGAATAGCAATCCAGAGACCTGGATTTCAGCCCTGGTCACATGACTTCCTGCATGCATGACTCAGGGCCTCAAGTTTCCAATGTGTTAATGAGGATGCTGACTTGATACATCTCCCCTTTCACTCAACTCAAAAAAAGTCTTGGTTTTGTGACTGGGGTCGAGGAAGTCCTAGACTTCCATCTGGAAGAACTGAATTTCCTTTCCTCTCAGACCAGAAATCTCAGCACCAAAAGTGCGGGAGAGCCTTTAGAGACAAGATAGCAGAGGCCCAGGCTGGGATTCCTTGTGCACATCTGTGAGTCTCACTGGGCATTAGCAGGGACATCCTCTCCAGTAGGTTCCTAGGTTTGTCGTGGAAGGCAAAGGCAGAGACCCTTTGCCCCGCGTGTTTTCCTGCCTTCAGAGTACATCTGCCCCACCTGCTTTCCCTTCCTCATATCCCTCCTCCCCCCTTTGTAGCCACCCAGTGCTTTCCAGGGGAAACTTTGGCACATGTGCAGCATGGCACAGGCCACGCCCATAGAAGGTACTTGTAGAAAGTGGGTTTGGGGCTGTGATGTGCTCATGTATCCCACTTCCGCAGTCATAACCTATTATTATCAACGACACCCGGACCAGTTTGCATATTTGAAATCCAAGCTTTTGTGAACCTTTCAATGTCCCCTGGTAGTGAAGTAAGTTTGAATGGGGGAGGAGGGGAACGGGTGATACTCAGGGCTGGCTGGAAGGGTGAGAAGAGTAGCAGACTGGAGCAGAAAGCCTGCCCCAGGCAGAGCCTCTGGTGTTAGGGGCTCAGCAGGGAATAACCAGGGATCTCAGCACCCCAGTTCTTGCTGAGCTCCCTGCAGTGGTCTGGATGACTGCTTGCTATCTGGAGGCAACTGAGAAGTGAGGGACACCTTTCCCATGGGCACTCTTCAGGAGTTTCCGTTTTGACAAAGTAAACCGTGAATTTGTTGTGCGAACCCCGACTGCAGAGACTGCAACCCCCTCCCGGCCTCACGCTTGAAGACTTTTTCTCCCAGGCCACGGAGTGCCGGGCGAGCGAGCAGGACCCTCCCCGGCAGCGCTGGCAGCGGGACAGCTGTGCCCAGGATGGATTTTTCTTCATTGATTCTAATCTCCTTCCTGACGGTCTGTCTTGGCTGCTTTGACGTATTGAACACCAAACAGTCCCGGAGTAATTCTAGAACACTTGGGGATCGTTTTTATTTTTATAAGACAGTAGAATCCAATGGAGTGATTTATACGTGGACTCGGAGAAAATGAAGAGAAAAAAAAAATAACCAAGTGGTCTCATTCTGGGAATAAACACACACTCGATGACGATGAAAAGCCACACCAAACCGAAGGTTCCCACCCCATCTCCAATAATTTCCTCATCCTGTAAGGACGCGCAGAGTCGTGTAGAGACACACAGTGAGGGGTAAAAAGGCTCTCCCAGCGGTGACGGCAGGCATGATTGATGAGAAAATGCTCCTGGAGGGAGAAAAGGAAAATGAATATTTATTAATGGAATAAAGTGTCGGGGGCTTAAAATCTAAGGAGATCCATCATTCCACATTCAAGGTTGGCTGCATCCGAAACAGCAGGTTCAATACTACGGCCCCCGTAGCTCAGCCGCAGAACAGAAACATTCACAGACGCTGCCGTCGGTCGGTCCACGGGGGGCACTTTCTGGAGATGTTAGTCCCATTTCAGCCTCCGTTTACATCACCTGAACGGGGCACCGTGACATGAGTGATCACTGCCAGGATGCCACGCCAACATTGACTTCACATTGCAGAATACCCGGAGCACCGTGGACCTGTCCTTCATCCAGGATTTAATATAGCCCGTCTGCATCCTTTCTCTGTATATGGTTGTTACGTTCTCCATGCTGATGCCTTGGGAGTCATGGGTAAGATGGTTTTTGGTACCATGACTTCATCAGTTCTCCCCTGAACCTTATAAGGGCAAGGCTTAGCCAACCAGCAGCCCGTCTTCCCATCTCCTTGCAAGCTTTCTCCCTGAGGACCCCCTCCCCAGCGCTTGCTCTCTTTAGGTCAGTCAGTTCGGAGTGCAGACCCAGAATAGATTGTTTCCTTTGGGTGAACTGTCACTCTAATTTAAGAATTCGAAACCCAAGTCCTTAAAAAACAAAATTAAAATTGGAGGCCCAAGGAAGGCGTGGTGGGTCTTTGTTGTGAGGGTAGCATTTGGCTGGGGAAGCAGTGCGTTCAGACAATTAACAATAGTGATATTGTGGCTTGCTGTTTTGACAGGGAAGGAGAAGTTGACTGATGGCATTTAACTGCCTAATTTAACTTGTGGGGTGGAATTTATACGGGAGGTTTCAGTGTGTAGACTTCAGCTCATGAGTAGCCCCCAAGCACATCTCTCCTACCAAGATAAGCATATACACACAAGGTCCTCATCTCCCCAGGCTTGCTCCCAGGCCTTTATCGCAGAACTTGAGGCCTGGTGCATGAAATTTGTGCACGTGGGACGAGGGATGGTCCACCCAGCCCATCCTGCACCCTCTTGCAGTCTGGGAGTGGGCCTTAGCCCTCAGTCTGATATCCTTAGTGCTGCCGAGGAGGCGAGAGAGTCTCCGGCCACTGCTGCTGTGCTTGCCAGACTTGAGCCAGGCTTCTGGCTGAACAGCGCTGCCCTGTGGGAGCGCATCGAGTGTCTGCCCCCTGGTGGTCAGTGCGCATCATAGCAACCAACCATTCCACCGTTCGGTTGATTTGCATATTAGCCTTTTATTATAAAGGATATTTCTTTCCCATAGAATATGGTAGGGCTGGTTTATTGGTCCTCTACATCCAACCCTACTAATTTGAAATCACTATCCTGACAGAAGGTCTGGGTCTTTAAATTGTCATCCTCATGTTATTTTTTGGAAATGACTATTTCTAGGAGGCAAATCTTGGCCTGTAGGAGCCGGCTTTTACTGGTTTGTTGTAGATGTTGTGCCTGAAGAAAAGTTGCTATTTTTTTTAGACAGTGTGTTGCAATTTATTTTAAATCATTGATTCTATCAAATCCTTAGCAATAAATGTGGCTGAGGTATCTCTGTTGGCCATCTTTGGGAGAAAGCCAAGAGAGTCTGAATTGTATTATTAGTTTTTTTATATCAGGTATAGTTGCCACCTCTCAGGATAGACTGAGCGTTTTGGTGCCTGGAAAAGGTCACACCTGGCATGGTCATGTTGGCACATAAAATTAATCATCACAGATGTTCTTCAAATCAACACACGTAATGATAACCAATGGAATGCGCAAGAGGAGATAGGTTTGAGAAATATTTTAAGTGGAATCATAAGGACTAGGTGACTGCTCAAATATGAGGACTAAAGAAGAATGATGAGTCTGTGATGTCTTCAGTGTTTCTACCACAGATGATGCATGAGCGATGTGCAGGAAAACAAATGCACAGACATGTATATGCAAACACACAAACACAACATATCTGTGTGTAAAAGTTAAGGGGTAAATCGAACTTAATTGCTTACCCTGAGTTTACCATTCTTGTAGCTCTTAGGAACAAAGCTATGAAATTGTAAGTAAGGATCAATGCAAATTAATAATGAAAGTAAAGATGATGCATTTAATTCATAGGTGAGATCTCGAGATCTTTAGTCAGGTCTTTTAACTTATTTTGTATAGGTTTTTGTTTTTTGTTTTTTGCCTTTTTCCCTGAAGCCCACATTGGGTGAGAAGAACCATATTGATTACCTGCAGAAGAGAGTTCTAGTCAGGTGGAGGGACTATAAGCAGAAAAGCCTAGTGTTGAGGGAAAACAGAAATCTATAGGAAATGGTACATGAACTTAATGGCACAAAGATCTTGGGTCATTGTCACAAGGCACAAGTAGACACACAGTGTTCCTAAGGTCATTGGAGTTTGGTAACTGAGTCATCAGTTAAAGCTTAAATGTGATGGTTATATCTATGATCTAATTAGGCAAAGTAATAATAGGTAGGTTTCAGAAGTAATCAAAATATACTAGCTTTTTTTTGCCTTGGCTGGATAGCTCAGTTGGTTAGAGCATTGTCTATCTACACCAATGTTGTGGGCTCAGTCCCAGGTCAGGGCACATACAAGAACCAATAAATAAATGAATCAATAAGTGAAACAACAAGTATATGTTTCTCTCTCTCCAATGAAGAAATTAATAAATTTAAAACAAACTATCATATACTAAAATTTTGCAGTAACACTAACATGTGATGTTACAGCCATTGTCAGAGGAATAAAAATGTTGGCTGAAGTGCCCTCATTGGACAAAGGGGCCAGAGTGGGAGCTATAAGATAAGAGAGCACCTTCCATCCACAGCTCAATCTGGAGCCCCACATTCTCAGAGGAGCCCTAATGCCTCCCCACCACGCCTGCCATGTGAGACGCTAATCTGTAGCGTGTCTGCTTGAATGGCACTGCCACACTGATTGTTTTTCTCTCTCACCAGTTCCCAACTCCAACCTCTATGTCCCTTTGGCTAGCAGGAACAGGGCTTTGATGAGCCTCAACACACAGAAGAGTGTGAGGGGAGATAAAGCACATCCTGTCCTAAAAGGCTTTGCTTTTCCTTGTTATTTCAAAAGTTGCAACTTCCTATTTAGTTCAGCGGCTCTTCAGGTGGTCTCTTGGGTGGAATGAATTGGTTGGCAAAAGGATGGACAATTGCTTGTGTAGAGATTGATGGTTTAGTTTCCAGAAGCCATTGACATTCTGCTCTGCAAGGGACTGCTCCCTCTTTGGTCTTTAATCTGTTAGTACAATTGCAAGTGAAGACTCACAAAGAATTGCATTACAAGCCATTATGGGGTAGACCTAACATGGGATATAGGGAGGCTGGTTCTGCATTCGCTGCTGACTCAGCCTTTTGTGAAAGAAATTCATCCTTGATTAAAGGCCTGTGTGAGTGGGGAGGGTTGGGAGCAGGGAAAGAAGGTAGGGGAGAGGTGGGCAGATATAAGTTCAGGGTGTGTCATTTGTCTAGTTAATAGAAAAGACAATAGCAATATTGGTAAACATTTGTCTCAGCAACCTATATATTTACGCATGAAGGTGTTTATCACATGAGTGAACTTTGAAGCTGATCTAACCCATGTTGAGCCTTCAGATGACTGCAGGGTTCGCTGACCTTGATTGCAACCTTGTAAGAGACTTTAAATAGAAGATCTGGCTAAACCACTTCTAGATTACTGACCGATTGTCACCATAAACCAGTAAATGTGTATTGTTTCAAATTGCTAAATTCTGTGATAATTTGTTACATAGCAATAGATAACTAGTACACCAACTAAGATTTGGGGTAGGCATGACTTAAGCTATGGGCTAAGTCAATTGCAGCAAATACATTTCTGTTGATATTAGGTGTGCTCAATTCAAACTGTCCTCCCTGACCCCCACCCTCACCCCTCACATTCTTAGGAATACACATGGCCCAGGACAGATTGTTATGTGAAATCTCAGTTTAATAAGGTTGAAGATGAAAAGTAATGGTCAAAGTTTTTTGTTTGTTTGTTTGTTTGTTTGTTTTTATTTCAAACTAGAGTCCTGGTGAATGAAATTTGTGCACAGAAAGTGTGTGTCCCTTAGCCCAGCCTGCACTCTCTCCAATCTGGGACCCCTCAAGGGATGTCCGACTGCTGTGGGATTGGGCCTAAATGGACAGTCAGACATCCCTCTCACAATCCAGGACTGCTGGCTTCCAACTGCTCACCTGCCTGCCTTCCTGATTGCCCATAACCACTTCTGCCTTCCAGTCTGATCACCCCCTAACCACTCCCCTGATAGCCTGATGATGCCTAACTGCTCACCTACCAGCCTGATTACCCCTAACTGCCCTCCACTACAGGCCTGGTCACCCCTAATTGCCCTTCCCTGCAGACCCAGTTGCCCCCAACTTCCCTCCTCTGCCAGCATGGTGACCCCTAACTGCCCTCCCCTGCATTCTTGATTGCCCCCAACTGCTCTCCCTTGCAGACCTGGTCTCTTCCAACTGACTTCCCCTGCTGGCCTGATTGCCAACAACTTCCCTCCCTTGCAGATCTGGTCCTTCCCAACTGCCCTCCCCTACTGGCTATCTTGTGGTGGCCATCTTGTGTCCACATGGGGACAGCCATCTTTGACCACATGGGGGCAGCCATCTTGTGTATTGGAGTGATGGTCAATTTGCATATTACTCTTTTATTTAATAGGATACTCCTTTAGTTATATATGAACCCTAAGCCTCATTTTTGGGGAGGGAGAAGTGGGGTAAGAAATTAGGCCTAGTCATTAACAGCAAATGGTACTCAACGCTGATAATCTGTAAAGCCATACTTGCCAGCCCATTTAGAGACACCAGGTAACATAAACCACAAGTAGGGAACTAGCCCTGTGATGATAGAAAAACACAAGTTAAATCATAACAGAAACTCTATTTTATTTCCACATCTCAATTTGACAAATTCTTCTTGGCACTTTTCCTGCTTGGGGCTTAGGATGGTCAGTGAGCCTGAGGCTGTGCTCCCCACCACACTGCTTATTTATGACCCTTTAGACTCCGATGGCAGCTCCAGGCCTCGGGGCTCTGGAAAAATGAGTGTGGACATCTGGCCAGAAAATGACTCTGCTGCCACCATGATGCAGGCTGCCTCTGGCATCGGCTCTTTTCTTTTCTTTTCTTTCTTTCTTTTTCTTTTTCTTCTTCTTTTTTATTTTTGAGTATGAATGATGCATTTTTTTCCTTCTTGGGCTGAGAAGGATGATATTCTACTCTTAAAACTTAGTCTAGAACAGTGGTTCTCAACCTTCCTAATGCCTCAACCCTTTAATACAGTTCTTTATGTTGTGGTGATCCCCAACCATAAAATTATTTTTGTCGCTACTTCATAACTGTAATTTGCTACTATTATGAATCTTAATGTAAATATCTGTGTTTTCTGATGGTCTTAAGAGACCCTGCTAGCTGTTCGCGACCCACAGGTTGAGAACCGCTGGTCTAGAATAGTACTGTCCAATGGAAATATAATGCAAGCCACAGCGCTAACCCCATTAGTAATTTTAAGTATTAGTTGCCACATTAAAAATGAAAGAGTTGAGCTCTGGCTAGGTGGCTCAGTTGGTTGGAGCATCTTTCCAAACATCAAATGGTGTGGGTTTGATCCCTGGTTGGATACAGACTAGAGACAATCAATTGATGTTTCTCTCTCTCTCTCTCCCTCCCTTCCTCCCTCCTTCGCTTCCTCCCTTCCTCTCTCTTTAAAAATCATTAAAACCATGTCCTTGTGTAAGGATTTAAAAAAATCTATAACTCTTTAAAAAAAGAAACAGTTAAAGTTAACATTAACAATATATTTTCTTCAACTCAATATATACAGTGTTATCCCTTCAACATACAATCGCTATAAACATCATGCATAAGACAACCTGCATCCTTTTTTGCATGTCAAATCTTAAAGATTCAAAGTAGGTTGGATTGCACTTAGGGCATATCTTAATTCACCCCACCCCACTGTGAGTGTAAAGAGCCACACGTGGCTGGGGCCACTGTACCAGACAGCTCTGGCCTGGAATGTGTGCAGGGCTGCCCCCACTTCTCTGGCTGCTCAGAACACATCCTCAGACTCTCTATGTTGTCTGAGGAACAGTCTCATTCTCCCTGCCCCCCACATGGTCCTGCTCCGTGCCCCCCTCTTCTGTCATCTCGTTCCATTTTTCCACTTCCTCACACTGTATCACCCACCTGCATCTGGGGATGATAATTTAACAGCAGGTTCTTGGGATGCTCCTCGCAGCTCTCCTTTGAAACAGGAAACCTAATAGGATATAGATTATGGCAACATGCAAACTGTTCATCAATTATCCATTACATCTGCCATCTCCCTTCTGCCAATCGAGGTAACTATGTTATTGCACACAAAGAAATCGTATTTTAATTATAATCCAATCAGAAGATGCATCCATTATGCAGAGTGCTTTGGCATGTTCTATGGATTTAATTTTCATACCAATAGTGGAGCAAATGCTACCAAGAGGAGAGGCAGAATTCTCCCTGAATTCAGTGCTTCAAAAATTACAGAATGATAGCTGCGTGGAGACACAAAGATACAGACTGCTGGTGTCCCTGCTCTTGAGACACTCACAGCCTGAAAGCCGGGGGCTGGGCCTTGAACAGATGCCCAGTGTGGCCATGTGTCCCTGGGAGAGCTCTGCCTGGATGACTGGGGAAGGGGCATTGTACCAAGCCTGGAAAGTGTGGGTGGGATTTGGCATGTCCCAGAGACTGGCATGACTCTGACACAGAGCTAACCCTGAACATCTGTGGAAGGACATATCTTGTTGCCTGGCTGGCATGGAGAGGGAGGAGTTGGGAGAGCCCATAGGCAGAGAGACTACCTGGCAGGGTGAGTTGGATTGTGGTAGGACTTTCCTGCTGGCCAGGAGACTGCCCCTCATTTTCTGGGCTGGGTGAATCACAGCTGTGCTTCTTTGGGGGGGTCGGGGGGAGTGGACCTGACACATGTGCCTTTGTGCGCAGACATCTGGGCATGGGGAGGGGAGAGGGCTCCGAACACGTTGCCTCCCATGAGAATAAACAATATTAAAGTAATGGGCTTATGCATTTGTTGACCTTTAAAAAATGGTATTTTCATCAAACCTCCTCCTCCCCATCTCGCCCTTGTTAAATATTTCATCTCAACTGGAAAATACCCACAACAATGATTTTTTTTTTATGGTTTAGCCTTTCAGTAATAAACCAAAACAAACAGTAGGGAGCTTCAAAAGCCTTTCAGCTCAGAGAGATAAAAGCAGATGCCCCTGGTTTAGGTTCTGGTTAGATAGCACCAGAGTTCGTTTCTTCTGAAAATCCTTTGAGGAAGAGAGAGCGGGAGGAAGGCTGGGGCAGGACCACGCATCCCTGGCCCAACCTTTCCCTAGGACTGCTGACTTGCCCAGGGTTTAGACTGCACCCCAGAATCTCATTATCTGAAGCAGAATTCAGTTTTCCCTCGCTGTAGCTAGAACCTTCTTGTTTTCTTCACCTGTAAGGAAAGCTCCAGTAAGAGAGAGGAAGAAATGGGGAGCCATTTTTTTCACAAAATTATTGAGGAAGTAGTAATGCCTTTAAGGCTTTGCAACAGCAAAGACACCTTCAGACTGGGGGAGGGGGGCATGATTTCTTCATACTGCCCTTTGCTTGGACCACAACCTTAAGGTGCGTCTGCCACTATGACCTTGAATTGGCCAGAGGTCATGTTTATAGCAGCAAGCAAGCATACACTCCTTGTCTGCTGACACCATTCCTTCCCATGAGCCTTTGCTCACTCCACTCCTCCCATTTGGAAAGGCCTGCTGATGAATTTGTTGAGACTTTTTGTTCAGCCAACTTGTAATGACAACCTACTTTGTGCTGGAGCCCAGGTATTCAGAAATGGATAAATTGTGGTCTTTCAGGGGCTCAAGGGCAAGAATACAGATATTAAAACATCTTATGGCAAGTGCCATGATGAGGGTCATCCTCAGTGCTATGTGCATGCGTGGCCCGGCCCAGGAGGCCGGGGAGTCTTCTCAGAAGAGAGGATGTCCCTCTGGTCCTTGACCTTGGAGCTCACTTTCCTTTAAGACCCTCCCCCTTCCCTGGGCCTGGTGTCTCCTTCTGAGCATTGCCACTTGCCCATCCTGTGCTTTTCCTTTGTTTACATTTTATACTGTTGCCTGTTTCTTGATTAGAACAGAGTAATGGTTCATGTACATTTTGACATTTTAGAGAAAATAAATTCAACACGTTTCCTCATGCCTCAGGCCATTGTTAACGATTCTGTATCAACCGGATAGCACCTGCCATCACCTAACCATCAAGATTGGCTACATTCGGTGAGCTCCTTTCTACATTCTTTCATTTCATAACTGTACCGTAAGCACCTATAGCAGCGGTTCTCAACCTGTGGGTCGCGACCCCTTTGGGGGTCAAATGACCCTTTCACAGGGGTCACCTAAGACCATCGGAAAATGCAGATATTTACATCACGATGCATAACAGTAGCAAAATTTCATGGTTTGGGGGTCACCACCACATGAGGAACTGTATGCAAGGGTCGAGGCCTTAGGAAGGTTAAGAACCACTGACCTATAGGTTTCATGATGTTCAAATGTGAGCAAATACATACCAGACCTTTCTTCATAAAACTTACATGCTAGTGGTAATATATGCCAACACGTAAACACCGAAACAAACGAAACCTGGCGAGAAGCACCAGGAATGGAAATAATGAAAAATCAAGCTTGGGGGCAGGTGGGCCTGTGAGTTTTCTTCTCTCATTCTGTGCGCATTGGCCTCCTCCACAGTCCACGGGGCACGTTTGGTCCTGACAGATGCAGTGCTTAGGTTTCTGGGAAAAGCTGTGGGTCATACAGGGGAGTGTGTGTGTGTGTGTGTGTGTGTGTGTGTGTGTGTGTGTCGTGGAGGAGGTTTGGGGCAGTGGGCACAGGCTTGGATCTCCTCTTGGGAAAGCTTGCTTCGTTGACATCAACTCTCACGAGTGTCCTGAAGCAGCCACTTAGGCATCTGGAGTCCCATGAGGGTCCCCCTGGTGCACAAGCCTCACTTCCTCCCAGCCCTACTCCCATCCCTGCAGTGCATGCTGGGATATCCCCAGACTTCCCTGTGCCTCCCTTAGAAATACAGTGTCCGTGGGCTAAAGTAGGGTCTTTAGACACTCCAGACAAAAACAGTGAGCAAGTCAGCTGTCATTTCTGACAACTCGCTAAAGTGGTGTAAGTAAAATCTAAGCTGAGTGCTTTGAAAGGGGGTGTATCATGCCCAGCTGGTGTGGCTCAGTGGTTGAGCATCCATCCATGAACCAGGGGATCACAGTTCAATTCTCGGTTGGGGCATGCAGGAGGCAGCCGATCAATGATTTTCTCTCATCATTGATGCTTCTATCTTTTTTTAAAAAATATATTTTATTGATTTTTTACAGAGAGGAAGGGAGAGAGATAGAAAGTCAGAAACATCGATGAGAGAGAGACATCGATCAGCCGCCTCCTGCATGCCCCACAGTGGAGATGTGCCTGCAAGCAAGGTACATGCCCCCAACCGGAATTGAACCCGGAACCTTTCAGTCCGCAAGCCAAAGCTCTATCCACTGAGCCAAACCGGTCTTGGTGATGCTTCTATCTTTCTCCCTGCCTCTCTCTGAAGTCAATAACATATGAAGAAATAAACACATAAAGAAATAAGTGATGGTACAGGGGAGAGAAGGACGTAATGCAGCATGATAGAGCAACCTCCAGGCACCATGGTGACCAGAACCTGGATTCAAATGGTTGCTGTCCATTTCCCTGAGTGATGGACAGCAAGGCCCTGCAGGCCACCTCGAGTAGTGAGGAAGGCCTGCCACTTGCAGAGCAAACTACCATATTAAAGCAATTTGTGATCCTGTGTGTCATAAGAAGACACATTTTTCCCAGTTTCATTGAGATGTAATTGGCATATAGTATTATATTAATTTAAGACACAAAGCATGATTTGATATATATGTATATTGTGAAATGATCACTACAAGAAGACTAGGTAATGTCCATCAACTCAATTTTCTCTCTCTTGTGATGAGAATTTTTAAGATCTATTCACTTAGCAACTTTGAAATATACAGAGTATTGCTAATTAGAGTTACCACACTGTTCATTACATCCCCAGGACTTATTCCTCTTATCACTGGAAGTTTGGACCTTCAGTCCAGCTTCACCCACTTGAAGTTTGTATAAAGTGGGGTGCACAATGCCCCTTGATAGAACTCAGAAGCTTTAGCTGTAAGACGTGAAGCCCAAGGAAATCCCAGAATTTGAAGAGACGTCTCAGAGTTGGAAGCTACAGGAGAGCAAGACACTGCACATATGTTCCACGTCTCTGGGCACCTCTTGGGACCCCTGCTGGGGTCCTCCTGGACCCAGCACAGAAGGACTGGGCTGACCACCTGGCACCTCGGTCGGCCTTCGTGTGTGTTAGATGTGAGCTGTGTGCAGCCAACCGTTTGACAATCAACCAACATGCTGCAATGGTCTCCCGCTGGGTGTCCTGTCCCAGCAAGACTATCACAGAGCTACACATCCCAATGGGAGACGGAGGGACGCCCCCCGCAAGGCAGACCGTGCAGCTGGCCCTGAGCAGCGATTCATACACTGTGGTGGACATAGGTGTGGCCAGGATGCTTATTAGGATGGAGTTCTGGGTCCCACTGTGGGAGGTTCTGATTTACTGATTCTGGGGTGGAGTCCAGACATCAGAATAATTGGCAAGCACTCGAGGAGATCTTACAGTAGCTGTGGCAGGTGGAGAAGCTCTGTCTTCAGTCAGCTCAGTCCAGTCTTTCTCTATATTGTTGCAACAGGCAGGGTTTCCTCTTGGTAAGCCCAATCTTTGACAGGGGTGAACGGTACAGGATACCAGGAGCAGGGATGCTGAAGTCAGTTTTTTCAGAGTCTGGTCTTCCTCTGACCCTCATGCACCTTTCCAGCCCTAGTTCCTCCACCTCTGACCACGCCCAGGGAGCTCTGTCAGTGCTGGTAAAGGGCGGTCTCAGAGGTGTTCCGTCCCCATGCAGAAAAGCAAAGGTCACCAAGGAGACAAGTGGGGCTATTTATTAAAATACCACAGCCATTATGACTGCTATTACCAATATTTTAAATGATGAGATTTTATGTAGAGCTACTATATGTCACATACTCTTCTAAATTGTGTACCTCATTACCTTGTTTAATTCTAACAACCAGTCTTTGAGGTCTATACTATTTTATTTTCATTATTGATTTGAGAGAAAGAGAGAGAAAAAGGCATTGATATTGATTCATTATTCCACTTATTTATATGTTCCTTGGTTGAATCTTGTATGTGCCCTGATCTGAGTTCAAACCTGCAACCTTGGTGTATCAGAATGATGTTCAACACAACTGAGCTACCCAGCCTGAGCTGTACTATTATTATTATCATCATTTTACGGATGAGAAACGGAAGGAAGAAGTAGTTAAGTAACTTGCCTGGCCCACACACACCTGGTAAATGGTCAGGATGCGGCTAAGGAGCCCCAGTGCGGAGGCTCCTACAGTGTGAAAATACTCAGGACTGAACCTTCTGGGCTTCAGTCTTCTCCATCATGAGATAAGGATTTGGGACTCATGCCCTCTAAGCAGAGCTGGCTTAGTGGGTGTGCAGCTGGCACGGTCAAACAGCCCTCTGATCAGAAGGGTCCCAGGCTTGATTTCATGCTCTGTTGTAACTATCTTCAAATGGATGATGATTTTTCCCCCAAGGAGCCTCATGCTTTCATAGTATCATTGGACCTTGAACAAGATAAAGCTGCTCTCGTCTCCCAAGGGCCCTTCTTGTTGTCACACCGTATTCTTTTCTCAACTCCCTTAACATCCTCGAGCAGGACCACCTTCTGCAGCCGTGACAGAGCAAAGGGCTGATAGGAATATTACAATGAGCGGAGTGTCTGGGCTGGGGACCAGCGTCCCTGGTGTGTCTGCAGAGGCCGATGGGAGGAGGGAGCTGAGGGAGCGGTCCATCTCCAGCATGTTCACAGGTCCTTCCTGTAGAAGGTGGATGAGGACTCAGCAGAAGCTGATGTTAATGAGTTCAGTTCTCCCTGACAGGCTTTGTGGGTCTTTGCTGAGCACCCCTCTTCCTTCTTTGGCACTGGTCCCCACCCCATCACTCCTGAGTCCCCGGGAGTCTGTCCCATGCCTGGTGCCTGAAACAAGCTCTGAAAACAATGGTTTCTCCCTGACAGCATCGAGGGTGACTATACACCTAGCGCACAATTTCATTACACTCGCCGCCTGGAAGGTTTGGCTCAGGAACCAGCAAAGGAAATTGTGTTGAATGCTTATCATGTGACCCCCTTTATTCTTTTCCCTCGGTGCTTCCTCGGAGGATGTCCTAGTCCCACTTACCTTTTCAGGAAAAATAAATAAATAAAAAGGTCCTTAACGGGGTTAATGACTTGGATTCCTATCAGCACCCAAACAAAAAATTCAGACACAGACAATACCTCCGAAATGCAGGATAAAAGGTTCATTCTTCACACCTTGACACTTATGGACAGAACAAAGATAAGCCCTGAGGTAGTGTCTGTGTGTGTCTGTGTGTGAGTGCGGGCTTCGTGTGGATGCTTGTGGAGACTCGGAATGCTAAGAAAGGTAAGACAGGTTGTTCCTGCCCTAACTGAGGCATTTCACTGACTCCTTTCTCTCTCTCCCCTTCCAAGTTCTGGATCCTTCACAAATTTTGTTTTGAATAGTCTTCCCTCCCCTTAGCTTTATACTAAGCCAGCACTTCCTCCCAGAAACCTGCCTGCACCCAGCCCAGGTCTGGGCCAGATGTTTCCTTTTATGCCCCAGAGCTATCAGACCTAGTCTTTTAGTGTTTGCCTTGTCTCCTCTACAGTTGTTTATTTATTCACCGGGAACCCTGGCCTGTGATCTCCATGTGGCTGGCCCTGGGACTGTCTTGTTAGCTATTGCTTCCTCAATGGGGATTAGTAAATGTTTGTGAACAGAATTAACACTCAGCATAAGGAGGAGCTACAGTGGCAGCAAGTGGAGCTACACTGCAGCCTCAGAGGTGACAACGCCAGGTGCCTCACTTTATCTGCGGGGTCCAGCCCGGAAAGGTGTCAGAAGGCTGTATTTTTTGACTATACACCAGTTCTCCATGCAAAGGGCTTCACTGGAATCACCCCATTTAATTCTTACTACTGGACAAAGCAGGTCTTGATTAAAGTTTTATAGAGAAGATGACTGAACCTGGAACTGAGACTTGAAAGGTTGGTTATGCATAGAAGACAGAGAAGGGCTTCCCATCCATCCACAGCAAATTGAGCTCTCTCACAGAGGTGTGACAACGGGCTCAGGTGAGTGGAGAGTGATTGAGATGGAAATGACCACCTGAGTGTTGTGCTTCTAGAAACTGATGATTAGGAAGTCTCCCCTATCTTCTGTCTTCCAATAAAAGCTAACCACAAAAACCACCGTGACCTTGCATATTGCTAGAGTTCTTCCTCATGAATTCCAGAAAACTTGCCCATGACTCCCCTTGTTCAACTCAGGTCTCCTTACTTTTCTATTATCTTTCTCATCCATGAACATTTTTCTATTGCTATAGCATGTATTACATCATCTCTTTGATTGCCTGGTACCTTTTGTCTTGCGCAGAGGTTATATCTTGCAAGGAAGGGAGGCCAGATCATGGGGGCCCTTGCAACCCATTATCAGGCGCTTGGATTTGATCCCGTAGGCATAGGAAGCCAATGATGGGACTGAAAGGCTTTTATCAGAGGAATGGTGATGTCAGATAGGCATTATAGAATGATCAACTTTCCATATTTGAGAAACATTGGAGGGAAAATTGACCACAGGCAAGGACATGTCATATTATTTAAAAAAAAACTGATTTCAGTGAGGTAGAGGGAAAGAGAGATAGAAACATCAATGATGAGAGAGAGTCATTGATCCACTGCCTCCTGAATGCCTGCTACTGGGGATGGATCCCACAACTTGAGCATGTCCCCTGAGCAGGAATCAAACCTTGACTTCCTGGTTCATAGGTAGATGCTCAACCACTGAGTCACTCCAGCAGGGCAACATTTAACAACATTTCATATTCTGATAGAAGAAATAAGGGCTCTGAACTGGGGTAGAGGTGGTGTGTCAAAGATGGTATCCTCAGGAGCATATTGGCACCAGTATGTGAGGCCCAAGGAAGTATCTAGGAGGGTTCTTTGACCTTTTGGCCATTTGCATCTGGGTGGTGTGAGTTCACCGGCACTATCAGCCATAGAGCGGTCATCTTAAATTTGTATTGTGGAAGGTGAGCCACAGACAGGCATGTAAACGGTTAGAGCAGGTTGTGATAACTCCATCAGAAAAGGACAGAGACGCCAATACCTGAAAGACTCCACAAATGCCCTTGTAAATGGAAACTGGGGGGAGGGGACTTAAGACTTATAGCACCTCTTTTAATCTAGTTGGCTATGGTTTTATTTTTTTTTATTATTAAACTCTTAGTTTCCTACCATTGGAGAAGCGATCTCTTAGCGTCATGATCCCCACCTGAATCACTTGGAGGGAGGCTGCAAGGAAAATGGAAGAGGTGGGCCCCAGGGCACCCACAGAGATGGCAGCTAGAACTTTGATTCAGTCCACCCTCTGGTGCATTGTGGTTAGTGATTATTGGGCCTGGATGGAGACCTGGGTTCCAAGCCCCCCAGCTTCTCACCTGCAAACCAACCCTGAGGAAATGCAGGCAAGGGGAGAGTTGTTTCTAAGATAGATGCCACAGACAGATGAAGGCAGCGGACAATTCAGTGCTAATTCCTCAGGGAGGAAGACATCTTTGCTAGGTCTTCACAAGCCCTCGTTCAGGCTGAAGATGTGAATTGTAGACAGCCTGGTGAAATGTCTCCTTAGTGGTTTTTTTAAGTGTTTTCACACATTAATACCATTTTCATTCAGGCTGGGTTTTTTTCTGGTCTTTGATTGCTTGAAAGCTTAATGTGTGATGTAAGCACTTGCCTGGATTCTCAGGAAGAAATGTTACATTAATGCAATTACAGGGTTGATGATTCATACTGTCCTGGGATTATGAGTCTGGGAGGACAGAGCACTCTTCACATAGAATTCTGCCTTGCCCTGCCCTCTGCCCGGCGGCAGCCCAGGGATGCAGCAAGCCTGGCACAGTCCCTGCAGATTCCTCCATGCCAATGCCTTCAGGACGGTTCACATGCTGGGAGCTTCCTGCTGTCTTCTGAGCCCAGTCTTCTGCCTCGATATTCAGGCCAGAGGGCCAGCTGGTCACTACTTACTACCACCTGGATTCTCCATGGAAACCAACACCCCACACATCAGTACAGAACCAGCATCTTTCCTGCCCTCCTTTCCCTCTCCTTCCAAAATTCCATTGATCGACATCAGAAGGGAAGCATCTGAGACATTTATAGAGGGAGCGGTGCTAACCTTAAAGGGGGCAGAGGTGTTAGGCAGGCCAACCCCACAGAATGCATTTGGGCCTGCAAGCAGGTCAGGGATTTGTCAAAGGGCTTTCTCCTGCGTCTTAGGTCAATGGCCAAGCTAGTTAGCTAGATCGTCTGAGATCTCCTACTTAGAGAATTGACCCAGAACAGACTCTGTGCTAACATTTGGGGTATGGAAAGTGTTGTTATAATTGGTCCCTTCTCTTTTTCCATTTCGTCTTCATATGTTAATTCTCAAGTGGAAGCTTGCAGAAATCAGAAAGTCTTGAATTTCCATTAGCAAATGTTCCACAATATTTAACATAGTTTCTCCTATAAATATCCAGAGGATGGGGACTTCCCCAAAATAGTACTCCTGTCAGTGACCAATTCCTACCAAGCAACAGACCTCCCTAAGAGACTTGGTGTGCCCCTGGGAGACACAGAGAAAAGGGGACAGGGTGGTGGCAGGGGGGAAGGAAGGGCTTGTGTTCCTGTAGCAGTTCCTCTCTCCTTGGGATCTGGCTTTGGAATTTGTCGTGTGTTGGTCCATGGCTTGGGGAGCCAGCAGCCACGGCTGGCTAATTGGTTTGTACCCAGTGAAGCCACTGAGGACAGCAGCCCCTGGTAATTGTTTGTGTGGAACAAAGAATGATTTTCTGAGTGTGGATGAAGTGTGTTCACAAAGAAATTTGGTCAGTGTTCTGTCTCTGACATGTGCCCACAGTGATGATGATCAACTGAAGGATGACAGGTTCCCATGGCAGGTAATCTATGCTCCCATGTCTCTCTGCCTGGAAGCACGCTGTTTTCATCCCTTGTGCATGTGATGCAACTACACTGCCTACTGACCCAGTGCCTAGCAGCCAGGGGAGTGTTATAACGGCCAGGAAGGGGTGGAGGCTGTGTGTGTGTGCACGTGCCCATGTGTATGAGTCTATGTGTGCATGCGTCAGGATTGACCTCTGAGCTATGTTTCTGCACAATTACATTTATGAGGGGTTTTGCAAGGGAAAAACCATCCCTTTATAAAAATAGAATTGCTTTTTTAAGACAGAAATGCTGAGCAAGTGCAACGATGGCTCTGAGTTTTAGAAGACGCCTTGCAGAAATTGGTGCAAGGTACTTGCTAATGGCACTGGGAGATGATGGAAGGGCAAGGGCACAGACCACAGGGGTTTTGCATTTCAGCCTCTGCAGAGCCTCTCTCCCTGCCTATGCATATTTAAAATTTCCTTCAATATATAAAGAGGATAATTCTCTCTCCTCATCCCCACCAGGGTTCATTTAACAGGCACAAAAAGGATTGCACATCCAGGCCTGTCTTTTCCAGCTTCCTGTTTATTGTTTTTACTATTTATTGCTTTTTTTTCCTCAGCTTCCCCTTCTCCCCTCCTCCCATGTTGCTTTCCTAACAGATTAACCTGTTTTTCTGGATTTACTGTAGGGAGAAATGCCATTTCTTCTCAACCAAGCTGAGCCTGAGAGAGACTCTCCAGACCTGCTTTGCTCTCTGGCACCATCCCCGACGCCACTTCGAATAGAAAGACCTGGGCCCAGACAGTCTGGGATTTGGCCACAACCCTTTAATGCCACCGCTCCCCATTCTTGATAACAATTACCAGTTGGCCTCGTGAATGAAGCCCTGAGAATCCACAGTGTTCCAAAGACACAACTGAAAGACAGAATTCTTTTTATTTAATTTACTTTTCCATTACGGTCAACATACATATTATATTAGTTTCACATATACAACATAGTGATCATTTATACACCTTACGAAATGCTCATTTTGATAAGTCTGGTACTGATCTGACATACTTATTGCAATATTATTGACTATATTCTCTATGCTGTACTTTATATACCTGTGACAATTTTTATGACTGGCAATTTGTTTTTCTTAATTCATTTTATCTTTTTCACCCATTCCCTCAACCCTCTGCCATCTGGTGACCATTGATTTGTGCATATGAGTTTGTTTCTGTTCTGCTTATTCATTTATTTTATTTTTAGATTCCACATGTAAGTGATATGTCTTTTTCTCTATGCTTATGTCACTTAGCATAATATCTTCTAGGTCCATTCATGTTGCCACAAATGGTAAGATTTCATTCTTTTCTGTGGCTGAGAATATTCCATTGTACACATGTACCCAAGCTTCTTTATTCATTCATCTATCAATGGACACTTAAGTTACTCTTCCCAGCAAGGCTCTGATTTAAAATAGAGGGAGAGAGAAAGAGTTTCTCAAACAACCACCACCACCACAACGAAACAACCCACATAAACCTAAATGAGTTCATCACCATTGAAACAGCATTACAAGAAATGTTAAAAGGACTTCTTTAAGAAGAAAAGATCAAAAGATAAAAGTAGAAAGATAATGTATAATTACAACAATAAATTAAGAAATACGTACAAACACACAAAAGAATAAAACATAATGACAAAAATGTACATGGCGCAGGAGTAAAAATTGCAGGGATTTTTCGAAGGTGTTTGAATGTAGGATCACCGACTTACAAAAGGCTGTTAGAAACATGACTTGGTATATATGAAGCACCTGGTAACCACAAACCAAAAATCTGTAAGAGATATGCAAGAAGTAAAAAATAAGGGTGCGGTGGGCCCCCGGCATAACCCTCCAGAAAGTCATCAGCATGCAAGGACAGAGAGCAAGAGAACAACTACAAAAACAATCAGAAAGCAATGATTAAAATGACAATAACTTACAGACCTATCAATAATTACTTTACATGGAGATGGACTAATGGACTAAATGCTCCAATCAGAGGACAGGGCTGAATGGATAAAGCCAAACAAGACCCTAGATATGCTGCCTACAAGACTCACTTCAGATTAAAATAGACTGAAATGGGTAGAAAAAAAAAACGGGTAGCAACACTTACATCAGACTAAATCGACTTTAGAACAAAAGCTGTAACAAGCACAAAAAGGGGCATTTTATAACGATAAAGGGATCAATCCAGCAACAGAATGTAACTCTTGTAGACATCTCTGTATCCAACGTGGGAGCACTGTATATATAAAACAAATATTGATGGACAGAAAGGGAGAAATCAACAGTGAGACAGTAATAGTAGGGGACTTAATACCCTCTTGACATCAATGGATTCATCTGGAGAGAAAATCAACAAGGAGGCATTAGCCTTAAATGACACATTAGACCAGATGGACTTAATTGATACTTTAGTGCATATATATGAGCAGCAGAATGATATACTTTTTTTTTTCAAGTACCATGTTTTCCGGTGTATAAGACAACTTTTTAACCCAGGAAAATCTTCTCAAGAGTCGGGAGTCATCTTATACGCCGTGTGTCATCTTATAGGGTGATTATATCCCAAACTCTCTATTTTAACTGGAAAAGTTGGGGGTCGTCTTATACGCCCAGTCATCTTATATGCCGGAAAATATGGTACATGGGTTAGGTTTGTTCCACTGGACACCCTCAAACATAGACTCCAAAATGGGATCCTGAACACTGACTCCAAAAGTCTTCTTTTCTTTTTCCTTTATTATAAATCTTCTTGACTTTTTCCTTTATTATGAAACCAATGCTGACTATTTCTCTGATGTCATAGAAGGCTCATAGGCATGCATTAGCCATGTAATTGTCCCCAGGTAAGAACCATCCCCCTTCCAGATATATCCCCTGAACAAAGGGGGAGTGTGAATTCATCACCAGAACTCAAGGACATTATTAAATCCCTATGGTGATATCATCCTAGCAATAAGCTAGACCCTCTTAAAGAGGGGCATTTCCTAACAGGAAATGTGAGAGGTCAGGATCTGGTCATGTAGCACCTGCTGTGTCTTTGGTCAGATAGGCAGTGACTCAGGACCATTTTGGTTATGGTGAAGGGACATTTGGCCTTGAATATCCTAAACTGAATGAGGAGCGTGCCCATGATTTGTTGGAGTGCAAATTATACTTTGCCCGAAGGTTATTATATTATAGACTTATGATACCCCAAACTCGTAAACACCATGATGTTGGAAGATTTCCCCAGCAGAATGCATGATTCCCCGGTAGAATGCATGTGCAGAATGGCCTACACCAGAAAGCACCGCTGAGTACCATTGGAATCCAGTCCATCGCATTGAGCCTTTCCCCCTTCAAGCCTCAGCAAAATGGTCAATGACTAAAGGCCATGTGCCTTTTGGGCCTCTTTGCACTCTGTGCCATCTTGTAAATGGCATCTGCCAGGATCAGAAGGCTATTATGCTTGAATAGCAAAATAGACTTGGGGATTTGTGTTGCTGTACTCTTATGAACATTCACACTTTTTATTTTTGTTTTGTTGTTGTTTGCTCTTGAGACTCAGGAACTACACATAGTACATAGTTAAGAGCGTAGACTCTTGAACTACATAAAGGGGATGAGATGCCAGCTCTGCCACTTTCCCGTTGGGTAATTTTAGGTAAGGTACTTCGCTTTTCTGTGCCTCCATTCCTACATGTGTAAAATGTGGATAATAGCAAGGTTGTTCTAAGGATTAGATGATTCATATGCTAACAACACTTAGAACTATGCCTGATGGCAAAACACTATATAAGTGTTCACTCCTGTCCTTGTAAATCACCATTGCTGTTAGAGTTGACATCTGGAAGGTGTTCTGAATAGCATGTCCTGCTTGAAAATATGATAATGGCTCTTGTGTTTGCAACTAGTATCTATTAATTAAGAAGCCGTCATTTGTTCTCTGTAATTATATTTATTAAACCCTAACTCCTATCATAACAATAATTAGTTCTTGCTAATTAAATTTATCAAATTCCCCCCTGGATTAATATCTTAGGTAAATATTTAGTAGCCCTACATTAATTATTTTAATCAACGTGGAGTGTATTTCAAATGACTACAAATAGTTCTAACTAATTAAATTGAGTACAAAATAATATCTTATGTAATAAATTTGCAGGTGCTAAAAACGAGTGGGAACGAGTCACTGGATAATGTCTCTGGGACCTAACCACCAGACTTAGTGATTACAGCATTTCCATAGCCCGTCCAACACGCCAGGCAAAGTTTATGGTTCCTGTCCTCATTTGCTTCTTACTGCCAATGTTTTGTGCACGGAGCAAGCTCTGGGTGTGATTCAAGAGTATACCACACGATTTCAAATTGGACCCTTCGACATGAGTAATTAATTACGAAGCAAGAAGCCAGCAGCAGCGGCAGTTGGACAAATCCCTGTTTCAAAGAGTATGAAAGAAGAAAGGTAGAAGGTGCCTCCTTCTGCAGGCTCGGTTTCCTCATCCTCAGACCACACTTGTCCGTTCTGCCTCATGCCAGGAAGCCTTGCCTTGTCCCCCCCTCCCCTCCCTGCTGCTGCTCACAGCTTCTTCATCACAGAGAAGATGAATCCCTGAATAATAGCCAGATTATTGGCATCCTGTTGCTAGGAGACAGTCCAATGAATGTATCCTATTTCCTAATAAGAATGCCTCTGACCCAACATCTTTAGAAAGGAAGGCATGCATGTTGAGCTGTGTCGTCGTGTGGTGCTTGTTTGCACTGACTGTCCACCTCTCCTTCATTCGCTTCCTTTCGGGGTCATGGTGAATTAACTGGCTCTGGTTATTCCACTCTCTGGCCTCATCTAGGGTTGTCTGTGGCCTGGATTTGGGTTTGGTCTGTGGCTAGAGTTGGGAGAGTGGTCATCCATGTCTGTTTATGACCAGGATTGGTAGGATGTTCATGTTCAGTTCACAGCTGAGTTTCAAAGTCTGGGAGTTGGGTTTAGCATTCAGGCTGGTGTAAAGTCCTATTAGGGAGGGAAAAGAAGAACTGGACTGTTGAACTATTGGCCGTTAAATTATATTATAGTAAAAATAATAAAAACTGTCCACCCCAAGAATAAAACTGGTATGTTAAAGTAGAAAACAATTTTTTTTTTCAAAATCACCTCCAGTCCTTTCTTATAAATACAAGTGAATTATCATAAACAAGCAGCCCGCAGTGGATGCTTGGGGCATGGTGTCTGGGATCACCCCGGGCTATTTCATCAACTGGCTGGCAAGGAGAAGGTTGCCTCCTTACAGCTTACTCATTACATTCTATTTCTGTGGAGGAAGTGTCTCGAGTGGGCATGGGAGGGATCTCGGGCAGCATATGTGACAGTGGATGAGCACTCGTGCTTCCTGAGAAGTGCGCACGCACACGAGAGCTATAGAAAACACCCGAGCTCTATCTCCCCCTCTCATTAAGCTGTCATTCACTTTCCATGCAGATCTATCTCTAGGTTCTGAATATCGCGTCTCCCTCTTCTAGCTCTCCTTGGAGTATTTGTGATCGCATGCAGCTACCTTTATGATAGATGAATCATTCCTATGGCAACCACAGCCATCATGAAACCTCCGAGTGAACTGGCAGGAGAAAACAGCATTCAAGAGCACAGCGATCCTACGGGGACCTGGGTAGTAGGAGAACCTGAGAGGATTGAACCACTGAAGTCAGGATCGGATCAGGTCAGAGACAGAAAGGATGAGATGACTGAGTTGCAGAAAAGAACCTGGTTTTGCTCAATATCCCACTGAGCTGGAACGCAGGTCTCTCTTTTTTTCTTCCACCATGGTGTGCAAATAAATGAATGAGCACAGCATATCCAGGTATCAACTGAAGGTAAATGGTGCCACAGAATAGAATTATTATGTGTTCTTCATTTGAACTCACTGACCTGAATATGCAGTTTTATTCAGAGGCTCCAAAGCTTCAGGAGCAAGGCAACCGCTGGGCCTACGCCATGTGGAAAATCTCATTCTCTTTTCTCCCATTTCTTTTCCAGCAGATGTATTCAGTTGCAGTGATGGTAGTGTTGGGGTCTTTGACCAATTGAAGCAGCTCTGCAGGTAGCAACGTGAGGGTATCTTGGAGATGAGCCCCTAAGAGAGAGCATTGGGGAACTAGCCATGTCCTTGCTGTGGATGGCAGAACATGTAGATGTGACTTTTTAAACAGTGCCTTATAGATATGGCTTAGCACTACTTTTTGCTGAGAGAAATTATCATGACTGGAGCTGAGACCATGTCATAGATCCACAAGGCTTTCTTCCCTTGTGGCTACCACAAGGCATCCATTCACCTGTTGCTTACCTGTGAGTTCTGAAGTCACCATCAAAATCACAGTTCTGTGCACGAAGATCTCCCCGTCCCATCCTTGCCCAAATAGGCCCAGGGAATCCTTGAAAAGAATGAAATGCCCTATTTTATGCTTTGAACAACTTTTATCCCATGTGTGACTGAAGAACAAGAAGAAAGTCTTACATCTGAAAGAATCCGCTACGAAAGACTACCATGTGTATAAAAGGGAGACATGTCAGCTATTTCATTTCTGTGCCTTGCACAGGAGTCTCTTGAGATGGCACCCCGAAGCCTGCCAATTGTGCTTTCCCTTTCATGGGTTATCCAACTGAGATCCAAACCCCTTGGCAAACTGAGCAGAGAGCCAGGATGTCTGAGCACACTGCTACTCGTTCTGAGAAGAGTGGAGTTCAGACTGTCATTTTTCAATCCACTGTCATATGGCTGCTGACCTGCTAATGGGACCCAGCCAGCTCTTCTCCATTGCTGTCTCTAACAGGTGCCTTTGCAGACCTGAACTTTCATCAGAACCTAACAGAACTGGCCATATACATCGCCACTCTCTTCTCCTGGCTCTCATAACAAAAGACTTTCCCAGATCTTTTCTCTCTGTTGGCTTTCTTTTCTTGGGTTTTCTTAATGCTTAATTCTAAACCTTTTTTTTTTCTTCTTCTCTCTATCTATTGTGAGGAATTCAATGAACATCTATGCCTGCATTGTTCGGTGTGGCAACCACTAGCCAAAGGTAGCTCTTGAGCATTTGGAATGTAGGTATCTGAATGAAGAAGTTAGAATACACAACAGATTGCTGGGACTTACTACAAATGGCAACAGAAAAGAATGCAGTTACTTTGTTAGTGATATTTATATTGATTACGTGTTGAAGTGATAAGTATTTTGAATATGTTGGGTTAAATTATATTAGCAAAACCAATTTTACATTATATTTCTATTGGGCTATATCAAGCTATGCGAATAATACACTTAAATTTATCTCTAGGTCAGACCTCTCCTTTAAACTCCAGACAATATAATTAATTGCCAACTTAACATTTCTCTTAGGTCAGTGGTTGGCAAACTCATTAGGCAACAGAGCCAAATATCAACAGTACAAAGATTGAAATTTGTTTTGAGAGCCAAATTTTTTAAACTTAAGTTTCTTCTAACACCACTTCTTCAAAATAGACTCGCTCAGGCTGTGGTATTTTGTGGAAGAGCCACACTCAAGGGGGCAAAGAGTTGCATGTGGCTCGCGAGCCGCAGTTAGTTGACCACGGTTTTATGTTATCTGAGGGACACTTCAAAATCAATATATCCAAGATGAAATGTGAGATGATTTCCTCCATGATAGGATTCTACTTTACTGATTCCCACCATAAATGTATTTCTCTCTTCTCTTCTCCATATGGATTCCTCTTTACAGAATTATAGAAATATAGACTAGGCAGGTGGAAAGGCTATGCATACAATCACTAAACCTATGCTTGACCTTCTCTGCACTATAAAGTTGTTATGTGGGCATCTGTGTAGATGAGAAGCTCTTATCCGCATAAGGTAGCCTATTCCACTATGGAAAGCTCTGTTAGAAAGTTTCTCAATATACAGAACTAGAATTTGATGTCTTAAAATTTCTATTATGTTTTAATTCTGTGTCATGAAGCCATACAAACAAGTTTAACTTCCCTTCTACTTGTGAGAATTGTTTCATATCTTGGTTGCCCTGTCTTTTCTCAAGTTAAACACTTCTTATTCCATTAATGTGATATCAAGTCATTTTTGCCTTTTATATTTGAACATAATATAGTTTGTCTACCCATTAAGAATATGGTTGTCAAATGATCCACTAATTTTAATAGGTTAGCCAAAGACTAGAAAGGGACTCTTACTCTGATTATCTTAAATTCAGTACCTTTGTTGATACCTCTTGGAAATATATCCATTTACTTGGGAGTTACATTAAACAAAGATATTGGTTTGTTTTAGATTCATGTAAATTTAACATATCTTGGATTTATGATGTAATTAAGCCAAGCCTCTTTTTTTATCCTTTATTTTTATAGGTTTGTATACTATATTTAAAGTTTGAGGTTATACTTACACTTTAGCCCATTTCACTAGCAAGCCTATTTAGACACTGTTGACTCTGATTTTTTCACTTACTATAATTATTTTTGCCTTAGATTAATGTCATCCCAAAATTGATATAGGAAACCTGTATTTTCATCCAAATAATTAGCGAAAATGTATAATGGACAGGATGAAAGCCAGAACTCTTCATAATACAAAAGCCTTCAGTTTAAGTTATGTCATCCCAGATTACAGGGCATGGTCCTTGCACTAAGTACAGGTCTATGTGACAGTGTTAGGTAAATGTAGTATTTCCTGGGTTCTGCTCTATCATCTTCTTTTGGGAATCTAATGAGATCTCCATTGATTTTGGATTTTCAAGCCCGCAACTTCCATTTTATTTTTCCACATTTCAGTTTGTATAATTTCTATTGTCATGGGCATATTTTCAAATTCATTAATGTTTTATCTGCTTTCACTCTACTGATGAGGCCATTGAAGGAATTCTTTTTTATTTTTTAAAATATGTTTTATTGATTTTTTTACAGAGAGGAAAGGAGAGGGATAGAGAGTTAGAAACATTGATGAGAGAGAAACATCAATCAGCTGTCTCCTGCACACCCTCTACTGGGGATGTTCCCACAACCAAGATACATGCCCTTGACCGGAATCGAACCTGAGGCCTTTCAGTCTGCAGGCCAATGCTCTATCCACTGAGCCAAACCGGTTTTGGCAGAAGGAATTCTTTTTCTCATATAATTTTTATTTGTAGCATTTCCTTTTGACTCTCACAGTTTCCATCTCTCTGCTGAAATTCTTTTTCTGCTAATGTGCATTGCCAACCTTTTTATTAAGTGAGAAGTCAGCAAACTTTCTTTTTGTAAAAGGCCAGATAGTAAATATTTTAGGCTTTGCAGGCTCTTTCATAACTACTCAATTCTGCCACTGTAGTACAAAGGTAGCCATAGATAATCATAATGACTGAGTATGGCTGCATTCAATAAACATTTATTTACAAAGCAAGCAGCAAGCTGGATTTATCTGGAAGGTCATAGTTCGTTGACTCCTGATCTAGATCCTTTAAAATATTAATTGTAGTTATTTTAATGAGAGTTCCATTATCTCCAAGTGTGGTTATATTGACTACTTTATCTCTTGACAATGGTTGTTTTCCTTGATTTTTTTTTGTTTCGGAATTTCTGATTAAATGTCAGAGATGGTATGTTGAAGATCAAATGAGACTGAAGTATATATTATTTACAAAAGGATTCGTGCACCTCCTTTTGTTTGAACATTCATATGAAGGTAAATATTTCAACTGTATGTGTTTTTGGAGCGGTTGTTCTTATATGATTACCTCTGGTGTAAAAGTCTTTATAGTCCTTTAGTGGTGAGTTGCTTTTACTTGAGTTTTGGGTAGGGAATACTGCTGAAGGCTTTTTCTCTGGGTTCCTATTCTACCCTTAGCTTTCAGTACGTATCACAGAGGTTGTCGCTCATTTCCTTCGACCCAGATGGTAGACTATTATTCAGAGTAAGCTTGTGGTGTGGATGAGAGGCGGTGTGCTCTATTCTCAGGTGACATTACTGCAATGAACTCTTCTTTGAGTATTTTTAATTTATTTTTTAAAAATATCTTTTTATTGATTTCAGAGAGGAAGGGAAAGAAAGAGAGATAGAGACATCAAAGATTAGAGAGAATCATTGATCACCTGCCTCCTGCATGCCCCCTACTGGGGATCAAGCCTGCAATCCAGGCATGTACCCTGACCTGGGCCTCTTCAGTCTGCAGGCTAATGCTCTATCCACTGAACAAAGAAGCTAGGACTTTATTTATTTTTTAAAGTGATATTATAATTTTTGACATATTTTCATTTATAGCTACCTCATTATCCTTAATTATCAGGCTAGTAATTTTAAGAAAGCAAAAATAAGTGTGATTTTAGACTTGATTTTTTTAAAGGAGAAATGCAGACTCATAATTGTTATTTCTTCCACAGATCCTGTTGAATATCATATAATTGATCCAATAATATTTTATGGACCCTGCCATGGGTTAATGTCAAGACAACCTATCAGCTCTGTGTCTCTCTCACATTGTCTAGTGTGCAAAGTGATGAATGTAATCACATACTTAAATTTACTTTTTGCTTAAACTCTCTTCACCAAATTTGGCTGAAAGCTTCTTTTAATATGTATATTCTTTAAAAACCCCAAATCATTGTAACTTAAATTGTTACCATAGACAACTACAGTTTAAAATTTATTCATCCAACATGAGTTTATTTAGTGCCAATCTGTTAAGGTTTAGGTTTGCTAGTAAAGCTTGAGAAACAAGTTCGAATGAAATTTAACCTCTGCCTTTAAGAAGTTCTCATTCTAGATACTGAGGCAGACGGGTAACAAATATTTAGGCCCCAGAACATGATAAAAGCAATAACAGGGGAATGGCTGATAAACTCTAAATAGGGATTGGCATGGAGATTTGAGAAGGTTTCAGAGAGTTGGTGATATTCTTAAAAAGTCTTTAAAAGGATAAAGAATTGCACTTGATGCATGGAACAGGAAAGGATACTGTAGGTAATGCGAAGCCACATTCAGAGCTCCACAGTTTTAAAGTAACTTGCATGCCTGCATAAATTCCAGGAATGGTGGAACATGGGGGCAGATAGAGGCAAGAGATGAGGCTGGCGAGGGAACTGGGATCAGGCTGTAAAGGTCATGCTTGCTCATTTAGGAATTTGGACTTTATCCTGTAGGTGACCAGGATTGATGGAACTTTTGATGGAGGAGTCACATGATCAGATTTACATTTTTAAATCTGTAAATGTAAGTGTGAGTGTGATGAGTCTATGAAATCTATTGTTTAGATTTGGCTGTGTGAGTGTGATGAGTCTATGAAATCTATTGTTTATGCTCTACAGGCCCAGTACAGAGGGCCCATGGGCCTTACAAAGGCCCTCCCACTGTCTGAGGCATGGCAGAGGAGAAAAATTGCTCCATGGTTGGAGAGCTGCCAAGTCAAAATAAAAATTATTTTAATTAAATGCCTATAACTATGTTCACTACTTAACTATAGTTCAACTAAAATCTAAAATACTGTAGTTTCATACAAATGAGGGAATTGTGCTGAATGAGCAGAACTCTTAGTGTACAATCATATAACCATTTTCCTTTTGTTTCTCTTGTCCCTTGAGAGCCATTCTGTAGGGTTGGTTCTTTCCCTTCTTGTAGAAAGTTCTATGGCTTCTCTAGTCACAAAAAATTCTTATGGTCAATCTAGTTTACCAAATAGTCTTAGTTCAATAGCTAGAATGTTCCATCCCCTCAATAATCAAAACTGCATGCTTAAAGTTAATAGTTCTTTCTCCCTTGCTTAAAACTTTTCTGGGCCATTAGCCTATGTGGAAATGTTACCAGACTAAACCAGATCCAGTTACTCAGTAGATGCCAGCTAACTACAACCCCGGGGTGATTTTATGAAAAGAAACTTTATTGTGAACTGGCAAGCAAGTATACACCAGGGATCACTCCCAAAGGGGTGTATCCCCAAACCACGGCCAGAGTGGCCTCTATTCAGGAAAAGCATGCATAAACAACAAGGTGGATTTCATCATTGTAGGAATAGGTGGGAACATTCCTGAGCCAGTACAGCTAGAAAACAGGGTCCCTAGTTAGATGAAATGTTAAAAAATGGCAGAAAATCTTCACCCCCCTGGAAGGAGATTTTAGTATTATAAAGGGTTAAGTTTGTGAGGAGGTCACTAGAGGGCCCTTCAAGCTGCTTCTGCTCCTGGCCTCAGGTGGTCTCAGCTAGATCAGACCCTCTGATCCTGCAAATCATATGTGCTTGTTCTAAAAAAAAAAAAACAGCTCTGGCAACCATCACTGTCAGCGGTGGCGTAAGTATAAGAGGAAGTTTAATTAAGTCTCAGCCTGTCTGTTAAATTCTTAGTAAATTACAGGATATGGTTACCCAAACATTATAAAATCTAGGATGATCTAAGTGGATTTAGAGGATAATCTAAGCAAAGTTATGAATTCCAAATAAAAGTTAGTCTCTGCCAGGTTCCCTGCGAGGCTGTATGTATAGGCTAGGCTACAGAAAGAGTATGGTTGGTTTCTTCTGTGTTCAGTTATTAGGGTTTGTAATCTTCCTTTCTCACTCATGAATTGCCTTGGAATTTTCTAGGGATGATGCAGCTGTGGGGGTGGGAAGTAGGAAGAGTGGATAGAGGTGGGGGTGAGACTAGGCAAAACTAGGAATATAGACAAGGGTCAAAAGTTATGTAGAAGGTTAAGAGGTATAGAGCTTGGCAACTTGGACTTGAGAGTGAGAGAAAAGAAAGTGTTTAAAATGACTTCTGGCTCCCATGATGTGCTATGGTCGTGCCTCTAACTGGATTAGTTTTCTACGTCTATTGATTCAAGGAACATTAACTGCCTACCTTATACTTAGGTCCATATGAAGAGGATATTTCCAGTCCTTGAACAGCTCCCAGTTTATTGGGAAGAATTGTAAATACACAACTAAAATAGGCTGTGAGGAGCACAATAGCAATAGGATGCCTTTGAAATTATGGGAGCACAAGGACACATCTGTGCAGCTTGGAGTCAACTGGGGAGGGGTGCCCTCTGGAAATGTAGACTAGCCAGTCTTCATCTGGGAAACATTGATTGTGGTGCCAGGGAAGATGTGCAAATGGTGTTGGTTATATAGATCTGGGGCCGTGAAAAAGGTTTATTTAATATAGACCTTTAGGAGTTATCAGAAGAAAGGTAGAAGCAGAAGTGGAGGAGGAATATGCTTTAGGGAGAATGTTAACTCTGGTGAATGTTCATCAGAGACAAAATAGAGGCCTAGAGAATATGTAACAGACAAAGAAAAGCTGGGGAGAACTGAGCAGAGGAGGAGGAACCAGAAAGAGAGAAGTCCCAGAGGCCAACAGAGAACTTTTGAGGGAGGAGAGAATAATTATTACTAGAAATCCTGCAAAAAGCTCAAATGTTGTAAAGAGGAGCCAGCCCAGTCAGAGACCTGGCTTTCCCCTCGCTTCTGCTTACAACCTATGGACTTTGGGCAAGTTACCCAACCACTTAGCACTAAACTACTTTTTGTGCTTTTTCTAGTGCTTCCATAAAGCATGGGGAGCCGATTCTTCCTTCAGAAGAGCCATATTCATCATTTGTGCTGAAAGATTACCAAACTCTGTTCAGAGACACTTCTCTTCCCGGGCCTCTGCATCTTGAGTCTCCACATACCTTCCACATTATCTGAATCATTAAGTTCCTGATTTCCTTTTACTGTGAGTCCCTCTTTTCCCTGTTCGACTCTCTAGGTTCCTCCTCTCCTGCAATTCAAGGCTCCTGGGATGCGGAGATGTGCGCAGACATTTTCATCTTATGAATGTTTGGCTGTTTCTCATTTGGTGTCTCTGAGCAGATGTTCTGTTGTGTACTTCTCCCATTCTCCACTGTTATGTTTTCTATGCAAACACCAGATTGCCCTGCTGTTTCCTTCTTCCTGGAGAAAACCCAATTCATGAAGGTGTAAGTTGTGGTTTCAGCCTCTTAGAGATGGTCTGTGGTGCAAAGGCTTAGTGTCAGATTGAAAAAAAAAAGGCTTAGGAAATGTAATTTTGTGCTGTGGCTTTATCTGCTCATGACCTGCTATCTCTAGCATTTTTTTTCCCATTGAACCGGTGTTCTACAAGAACGTTTCATTTCTCTACTTCCTTAGCCTCATCCTGTGTTCCCATGGGCCTCCCTTGGTCTTTTGTAATTTTGCACCCTTATGTGAACCTTCCCAACATGTTGGGTTATCTCCTGACAACACGGGGAAGGTTAGTAGATGAAGTCAAAGTGTTGATGGAATCATGGTGATTTATAATAATAGCTTTGAAGAACCGTGGTGAAAATGGAAGAGGAAGCAGGGTTGCCTGCTGCCCAAGTTTGCAGGACGATGAACTGTCCAGATAAGGGTCAATGGTGATGTGTTGGAGTGGCCTGCCTTTTCTCTCTCTATTTTCTCTTGGTTTGTGAGCTTGCATTTGATTGCTTACTGAGAATTTCATTGTAGCAGGGGACCCAGGGATATGGAAGACAATTCCCTGCTGTTAAAAAGGATGCTCTTTTTCCTTACCTCCTGATTTCCCTTTGGGAACTTAGGGATTTGACAAAAGCGTTACATTTCTATTTTTATTCCATTGAAGGAAAGTAAGCCCTGTTCTTCATGTGATTGAATTAGTTGCTGTCACTGGCCATCTCTCATTAGAAATAGCAGTCTTGATGAAGCTGCCCACAGTCCCTACCCAGACTCCTATGGGTAGGACATACTAATGTGCATTCATTTGTATGTTTAGCAGAATCCTGGAGAATCAGGAAAGACCCCAGGGAGAGTGGCAGTGTAGTCAGGGGAGCTGAAGGAGAGGAAAGGGCTGGAGTGACTCACTAACCACCAGTTTAAATTTTCATCTCTATCCAGACAAGGCAACTGAGTGATGAAAGGTATAAGTGAACTCAGAACAGGGAACTTAATGCCATCAATATGGACTGCATTCTACCATCCAGACTTCCTTTACCTCACATAGCAGGTTGTGCTCTGAAAATTTATATGTAACATTCTCTCTTCCGAAGAAGCCAGCAATGCATTTATTTAATAAAGTGAGAAGCACATTGCAGAAAAAAAGTATGACCTTTAGAGCGGGCACACCTGGATCAAACCATGGCTTTACCACTTCATTCATTTTTTTCAGCCATTCATTCATTTAAAATAATATATCAAGAGCATTCATTGTCCCAGGCATAATTCCAAGAATGAGGGAGATGACACTAGTGAATATTTTGTGTCAACTGGGATAATTTAATAGCTTCTCTCAGCCCCAATTTCTCGTCTATAAAATATGAATATTGCCATGCAGGTTGTCATGAAAATTGAAGAAAGATAGGAAAGTTTGGGATATATCAATTTTTTATTGAGGATTATAATTATGTCAATAATATTCCATTTCACATATTATATACTTGGTAAAAAAGTGAAGCCTACCTATTTAAAATGACTTACAATAATGTCATTTATATCAAGATTTTCCCCAAGTGAACATTTCCATCACACTGGTAGTCTAAACTTCTACTCACTCAAGCTCATTGGAATGGAGAATTCTGGAATAAACTCAAGTTCTAAATGTTAGAGCTATAATATTGAACTTGGCTTTCTTCTCTACAAAGGAGCTCTAAAGAGCACATGATTGGATGTTGCCAAGCTTGACTTAGACATAGATTTGACATAATATAATCTGAAATTACTTGGTTTACTTTTCTATGGGCTCTACTTTCTCCATCTATAAATAGTTATAATAATAATTTCTTGCTTTGTAGTGATTTTTTAGAGATTAAATCCAATGAATGAATGATATGGCAAGCAATGATGATGGTGGATTCGACTTTAAAGAATGTAGGTTTGCCAAAATTTTAATTTACAAACTAAATATATTTGAGATAAAGGTTCATATTAGAAAGTATTTTGTTTTACAAAAATGGTTTTCTTTGACATTTTTATATTAGTACTGGACAACAGCAGTTCATTTTAAGCATATTTAATGTTTTAGAGGTACAACTATTACACAATTTGAAATATACCTGTGTAGTAATAGCAGAGCACAAATTAATATTTGTTTTAATACCCAGCTCAATGTACACAGGCTTGGGACTAAGCTGTCCCTATATCTACACAAAACACTGAGTTCGTTGCTATATATTTAGTATGAAACTTTGGTTTGGTGGTTGAATTTGAATGAATTCAAAAGCAACCCTTATAGTTAGAAGGTCTAGAAAAAAATAAGTTGAACAGATTGTAAAGTATATTTATTCAATTCATATCTCTACTCTAGGTGCCCATGGTAGGCACTTGCTAGAGCAGTGGTCGGCAAACTCATTAGTCAACAGAACCAAATATCAACAGTACAATGACTGAAATTTCTTTGGAGAGCCAAATGTTTTAAACTTAAACTTCTTCTAATGTCACTTCTTCAAAATAGACTTGCCCAGTTTGTGATTTTTTTTTTTGTGGAAGAGCCACACTCAAGGGACCACAGAGCCGCACGTGGCTCGCGACCACTGTGCTAGGGGATATGCAATCAGGAAGGCTTCATGGAGAATAAGTGACTTTTGCGCTGAATTTTGAAAATTGCATAGGGGTTGATCATGTGAAGAATGAGTCTAAGGAAAAACAGGGTACAGAGGACTGTGTGCCCAACTTAAATGCAGGATGATGGACCTCGGGGAGCTGGGGTGAGCAGAGGAGCAGTGGGCAGCTCTGATGGGAGAGTCTGCAGAGAAAGTCAGGAAACAGGCTGGGGAGAGCCCACTCTGCTAGGCTGGAACCTCACTGCAAATGCAGACAAAGGAGTGAGAGCTTCATAAGCAGCCCTTTCAGAGCATGGCAGCTCATTCTGCTCTGGCCATTTCTCTCACTGAGCCCAGGAGGCAAGAGCTATTTGTTTTTTTTTAATTAAATCTTTATTATTCAGATTATTACATTTGTTTCTCTTTTTTCCCCTCCATAGCATCCCTCCACCCAGCTCCTACCCCTCCCTCTGCCCTTAGCTCCCTCCCATTGATCTCATCCATAGGTGTATGATTTTTGTCCAGTCTCTCCCTGTACACCCCTCACCCCTTCCCCACTGAGAATTATCAGTCCACTCCCACAGATAAGAAAAAGCTAAAGGAGTTCATCAACTCCAAACCAGAATTATATGAAATGCTGAAAGGTACTCTTTTAGAAGAGGAAGAAGAAAAAGGTAAAAGCCAAAAAATTATGAACAACAAATACATATCAACAAGTGAATCTAAAAATTAAGTGAATTAAAATTTGATCAACAGAATAAACTGGTGAATATAATAGAATCAAGAGCTATTTGGTTTTATGCTAAAGAGCGCACTCCTAGGCCAGCATGCTTCTGAAGACACACTGAGGCTGCTGAAGACATACTCCTGCCTGGAGAAGTCCGGTTGAATGTGATCCATCTATTAATGTTTTTGTAGATCATAAGAATTTTTTAAAAAATATATTTTATTGATTTTTTTTACAGAGAGGAAAGGAGAGGGATAGAAAGTCAGAAACATCGATGAGAAACATCGATGAGAAACATCGATCAGCTGCCTCCTGCACGTCCCCTACTGGAGATGTGCCCACAACCAAGGTACACGCCCTTGACCGGAATCGAACCTGGGACCTTTCAGTCCGAAGGCCGATGCTCTATCCACTGAGCCAAACCAGTTTTGGCAAGAATTTTTTTTCCCCCTGAAGCACTTGCTACTGCCTCAGTGTATATATAGCATTTATATAGTCATTAAAAAGTTGTCACCAAATAATATAAACTGGGGTTGAGAAAGCACTCGATCCCTAAGAATACAGTATACAGTGTAGGCAAATCCAGTCATGTTGGAGTTCTGGGGCTCAGAGAGATGTGAGTGTTGTGGTCAATGGATGTGTTAAGAGAGGAGGCATGAGCTAAGGTTCTGAGTGGGGACTGATGACAGGGACAAGATAGATAGAAAACCCAAGAGCTTAGAACCAGGACTCTGAGTCAGTCTTGGGGAGCACGTGGAAGGAGAAGAAGCTCTACATGCTCATGTGTGCTGTGGTGCAGATACATCTTTGGTAGGAGCCATCTGGAGAGTGAGAGTCAAAGATGGGCATGGAGCTAGAAGGCTTGGAGGCCCTGCGCTTGCCCGAGATTGCAGTCAGACAAAAGAAAACGTTTCAAGAAAAGTCAGAGGTTGTGGGCAGAATGAACACAGGGAGCAGAGGAGAGTGGAATCCGGGAGGACTCCTGGGCGACTTGGCCGCGGGGACCCGGCGGGAATGGCACTGCTCCATGCTTTCTTGTTGTTAATCATTTTTCTCATTTTCCCCAGTTGTTAACCCTGGGACCATACTAATCAACTCCTCGTCTCCCTGCCCGTGGCTTACATGCTTCCTTGGTTATTACATCTGAGTTTAATCATTGGCCAAACGGAGCTCGATGTCTTCCTTGCAATTTCACCCCTGATTCAGTTTGTGTTTGGCCGGGAAATGTAGCTGTGCAGGAAATGGCAAGAATATATATTTCGAGAAAGGCAAGTCAGGAAGGGAAGCCTGGACTAGAAGAGAGAGAGGCATATGAGTCTTTTTCCTTCCTGATTCCTAAGACTGATAAAAAAAAACAACACACTCACAAAAAAACAAACAGACAAAAAAACAAAACAAACAAACAAACAAAACCTCAGAAAAAAATCAATGTGGTGTGTGGCTTGTTTTTTTTTTTCATCTCAGTGCACAGTGTAGAAGCTGGAGAGGGAAACTGGGTGTCAGAAAAGTAATTAAATCAAAAGGCAGTCAACTTGGCAGTTACGTAGGCATTTCTGGAAGTCACGTTTGGCTTCCACGCCCACCTTTCTCTGCACGGGCTCCTTCGTTCTGGGAGTCCCCCCACGCTTCAAACACAGAGTGAGGAGGAGGCAGAACCAAGTCAATCACGGGCTCGTCAATATACGCCCATTGACAGCTTCTGTCAATGCTGGCCCGCATCCATTGATGCTGTAAGACATCGGAGGTGTTGTTGGGATCTCTCCACTCTCAGGTTGTTTAATTTGGAGATGCCAACGATGAAAACCAGCTCCTTAAAGACCAGCTCTTAAAATCTTCAGGGAATTTATGAAGAGATATGCATACTTCTCCCCTCAGAAAATGCTGTCAGATATTTTGATACTCTGAGAAATACTTCACTCTAGAGAATGGAGCATTTTTTTTTATCAGTATAGAAACATGCCATTATTTTCCCTGTCTTTAAAACTGACAAACGTATATCGTTGCCCTCATTTTCCACATTAACAGCCATTTCGTTTTGTTCTTTTAAAAGCAAATTTCCTCCGTAGAGTTGTTTATGATATATACTGTCCACACATGTTCCATTCTTGCTCTCCTTTGAGTCCATCCAAATTAGACCTTCTCATATACCACTCCAATTACAATGCTTGTGACATGAACCCCTGTGTGACAAACACAATGATCACTTCCTACCCCGCTCAGCCCCCCTTCCCCGAGACTGATCAGCTACATCTGATACAACTGTTTACCTTTTCCCACTGGACACAATTCCAATTGTCCACTCTCTCAGGCTGCTGTTCCTTCTCAGGTCTCTCCCTGGGTTCCTTCTTATCTACCTAACTTCTTAATATTGGAGTGCTGCAGGGCTTGATACTCAGACCCTTGCATTCTAGATCTTTCTGTTGCTCCTCACATTCTCTATGTACCTGGTGTTTTATATTATTTGTCATCTTGTTCACCCTCTTTTTTAGAGAAAGACATTGTAATGCTTACATTTTTATGTAAGAGAAGTTCGTGGTATTGGTTTTGAATGTTTACTTCTTATAAGTTAAACTCTGACAGTGGGTATTGACAAAATGTGATGAAAGCAAATCAATTAGATCCTGGCATAGAGGGTCATGTCATGTATTTTGACACATTATGGAAAAGAGTTTCCCTCCCTCATAAAAAATACTATAATAGACCTTCCTTAGCCCTAGCTATTTCAACTTAATTTGTTGTGTGTAGTTTCTCAACCTTTTCAAGAATCTAGGAACCAATCTCAGCCATTAGTTGCTATTTAAATTCAATTAAAGTGCTAGTTAAGTGAGTTTGTATTTGGTTCTATCTGTGTTTACAACTAGCATGACTTCTGGTGCCAAAGCAAGTGCCTAGTGTGTTGCAAAAGCAAAGAAGTTAGGTATCCCCTCAAGTTTGTGAGATGAGTGAAGTTAAGGCGTTCTATTTTTGCCCTGGTGATGAATATCACTTTCCCTGAGTGTCATGTGAATTTGTTTCTGTTTTGCAAAATACCTTGATTTATTAAAAAGTTGAGCTGGCAGAAGAAGCTTTCAAACTATATATAAAGCATTCATCCCCTTATATCAATCTCTACTTAAATAAGTTTCATTTTATACTTGGGAAGGTCTTCTAATATGACAAAGGGTATTTCTTCTTTGGAATATCTTTTTAGACTTTTTGAAATCCCATCTATCATTCAAGGTTCAGCTGAGAATGATTTCAAATATTAGATTTTTCTTAGCCTTCAGCCAAGTAGTATTTTCTTCCAGTGCCAAGATCTACCCCAGCACCTCTCTATATCATCTGTTCCACAGAGTTGGTTTCATAGTTATGTATGCCTATACACGATCAGGTTCCATTTCCAACTCCTGGTCTACATTGAAGCTTCTGGTAGACATTCATCTTCTTCTTTCTCTAGACAGTTGTGAATGCCAACCATCTTCCTCTGGTAGAATATATCATTGTATGAGCTATGAGGAGCATCCCTGCTTCTGACTACAGATGCCAAAAAGTCTGGAAAATAGTTCTTTCTTGCTCCCAACACTGGGGCATAGTAGGTAGCATAGTACTATCTAGAATCTTAATTTGTAGTCTTGATATTCATTGCTAGGATTGTTGATATTTGATTCCAGCCATGGTGGTGATAGGATCCATTGTCTGGTGGAGATCATGGTTCTGGCTCAGCAATGGCCTCCAGAGTTTAATGTTCCATACAGACCATGAACTTGCCTTTGGTTCTAGTTCCTGCCCATTTTCTGGGGCAGGCTTTTCACTTACATATCAAGATTGCAAACTACATAATTTTTTCTAATAACCACTATTTCTGTTGTTTGCAACCAAAAACCCTAACTGGTGAAGGAGGAATCTTTGTTCTGTTCTGATTTAAATAATTAATATGTATTGAATGCTCGAGAGAATGCTGGATTGTGGGAGCTGAGGGCAGATAAGAGCGAGGGGCAATTGGCAGGCCAGATCATTTCATTTACTAAGTTGTCATGTTAAATTCAAGAGTGTGAGATTCTGGACCAAGCATTGCAATAGTCTTTCTCCCTGTACTCGATTTTTTCTTTTCTGAATTTAGGATCTTAGTATAGACTTTCAGCAGCCCGAAGGTTAGCTCATGGCCTTTTTTACTTTGGCAGATATTTGGCATTCAAGTGTGCTAGAAATATCAAGCTTGAGAACCTCCTTGGCCATTGGGAGTCATTAAAGGGGCATAACTGAGTGGACTGCACAGTCCTCCTACATGGCATGCAGTGGCTGCTTTAGTATTTCATGCAAGTATCAGGAATCCAAGTGCAGTTCCTCCTTGTTATAGTTTATGTGGGTCCTGATCTTTCAAGAAACTAGCAGAAATGAGAGCTTTCCAACTCTGAGAACTGAAGTGCAGGGGTAGGAGCAGGGAAAGCCCTGTCCGTCCTATAACCAGGCTTTCAGTGTACAAACACCACTTGGATCTAGAAATGGATTGAGATTTCCTAGTGGTTCCATTGCTTTACCACCTTCTACCTGGGATACCCTGGCCCTGGCAGAGCCGTGTGTGTGTGTGTGTGTGTGTGTGTGTGTGTGTGTGTGTGTGTGTTAAGAATGTCCTCTCAAAACAGCATTCTGCCAATAAGCGGAGTAGCAGCTTTGGAAAAGTTGAGTTAGACTGGGAATTCCTTTAAACTTCCTGGGTAGCATTAGCCAAAAGGTTGTGAGGTGATTTCTATGTGACACTTGACCTCAAAACTACTCTAGCTTCTGCCCAGGGGTCTTCCACACCTATTTATGCCAAGCCATTTAAATGGAAAACCCAACTGTAGCCTCTTGAGTGTGTCATGGAGCCAAAGACACAGCCTGCATGTCAAGATAGGGCAAAGGGCATCTGGTCTCCCTGGAGTGGCTACAAAGCATTTCCAAAAACATTTGGAGACCAAATGATGTTGATGTGACATCTGATGAAATCAATGGGTTGTTTTTCAGAGAAGGATAAGAGGCAAACCCTTCATTACACAGCCCCTGGGTCTCCTTTAGAAATAGACAGCCTGTGAGAGCATCATCTCGTATTTATTAGCAGTACTTCTAGGGATGCTCCTATTAAATAAATTGTCTTGAGGTCAACATGAAATGCCAACTGGAATGTAACAAAAATATATCAACATAGAATAGCCTTCTTTGTGATCATTAAGATGACGTTAAAAGGAGAGAAATCTATAATATTGACTCAACTTTGATATTTGTTGCTTTAGTTTAGGGTCGTCATCACAAATCTCAGTTACTAAACTCATTACATGTTGCAGAGACTCCCTAAGCTGTGTGATTAATAATCCTCTTCTGGACCACGGCATCACAAATAGTGTATTATCCTCTCTGATGCATGAGAAATACTGCCATCAGGGCCAGCTAATGTTATCTGCAGCCTGGGACAGCGACTTCTACATGAGCCCCTTCTGACAAATTCTTGGATCCTGAATCTCTTAGGACTTAAGTTATGGAGGCCATGTTGATTAATTAATGTAAGTTTGGATTTGTAGTTCTAGCTCTTTGGTAGGCCACCGACCAGTAGTATCATGTGGGTGGAGGCTAGAGAGACAGAATCTCAAGGCTTCCTCAGTCCACTGTATTAGAACCTGCATTTTTAACAAGATCCTCAGATGACTTGTATGTACATTAAAGCAAGAGAGGCACTCCCACTGTTCCATTCAACCAGAAGTGCCTGCCCCTGTTCCTTAGCTAAGTGAAGAAGGGTCCTATTAGGGTCCATATTAGGGTCCTATCCCAGGCTATTTTGAGATGGATTCTTCTGGAAATACTTGCTGATAAAAAGGAAATAACTAAATGCTCTATAAACAGTGATTCTCAACCTTTGGTGCATACTGAAATCATTTGAAGAGCTTTAAAAGCAGCCTACTACCTGGGATTCACTTCCTGATAACTGGATTTTGCTGGTCTTAGGTCTGGCCTGGTCTGGGGGAAGTTTCCCACCTTTTCAGTTGAGTATAACCTGTACGCAAGCTTGGAAACCGCTTCCATGAATGCAGATGGGCCCTAGCCTGTTTGGCTAAGTGGATAGAGCATTAGCCTGGGAACTAAAGGATCCCAGATTTGATTCTGGTGAAGGGCACATACGTAGGGTTGCAAGCTTGATCCCTGGCCCCGATTAGGGCATGTGCAGGAGGCAACCAACTGATGTATCTCTCTCTCTCACATCAATGTTTCTCTCTTTCTGTTTCTCCCTCTCCCTTTCACTTTCTCTAAAAATCCACTTCTCTAACGGAAAAGATATCTTTGGGTGAGGATAAATAAATTATTGAATGGAGCATGGGAGCCCTCCTTCCATGTAGATCCAGTTCTTAGTCAGATTGGAGGTGAACCTTCTGCATATATTTTTTAATGTTTTTCTTAACTCTGGAGTCATCTTCAGGAGATATAGAGAACATGGGCAGCTTGTAGAACTGTGGGAAGAAACATTGAGGAACAGAATGAAGTCCAGAGGCAAATGAGGGGAGGTGCAGGAAGATGAATCTGGTCTGCATTCTTCTTTACAACCTCATACTCACGTCCTGAGTGTGTTTCTCATTTATTCCTGATGGCAGGAAATATTAGCTATGAAGTCAGGTGTCATAAAAATTCAAAGCACAGTAAAACCAGTGGGTGCAGTTACTATTTTAATTTGATGAATATCTACTCTTTCCAGCTCTGAGTAATGTTTCTTCCCTTAAAGGTCATAGAGATTTTACCCATAACAGCCTCATTTGTTCTCTTTGATGCTACCACTTCTTTTTCTTATTTTTGTCCTCCCCCTCTCCCTCCAACCCTCCCTCTTTCTCTCTTCCTTTCTCTGCCTTCCTTCTCTATTAAACATACAATTGTTAAGCACTGTCTGTGTACTTGAATATAATTTGTCATTCTCCCTTTGATTATGTGTAACTTGTGCCTTTCTGAACCTTTCTTGTTTACTCACAATCCTTTTAAAATTTTGAGACTAAAATGTTACCCAGAACTTTCATGAAGGTCTGAAAAAGAGAAAGGGTGGGGGAGGTTTGATTCTCTTATGTAGGATATTTGTATTTAGCTTGTCAGCAACTTGGAGCCCTTATGTTTTCTTGTCCCAAAGTTCAAATGTTATTCCTGTCTTGTGAAGGAGTTAGCCAATCTGCCTAACTTAGTATAGTGTGTGAACTTGGTGAGCCTGTTGTTGATTCCTTAATCTCAGTCATCAATAAAGATATTGAATAGGCAATAAATATATTGAGTCCCGTCATACTCTGGGACAAAGGCAGAGGTGTTTACAATAATACTTGTGATCTAAGCAATCCTGCTGATTAAACTCATACTTTCTTCTCAGATTCAGGCATCGAGTTCGTGGGGATTTGTGTTACATAGGGAACTTCAAATGACACTAGAACTGGTGTCAGCCAGTCCCCTAATCTCCTTGCTCTTTTGATACATCAAGTACTTCCCACCATTCTCATTGGACCTTTCTGTCTTCTGTTTTCATCTTCTATTGATTTGGCAACTTGGGCTTTGGATCATGTTGAAGCACCTGCATCCTGCCCTTGAAACCTTATGATTTCTGGCCATGATTATTCCCACCATGTTTTTTCTTCCTCTCCAATGCATACAGCCCTTTGTATCATAACAGTTTGCCTGGAAAGAAGCATGGGGTCATGTTTTGATGTTGATAGGTGTACCAAGGCTTCTTGGTTAATGACCAAGATAGGAGTGGGCTTTCATTATATTAAATACTTGAGATATAGTTTCTTCTACCTATGATGAGACAGAAGATTGATCCAACTTATTTCTGAGTTTTACTGTAACAGTTTCTCTACTGGGCTATAGAAGTAGTTCTTGGAATATTTCCGAGGCAATGATTCTTCATTCTGAAATGTCAGGTGGTCAGCAGCCTGTGGCGAGGCCTCTTCTCAATGCTTCCTCTCTATTTGGCCTCAGATTATCCTTTGACTTAGAAATAAAGTGCCAGTGCAGTTAATATTGTAACTGGTATAGAGACATCGAGTCATTTGTCTCCATAGAGCAAATCAAAAGCCCTTATCCGCCCAAACAAACAAATGACAGTTTCCTGCAAAGAAACTTTTGCTCATCACTGTCCATCTAGGAGGCTCCCAGCTTTTGCTTTCACTTCAACCACCCATTTGAAACACCCATTATAACCGGAAATAAAGACAAATGATGTGTATCTCACTGCACTTAGAAATGGGCGTCCTGTCTTATCTCTGGTGGGAGAATATGAATACCTTCACTGTTACCCATGCATGGAATGCTTATCCCAACAACCATGCCTTTTTACCTGTTCATGTCCATAACTGGAAAGCAGCCTTCCCACCCACATCTCTGTAGCTACCTAAACTCTAGTCACAGTCCCACCTTCTCCATCATTCCCCCTTCTGATAATTGCCTCACCAGAGGAAACGTCCTTACCCTCATAGCTACTTCCCTTTCCTCTCCTTTGCCAGACACTTCAACACTCAAGGATGATCTGGCTGTCACATTTGTTGTTCACTCATTCACTCCTTCATAAAAATTATTATGGACCACTTACTATATGCAAAGAATTGTAATAGGATCCCAGGCTCATTGGTGAGCAAGACAGATGTGCATCTACCCTCACAGATCTTACAGTCTGGTGAAAGACACTGAAATAAGCAATTGCGCATAGTATAAAGTTAAAACCTCTTCAAATGCTTGTCTAAAGATAAATAAAGAGTACTTTGAGAATTGCTAAAGTTCTTCCCCTTGACAATGTAATTTTTGAGTTGAAATTGAAAGGATAATCAGAAATTATTTAGGGCTGAGACCGGTTTGGCTCAGTAGATAGAGCGTCGGCCTGCGGACTGAAAGGTCCCAGGTTCGATTCCGGTCGGGGGCATGTACCTTGGTTGCGGGCACATCTCCAGTGTGCGGTGTGCAGGAGGTGGCTGATCAATGTCTCTCTCTCATCGATGTTTCTGACTTTCTATCCCTCTCCCTTCCTCTGTGTAAAAATCAATACAATATATTTTTAAAAAAGAAATTATTTAGGAAAGGTAGAATATTCTTGCCATGGGAGGCAGGAAGTCCCAGAGTAGAAAGCAGAAGATCAATGTAGTGTGGATGGTGGGGTGTGTGTGCTGTGGGACAAGACTGCAGAGGTGGCAGAGATCAGGAAGCTTGTAGCTTTTAGATCCTGCAAAGAATTTTGTTTTGAATCTGGGAGCAATTGGAAACCATTATGGGCTTGGTAGCAGGGCAGGGCTTTGGCAATAGTTTTGTTTCACAAATTTCACTCTGGGCTAGCTGAGAAAAGATCAGACAAGAGTGAGAGGTTGGGAAGATCATTTAGTAACTTACTGCTGTAACCCCAAAAAGGAAGTGGCAGCAGCTTTGGAAAGGATGATTGTGGTGGAGATGGAGAGGGTGAAATGACATAGGGAGTCAGACGAATAATACTCTGGGATGGCAGGGGGTGGTATTAAAGGAGAGCAAGAAGCCACGGATTGCTCTCAGGTTTCCTACCTGCACATTGTTGGGAAGTGATGTTTTTCGTGGAGAGGAGGAGCTCTTGGGTTTCATCTCAATGCTGTTGAGTTCAAAGTATTTTTCAGTTGCAGTGGAGGTCAACATATGGCCTTTAGTTTTGAGGAGAGCTATCAATGTGAGGAGCCTAGATGGGCCAAAGGTCACACAAGCTCTGGATGTGGGGAACACTACCTAGAAAGAGAGTGAAATGCTTACAACTCTACCTAAACATTGAAGAATTCTATGGTGTGTGTGTGTGTGTGTGTGTGTGAATGTGTGTGTGCCCTTCATTATACTGAGCCCAAGCCTCAGTTTATTCATTAAGTTTAATGAATATTCACCAGATACTATCCTAGCCTCTGACTATATTTATAATGCTTATCATTGTTTTACATTTCCCTTAATTTTTACAAATTATTACCCACTATTCAGCAGTCTTTGTTTACTCTTCCTATCTTTCCCATGATGTAGATAAGATTATTTTCATTTTAAAGACAAACTAAAACTCAGAGGCAGTAAGCAAAATATTCAACTCAGACAGCCAGCAAGTGCCAAAGCTGGATGAAAAAGAATTTCTTTTCTCAAACATTCGTCCTAAGCTCCTGTGTATAAATGTCAACCAAAGGAGATCTCAGTAAACACTTGTTTGTTGATGGATTGATGCCAGATAAATTAAATGTCTGAGAATTAGTAAATGTTACTGATTTCCCATTTTTCTAATCACTAGCTGTGAAATCAGCCTCCTTGTCAGGTGCACCCAATGTATAGTAAGTTCCTGTCTCTGGGATTAGGACATGGGACAGAGCACCTGCGCCAGGTGATTTGGCGAAAGTAACTAAAAACCGTGGCCCTAGAACTTGAAACTGTTTAGAGGAATACAGACTACTGTGCTCCCAAATGTGTGAGGTCGTATGGATGAGAGGTCATAGGGATTCACATAAAGAGAGCACTGTTGGGAAGTTAGGTGTTCATAGGGAGGGACGTGGAAGTAGAAGAACTGTGTTATTTGTCAGTTCAGGTGCCATGGGAAAATACCCCAGACGGTGACTCAAATACCAGGCACTATTTCTGACAGTTCTGAAGGCTGGGTAAGAGCTCAGCATGCCAGCAGGGTCTGATCCCATGAAGCTCTCTCCTCGGCTTATGGGCGGCTATGCTGTGCTCTCACTTGGCAGACCAAAGAGAGAGTGTGATCCCCATGGTGTCTCTTATACAGGACGTTAGGCTCCTCATAAGGACTCTTCCAGGCTGGACTGGGTCCCGTTTCCATATGAATAATCTTGTAATCATCTGTGCAGTATCATTTATTGCCCCGAAGTTGTTGTTTTGTAAATATATTGTATTGATTTTTTATAGAAAAAAAAAGGAGAGGGAGCATTAGAAACATTGATGAGGGAGACATACCGATCAGCTGCCTTCTGTACACCCCTTGCTGGGAATGTGCCTGCCACCAAGGCACATGCCCTTGATTGGAATCAAACTTGGGACCCTTGAGTCCGCAGGGCGATGCTCTATCTACTGAGCCAAACCACTTAGGGCCCAAAGTTGCTTTTGAAAAGTCCAAAGAAGTCCATGAAAGCGATGCTTTTCTTTTATAAGTCAGCAATGTATTATTATTATTATTATTATTATTATTATTATTATTATTTTTAGTAATAGCCAAGTATGAGCAAAATGGTTAGGGTGATATAAAGATCCTATATTTGTTTCCAAAGAGAATTATTGATTATCATGCCCTTTGTGTCACACCCTTATCTTTATAATGATGGGAAACTGGTATCTTTCTCCAAAGTGCATGGTTAGTTGGTGGTTAGGACAGTGTTAAATCACCTGGATCTTGGTCTAGGGCCCTTCAGCTCTCACACACCCACCATCATATTTATGCCCCTCATCTGTTCAAGGGGAGAGGATTGGTTTAGGTGGTGAGGAGAGAGGAGGCACTTCTTTAAAGGTAGGGATGCATGGGGATGGATGTAGGGGACATGGGACACAGGCTCCTGAGGAGCAAGTGGAGACAAGGGTAGAGTGGGAGCCAATGAACAGTAAGCCAGTTCTAACTGGGCAGAGCCAGGGTGCAGATCCAGAAATCTGAGGGACTAGGGAACAATAATCGCATTAATAGATAATATACAAGACCGAAATAACCTGGGAAATTGCTTGGCAAACTATTGGTGTCTGAAGCCAGCTTTTCGGTGCAGGCTGCTAGGCAGAGGCTGAGTGGGCCAGCTCACTTAAAGGGCCAGTGTGGTGCAGACAAGAATAAAGAAGAACACAGAAGAGAATGTAGATGTTATATGCCTTCCAGAAAAAAAGAGGTCATTGGATGAAGTAGAAAAGAAATACAAGCTTTGGAGTCAAATAGACCTGGATGGAAGGTTGGCCATCTTACTTATTGCATGCATGGCCCTGAGCAGGGGACTGTACCTTCTCTCCTTATAGACTGGCCTTTACAATATCCACCTGGGTCACTATGTCACTGAAGTCCTCAGCACAGAATCTAACACATACCAGCATTTTCAGCTTAGCAAATGTGAGTGTGTTTTTCTTCACACCACTCTCTTCTCTTTCTCACCTCATTCTTGCCCTCTTTACAACACACCTTCTTTCTCTGAACTGTACAGCCCTAGAGAACAGGTGACTAATGAAGCAGATGTATCGGCTTCATGAATGGAGCTCTCCCTGTGTGTGCCCCTTGTGTCTAACTGTCCCCTTTTTTAAGGACACTAGTCAAATTAGATCAGGAGCTCACCCTACTCCAGTATGGCCTTCATTTAACTGAAGACATTTGCAGCAATCCTTTTTCCAAATAAGGCTTTAGGGCAGTGGTTCTCAACCTGTGGGTCGCAACCCCTTTGGGGGTCGAATGATCCTTTCACAGGGGTTGCCTAAGACCATCGGAAAATGCAGATATTTACATCACGATGCATAACAGTAGCAAAATTTCATGGTTGGGGGTCACCACCACATGAGGAACTGTATGCAAGGGTTGCGGCCTTAGGAAGGTTGAGAACCACTGCTTTAGGGGGTTAGGACTCAACATATGAACTTAAGGAAAACAATTCAACACATAACAACTGAGTGCATGAACCACCAGGTTTGGGGGAAAAGGGAGAAGAAATGACAAAGACACATAATTGCCTTTACCTTCTAGCAGGGCTGGATCTGCATGCGTGTGTGAGCATTGTGTGGTCTGTGGATTACGTTTTTAAGACCCTGCCTTGTGTGGAGAAACTAGGCAAGAGCAAACACTCATCAGAGGTGCCTTAGTCCTCCCTCTTCCCAGCCCAAGAAGCCAGCATGGAACTCCAAGATTCCACAGATTCCTCTAAGATCCCCACACTTCCACCAATGTGGTTGCCATAATTGCCCTTCTAACTTTGACTCCCTAAGTTTCTCTCTCTTCCCTGAACTTTCCAAATTTCTCCATGACATCCTCATTTTAAAAATGTATATATTTGTTGATTTTAGAGAGAAAGGGAGAGGGAGAGAGAGAGAGAGAACCATCAATGATGAGAGAGGAACATTATTGATCAGCTGCTTCCTGCATGCCCTCTGCTGGTGATCAGGTCCACAACCGGGACATATGCCCTGACCGGGAATCGAACTGGTCACCTCTTGGTTCCTGATTGATGCTCAACTGCTGATCAACACAGGCTAGGCAACATACTCCTTTTAATTCAGCCATTCAACCAAGAATTATTGAAACTGAACACCCAATATAAACCCAGTGTTGTATAAGGAACTCACAATAAAAAGATGAAATCAACATTGTCCTTATTTCCAGGAGGAAAAAAAAAATCAGTGTTTCATAATTCATTGTGATAGCAATTATGTTAATTTGTAGAAATGCTGTAACTAAATACCATCCACGGAGAGGCTTAAGCAACACAAAAACTTATTGCCTGGCAGTTCTGGAGGCTGCCAGTCTGAGGCCAGGTGTGGGCAGGGCCAGGCTCCCTCTGAAGGTGCCAGGGAAGGATCTGTTCCCCTCCTCTCTCCTGCCTTCTGGTCTGTGCTGGTCCTCATGGATGCTCCTTGACTTCTGCTACGTCACCCCTATCTCTGCCTTCATCTTCACATGACATCGTCCCCTTATGTGCGCCTCTTGTGTCTAAATGTCCCCTTTTTATAAGGACACGGGTCATATTAGACCAGGAGCCCACCCTACTGCAGGATGGCCTTCATTTAACCGAAGACATTTGCAACAATCCTTTTTCCAAATAAGGCTTTAGGACTCAACATATGAATTTAAGAAAAACAATTCAACACATAACAATGAATGAAGGTAGAAGTTCAGGGTTCTGTAGGGAATGTCTCTGTTCTCTCTATTTCCTAAATTCTGCACATCCACAGGGTCCTCCTCTTCCTCCCCTAACTCCTCCTTGGCTCCTCCCCTCCATGCAGACCGCATCTCACGTTCCTTCCTTAGGGCTGTGTCCTCTACTAGACGCTAAATTCTGTAAAACTAGAGAATGTGTCTTCTCCTTCCCTTTTGACTATCTCAGCAGCAATTAATCACCAAAGCCAGCATGTGGACTGCTACTGGAGGTGGTGACTTGGTGATTTTCCCGCAGGGAGCAGAGTGGTGCCAGTCACCAGCCTTCCCTGCCCTCATTCTCTCACCAGTTTGTATCCTGTAGCCCTGGGATCCTCTTGGTGATAAATTTCATAAGAACCAACTCAGGAAATATAGGCTCCCCAGAACCCTGCCCCCGCCCCCCAGCAGTGGCACAAAATAAAGAATTGGGAGAGGTGCCAGCCTGTGTCTAGGCATCTGGCCCCCTCCCTGTGAGTAAAGCTGCAGCAGTAGCAAATTATATCCCTCACTCGTGAAAAAAGAAAACCTCATCAGCGAGTCCACTGATACCCAGTCACAGGGTGTACATACAACACGCATGCTTTTAGCAAGAACGTCAGATCCAGGAATATATTCACAGAGCTGTTCGTATTTTGACATATACCACGAATTGGAAACACACACACACACACACACACACACAACCCAGATGCATCTTCACTTGCTTTGGTAAAAGAATCCCAGAAAAATGTCTGTAATTAATCTACAGATACGATTTACATATTGCATAGAATATTGAGCCTGATTACAAACTTATGCTTCTCTGAACTCTTTGAGTAAATGGTTGGGTTTCATGGACCTGGGGTTAGAGACCCTGGCTACCCCTAAGGCGGCCAGGCAGATGGTACATTAATAATGGGGTATTAGGAGGCTAGGTTTCCCAATTCCAGGATATTCATTAATACACTTTAGACAGTTTAATTGCTTCCTGAAACACTAATTGAAAGAGGTTCATTTGCAAATGCCTAGGTTCTAATAATGTACATCTGGCACCCTGCCAGAAAGAGTCCTTAAATACCATCATAAGATGAATTGTGGCACTTAAATCAAGGCAGCCACATTTAAAAAATAAAACCGGGCAGGGTGAAAGATGGTGCGTCAAACCCTTCAGTGTGAAAAAGAGAAAGCACAGTGGGTACGGAACCCTTCCAAGTCCAGGGGTTTATGAAACGCCAGCATCAGGCAACCCGGGCCTGGGGATTATGAGCAGCTGGTACACTCTGTGGTTTCAGCGGCTCGAAGCAGAATGTTCTCGTTTACATAAACTCGTTTCCTAGAGGAATAGCTAGGGGATCTGTTATTTCAAGAGAATATGTGACTAAATGTTGTTACACCTTTGAAGGAAGGCTTTCCCCCTCAGAATCTTCCTGCCTACTGACCTTCCTTAAATTGTATTTCATGCCTTTGTAGGCATATTGATTCTACACAGGCTCCCTTAGTATTTACCAACCAAAACTCTGAGCAGTGAGGCTAAAAATTTCTAAAGGAGTTTTTGCTTCCATGTGAAAAATAAATAAATACAGATTGATCAGCACCCGGATTGCAGGAATTCTCCATTTCTTTGGGGGAGAGTAACTATTCCGTGAACGAATGACTGTTGAGTTATCGGCTGATGGAGCTATGGGTAGACTATCTACAGCGATCAGAAGTCCCTAATCTTCCACTAATGACTAGGCCCTTGGATGGTTTCCGCTACTTATGCAAAAGCAGGAACAAGGTGCTTTACATAAATTGTCACTGATTTAATTTCTGAGAGCTGAGCTGGTTTTGGTGCCCAGGGTTGCTTTGGGAAAAGTTGAAATCTACTTACTTAGAGGAAAGAGGGGCGAGACCCCAGTGCAAATGCAAAGTGTGGCTTTCTGTGCCAGGGGCCGGGGGCACCAGGAGTGGCATCATAATTTGTTGTTTTTCTTGTTGTTGTTTAAAGTTCAATGTTTATTTTATTTATTTTTATTTTTTTTTAATATTTTTATTGATTTCAGAGAGGAAAGGAGAGGGAGGGAATTCAATGTTTAGTTTAAATCTTTTAAATAAAAATAAAAAAAATGACTTTATCTTTCTCTGTCTCTTCATCCCCTCAGCCCTAGTATCTTTGCAACAGGATAATGATGTTAATCAAATATTATATATTGTAGAACTTACTGCAAAATAACTTATTTTATGCTCTCCTCTGACCTTCTGTTTTTGTTTTACTTCTCTTTCTTTCTCTTGATTTTATCTCAAGAAGGATTCACAAGTAGACATCTGGTAAGTTTTGGTTGAATTGAACATGATAATATTTTTCAGAATTCACTGGAAGACCAGCAGTACCTCAGCCCAGGCTGGAGGTGTACAAAGTCAAGGTGTCCCCATGTTTGATTTGGTTGCTGAGCGCATGGACCTGTTGGTTTGACATCCTGCCCAGGGACTAACTTTGAGAGATGATTGAGCTCTGCCCACAGTGTCTGAACATCACCCCGGTTTCTTTCCATTGAGATAGGGCCCCCTCCTCCCACATTTCACTGCATACTCACAGACCTGGGGCCAGATTCAGAAACAAGACATGTCCCCAAAGAAACCATGCCCCACTCCCCCTGCCCCCACATCTCTGCCTTCTCCCCACAACTCCAAGAACTTGGAGAACTCTGTGATTCTCAGCTCCTCCCCTCTCCTATCCTACCCTTATCTCATTAGCCGCTGAGTTTTGTCTGCCCCGCCTCCTCAGCTCTTAATTGGCTTTTCTGTCTTCCATCTCACCCTCTCCTCATCCATTCTCCTTACAGTCTTCCAGGTGAAAGCCTCTTAAAGCCTGCGGAGGAATAGCAAACACTGCAGGAAGTCCATCGCAGCCATTCAGAGCTCTCGGTGGTAGACTTCTGACCCCGCTCCAGGTAAGGTTGTCCTCTCCTCTGAGCCTCCACTGAGCCTTTTATACCGCACAGCCAGTAATTACTTGTTTACTTTCCATCTCTAATAATTACCTCTTGCTGTTTTTCTTTGTTTTTGTTGTTTAACTTTTCTATCCTCAATCATTTGCCAAAAGATTGGCATAAGTGCTGTATAAATGACTATCGACTGTAATTGAATAAAACAGGAAAGCAAACAGTAGCATTGATTTTCGGTAAGAAAATACGCTTAAACAGAGTAACAGTCATTTAGTGTCACATTGGAGAGTTCAAAACCAGGACTGGTTTACAAGGTATGCTGAGTATTGAAGTGCTATATCCAAACAATCATATCTGTACTACAGAAACCAGACTGTGAGACCTGGCTGATGTTGGGCTCAGATGTTTATAGTTCTTCTGGGGAAAGTATGTAGTTATGACAGAAAATATATGCCTATGTATTGCTATCTCCATATATCTGCATGTGTGTACATGAATATATGTGTTTCTAAAGAATGAAAATAAAATTTGAAACATATAGAAAGTGATTTATTTTAATGAACATAAAAAGTTACCCAGGTAGCCGAAACCGGTTTGGCTCAGTGGATAGAGCATCGGCCTGCGGACTGAAGGGTCCCAGGTTTGATTCAGGTCAAGGGCATATACCTTGGTTGCAGGCATATACCCAGGAAGGGGTGTGCAGGAGGCGGCTGATCAATGTCTCTCTCTCATCGATGTTTCTGACTCTCTATCCCTCTCTCTTCCTCTCTATAAAAAAATCAATAAAATATATTAAAAATAAATAAATAAAAAGTTACCCAGGTAGATTATTACTTGATATCAGATATACTTTTTCAACTTGGTAAATCTTATCAGACCAGAGTTAAAAAAATAGTTTCAGATTACCTTCCTGAGGAAGATTCATCTGTAATACAACACAATCCCAAGAGTTACGTATTGTTGCTAATGAGAAGTTCACCTGGTACTGCTTTAGCTAAGGACCTTGAGAAGTGAGGATTTAGAGAACTAGATCCTAGACCTTCAGGAAAACAACATAATTAGCTGATATTATGGTGGGGAAAGGTGAAGAAGAGAGATTTTGAGCCACATTTTGACTATGAGCATAGTACTTTTATTTGACTTTGAGAAAACGTCTATTATGAGTTTGTCCCTTGTCTCTGGTAATTAGTAAAAGCAGATTCAAATGATAAGGGTAAGGCTGAGGGTGCTTTAAGGTTAGATATGGACCGTGGTCAGCAAACTGCGGCTCTTGGCCCCTTGAGTGTGGCTCTTCCACAAAATACCACGGCCTGGGTGAATCTATTTTGAAGAAATGGCATTAGAAGAATTTTAAGTTTAAAAAATTTGGCTCCCAAAAGAAATTTCAATTGTTATACTGTTGATATTTGGCTCTGTTGACTAATGAGTTTGCCGACCACTGGGTATGGAAGTCCCGGATTCTCATGACAGATCTAAAAGTGTTATCTTTAAAGAGTAATCAAGCTGCTAATCCATATTTATATGACTAGCAGTTCTCACAACTCTCATTATTTCCTTCTCCACTACTAACTCGGATAAACATCACCTAGCCACAGAGTTTCACCTGCACAGAGAGCCATTACTGTTTGGTTCAAATCAAGTAAGGCATTTGGGGTTGAATTGAGATTAAAAGTCACAGCCCGCAGAAAGGAATCAGATAATAAAGTGCCTGATACTGGTAATAATTTCTAAAATGTTCCACTTTGGAAATTAGAAAAGAATGAAAGCTTTTAATTAGCCTTAGAATTATATTCATTGATATATGTATGACGAGTTAGTGTTAATCATAAGACAACTTAACCACGTACACTTATTCTCAAAGCCAACCTCACCTCTATCTCTATCTCTCATATAGACCTATAGATATGTAGATACACACCGAGTGCAGATCACAAAAGTCTACAGTAAATAATTTCATTTCAATTTGTTTGCATTTTGCTTTGTACAAGTCTTAAAAGAATTAATCTTACAAATCAAATATAACAACTGAGAGCAAAAAGAGACATGCTTCAACTAGAAAAAAGATTAGTTTTAAGGACTTGCATGGAATTATCTGTGTGTATATCTTTCCTATTCATTAAAGCAAGGTCAAATAGATTTCTGCGAAGGGGATACTTCTTAGGAGTTGTCTCTACTTGAATATAATGAATCTTCGTCTTTGAGTAAAGCTGTTTTTACCCAGAGGACATGGGTCATATTTATCTTGCCTAAATATCTCAATCCCCTACCAATTTGGGGGCTACCACAGGTCTTAAAATAATTTTTTGTTCATTGTTTCCTTATGACATTGATGGGATGGCAGAGCAGCTTAGCTCTTGTTGATATCCATTAGCCCATGATAACATTGGTTTCATTCTATGTAGTTGCACTTAAAGTCACCGAACCTGTCATGATTTTAAATGAAAACTTACTGTATTCCACTTTTGTAAGTTACTGTGGAAAAGTCCACCCTGGCATTTAGAGGAAGTTGGAGGCTGCACCCCCCTGTTCCTTGTTTAAAAGATGCAAAGTAGACTATGCTAATCGACTTATCCTACTCAAAAGGCACAAAGATGCAAAGACCATTTAGAATTTTTTCTTTTTTGTTTTAAAGGTATTTCTATTGATTTCAGACAGGAAGGGAGAGGGAAAGAAAGAAACATCGAGGAGAAGGAATCATTGATTGGCTACCTCCTGCATGCCTCCTACTGGGGATTGAGCCTACAATTCATGCATGTGCCCTGATTGGGAATGAAACCATGATTGCCTGGTTCATAGATCAATGCTCAACCACTGAGCAACACTGGCTGGGCTAGAATTCTTTTTAATGATGGTGATGTCCAATGTCAGCAAGAGAGGTATCAATCTTTGGGGTCCTAACCATACTTTACCTATGACTTGATTTTGGCTCTGATTTCTACTCCCTCTACTTTCTTCATTACTCTCTTCATTTAGCTAAGAAATGTGTTTTTTAAAATTAAAAGATGATCTCATGACTATTGTGTTCAATTTATAATTTTGGTCAATTCATACACATGTATTTTGTACCCTCTTACATGACGGACATGTAGAAAAGTATGTGCTCTGAAATATTCATCATAGTTTTAAATAAATGCACTTCTTTTAAATTTTACTTGGAGATATTGTTTTGTTTATGAGTTGTCTAGTTGAACATGGTGGATTGACTTTCAAGTAATCTCAAATTTTACCCTATCTCTTCTCCTTTCTCATCCAAGCACCCTGAAGCTGTGATAGTTTACTAGGCTTAAACTTCAGAATGGAGCACAGTTTGTTCCTTTTATACTTGGTGTATTACATTATCACTTGGCATTATTATCTAATCTGGGTTATGTTTAAAAGTCAAAGTCATTAAATATTGTACGTTTCCTCTGAGGTTTGTCTTATTAGGGCTGGGGCATGGAGAAAGGTATAGCTCAAAGAAATTGGTAATGAAGGTGTCAACTCTCTTGTGTAAGAAAGGTCAGGTCGCTATGTAAGACAGAGATTCTAGCTCCCATAAAGATGGACTAAAGAGATCTTGGCTCCAAGTCTAAGAGTTTCAAGGAGATTTAGAGGTCAACTGTATCTTCCTTCTGTCTAAAATAAAATTAAGAAAGATGTGAAGCTAGAAGAGGGACGTGGTAGCAACCTATAGGTGTCATAGGTCAATCTGCAGAGCCAAATCCACTTTAAAATTTGTTCAGTTGTGTTAGAAATCCTGCTTTCTTCTTGGTGGTCTGTCTTACACTAACAGTTAAAAGGTCAGAACTGGGATGATCAAAATCAGTCAGGGTGTAAGAAAATGCTGCTCCAGACTTGCCTGCTGGGGGCAACGTCTCAGTTGGCAAGCCAAGCCAGCCTTCCAAGCATGGTTCAGCTGTGAGGCAGGCTGCCCACCCAACAGTGAGGACAGATAGAGGTCAAGGGACACGTGTTGTGTATCTACTCAGAGGAAATATAGAGAGCTATTTCCCTTTCTTCCCTCTTACCTTTCCTTCCTTCCTTCCTTCCTTCCTTCCTTCCTTCCTTCCTTCCTTCCTTCCTTCCTTCC
>JAAGEH010000041.1:62467750-62680092 GCA_011751065.1 Lasiurus cinereus
TCCTTCCTTCCTTCCTTCCTTCCTTCCTTCCTTCCTTCCTTCCTTCCGGGATTTGATTATATCTCATTCATTTGCAATTGCAATATATAGTCCTGAAGAGAATTTGGATAACAGCAGGCAAATCTGAGTTTCTCCATGGCTTCTAGTAATTGACGTGACAGCTTTAGAAAGACATATTGATTAATAATTCTGTCCTGGCAGTAAGCATCCCCACCAAGCCCTTCTCCTTTTATGATCATGTAAATATGTAATCTGCATAAAATTAAAGCTCTTAGGCACTTTAAACCCTGCCTGCTCAAGAGATACTTATTCTAAAGAATAGCTATGGCTGCCGTCGCTACTCTTTTATTTAAAAAAAAAAATCAAGCCTAATTTTTCCTCTCTCCATTTGAGGCTGTGTTCCCTTGTCACGATCCCTTCTGAAGTAGTCTATCTTCATTGTAGGCATGTGTTTACGGAGCTGGAAATGGTTCCGAGTGTGAACAATCAGTGATCATGTCACCACCTCTGCCAAAAACCCATCTGCGAAATGCTAACTGCGTGGTCTTGTTTCACACCAGGCTAGCCCAGGCTAAAGTGCTCCCAGAAGAAATATCCATTTTCATCTCCACGCACTGAGCAGTGCATGTCTTTTCCCTGGAGCGTGCCCTGCTTGTGGAAAAGACAAGCAGTGGGTTTTAGAGTCCACATGTGGCTCTTAGGGATCACACAGCTGGTTTAAAAATTAGTGCATTTGGAATAATTAACGGGTGACTGGAGGCATTCTTCTGTTAAGTAGGATCTAAAATGTTCTTGACAACTAGAATGCTAGAAATGTCCCCTAAAATTCTTCCATGTCAGTGTGTTTGGAAGACAGCCACGTTGAATGAGATTCCAGGCAGGATTAACACAGTTTTTAATATAGATTCTAAGTCCCAAGCTCATGATAAGTCTGTTCCCATATATTGTGAAGATTCAATAAGTTGAAACACGTGAAGTATCTGCAATTGTATCTCCTACAAGGGAAGCGCTTAATACAACTGTCTCCTGTTCTTATTCCTTCTTAGTCCTGTGACTCTATCTCGCTTTAGAGTATTTAGAAACTGACAGTATCAAAATGTTCAGTATGGCTGTATTGGAGAATGATGTCATTTAGGAGCTTGGTGGTTGGTAGGGTTCGGGAACAGAATTGCTTTCCTATTTGCCAGCACCCTGAAGGAACACCTTTATGAGGGGTCTCTTAAGCTTTTCATTCATGCACATTGGTTCTTAGAGGAGAAGCATAACCCCAGTGTGAAAAGAACCCAGAGAGAACCAATTTTAGGAAACACGGGTTCACGTTTGCAAAATAATTCACGATCCAGTCATAATGTCCAAGACCCGACCAGTGGGCACACCTTCCTCCAGCTGGTTCAAGCACTTCAAGGGAGTCCCCTATTCTGCAAACACAAGTAGATGCACAGTAATTTTTCAGCAAGGAAATAAAATGCTGAAACTGCATGATGAGACTGTAGGACAAGAGCAGATGAGAAGTGTACCCCTTGGTTCTGGAATCATCTCTGAGCCCCAGTCCCAGCCTTCTTTTTCTACAAAATACTGTACAAGGTAGAAAACCCAAATTCTTTCAGGCCTGTTGGTTTGGTCTCCCAGTTAAAACTGAACAGGTGCCATGTCTTAGATTCTCAAAGGATCCAGGCACAGATAGGCAACTTCTAAGATTTTAGCTATAAAGACTCACTGTCGGTATTATTTGGGGAAAACAAGAAAAATCAAAACAAAACAAAAAACCCACAAGCGATAACAGGTATAGGAGATATATGATCTGGGTTCTCATCCCTCCATCGACATTTTTGAACTTGGACAAGTTTTTTAGGCTGTTTCTGTAACTAAGATTATAGCTGTTGAACATTGTACATAAAAGGTACTTGGTACATTCTTGTGACAAAAATGAATAAAATAAATACATTAAGACTTAAAAGTTTTCTTAGATTTTTATTAAGCTTCTTATCTGAAGTAAGATCTATAGCATCATATAGACCTTTGGAAGCATTTTCCATGATGCTTTGTGCCTTTGGTGATAGTGGATACTGTGCAGGTGGTTGGGCTTCAAGCCTCAACTGGTCCATTTTGGCTTGACGTTGTATAATTTCATACAACATGATCCAGAATGTGACAAAAAGAAAGCTAACGTAAGTCATACCAGTCTCCTTGGGACAGAGTTGGGGATTCTGTGCAAATATCTGCTATTAGAAATTACTATGCTTATCTATTCTTTCATCCATTCATTTATTCAAAACAGTTACTGAATACCTACATGGGGCAAGCATTGTTGTTAGGATAAAGCAGTGAGCAAAACTTATTAAATTCCTGCTCCTACAGCTTACATTCCAGATGGAAGAAGATAACATCAGTAAGCAAGAGGCTGACTATACAGTACACTAGGTAATGAATAGTTCTATGCAGAACATCAGAAGAATTAGGAGTTGAGAGAGTGGGGGTTAGGGAAACAGTTTCTCATTAGTAGGGAGACATTTCTAATAAATGGACACTTGTATAAGACCTAAAGGAAATGAGAAGCAAGCTTCATGGGTTTTCAGGGATTTAGTAGTTGGAGCAGGTGAATTAAAAGATAAGTGAGAGCCCTAGCTGGTTTGATTCAGTGGACAGAGTGTCGGTCCTTGGGCTGAAGGGTCCATGATTTTATTCTCAACAAGGGCACATACCTTGGTTGCAGGCTTCATCCTCAGCCTCAGGTCGGGACACATGCGGGAGGCAACCAATTGATCTGTCTGTCTCACACTGATGTTTCTGTTTTTTCCCCTCCCTTCCACTCACTCTAAAAATCAATGGAAAAATAACCTTGGGTAGGGATTAAAAAACAAAGATAAGTTAGATATTCAAGTAAAGACTTTGAATTTGCAGTTCAGTGGCTAAATGTTATAATCTGAAATTCAGAACTGGAGATAGAAATATTGGAATCATCAGTCTAGGATAGTGGTCAGCAAACCATGGCTCATGAGCCACATGTAGCTCTTTGGACCCTTGAGTGTGGTTCTTTCAGAAAATACCATGTGCAGGCATGCATATACAGTGTGATTGTGATTGAAACTTTGTGGTCTATGCACAGAAGTTGGTTCTTGTCCTCGGAGAGTCCATTTTGAAGAAGTGGCATTAGAGCACTCAATGGGCCAAAGAGCTGCATGTGACTCCAGCTGCGGTTTGCCGGCCACTGATCTAGGAGACTTTTAGAGTCATCAGGCTAAATGGGTCTCCAAGAAGAGGATGTAGATAGGAGAGGAGAGGTTTAAGGACTAAGCAACACCAGACATAGAGGCTGGGAATGTGAGAGGACACCCCCAAAGGCGTCAGAATGAGCAGTTAGTAGAAAAGAAGGGAAGCAACAGAGAGCAGTAGCTCAGAAATCAAGAAAAATGTTAATATCTAAAGGACTAAGCAATACTAATGAATACCTAATCTAATAAATACCAAGTCAATCCTATCTAATAAAAGAGTAATATGCAAATTAGCCATCACTCTGCTACACCCACACGCCATGCCCTCAAGCCATGCTCACAAGCCAATCAGGAGTGAGTATGCAAATTAACCCCAACCGAGAGGGCTGTGGCCACACAGAGCGAGCAGGAGGGAGGCTTGGGTTTTCCTGGCAATGGAGGAAACCAAGCTTTACACACACCCTGGCAGACCCAGGGCTCCACTCAGGCTACAAAGTTTCAATTAGCCTATCTAATAAAAGAGTAATATGCAAATTAACCATCACTCTGCTATACCCACAAACCATGCCCACCAGCCAATCAGGAATGAGTATGTAAATTAACCTCAACCGAGAGATGGCTGGGGCCACAGAGAAAGCAGGAGGGAGGCTTCCTCCAACGATGGAGGAAGCCAAGCTTTACACACACCCTGGCAGGCCCAGGCCTCCACTCAATGATGCAAAGTTTCAATTATAGAAGATAAATAAATCCCAACAAAAGTGGAGGCAGCCATGGAGCTGGAGAGAGCAGGAAGCTAGGGATGCTCCCACAATGGAGGAAGCCAATCTTTTGCAACCCTGGCCTGTCTTGGCCTCCGCTTAAGGGTACAAGGTTTCAACTATAGAAGATAAATAAATCCCAACAGAAATGGCTGCCACCATGGAGAGAGCAGCAGGCTTGACTCTGCTCCAGGCTATAGAAGATAAGTCTCAGATACCAGGGCTTCTGCTTAGGTTGCTGAGAGGCGGGGGGTGGGGGGTGAGGGGGAAGGAGGAATAGCGTGGCTGGCCTGCAAACCACCACAGGCCAGGCCCCTTGCCCAGACCACCCCACACCCCAAGGGAACCTCCACCCTGATCTGGGACACCCTTCAGGACAAACCAGCTAGCCCCCACACATGCACAAGGCCTCTCTCCTAATAAAAGAGGTGGCTACCCCCACGTGGTCAAAAATCCTGCCTCCATGTGGAGGCAAGATTTCCACCACAAAGGGAGGGCAGTTGGGAGGGACAACGCCTGCAAAGGAGGGCGATTATGGGTGATCAGACAGCAGGGGAGGGCAATTAGGGGTGACCAGGCTGGCGGAGGAGGGAAGTTGGGGATGACTGCACCTGCAGGGAAGGGCAGCTACGGGGGACAGGCCTGCAGGGGAGGGCAATTAGGGGCAAACAGGCTGGCAGGGGAGCAGTTAGGCATTAGGCTGGCAGGGGAGTGGTTAGGGGGTGATCAGGCTGGCAGGCAGATGTGGTTAGGGGCAATCAGGAAGGCAGGCAGGCAAGCAGTTGGGAGCCAGTAATCCTGGATTGTGAAATGGATGTCCAACTGTCTGTTTGGGCCCATCCTAAATGGGCAGTCAGACATTCCTCCAGGGGACTCAGATTGGAGAGGGTGCACCAGGCCTCTAAGTTAAATATAAATGGTTGAAAGTATATATCAAACAGATTGGTAACGAATATCCTTTTTCTCAAGTATGACTGCAGCTTAAAGGCCTTGGACTCTTCTGTAGAACATTAAGCATTGGGAAGGTAACATGGGTATCTTGGAGGCATTTCACTGACGTAGGTGGAAACTAAGTAAATGTATATATCTAAACAATTTAAAAAATGTATTTTATTGATATTTTTACAGAGAGAAAAGGCGAGAGAAAGTCAGAAACATCGATGAGAGAGAGACATCGATCAGCCGCCTCCTGCACGCCCCACAGTGGAGATGTGCCCGCAAGCAAGGTACATGCCCTTGACCGGAATCGAACCTGGGACCTTTCAGTCCGCAAGCCGACGCTCTATCCACTGAGCCAAACCGGTCTAAATGTATATATCTAGAAGTGATACAGGAATGGCTAAAAAGTCTGTGAGCACTTGGCTGCATTTTCAGGGAGGTATGCAAGGTCTCCACCAAGTTTGAATTGGTTGATTTAATTCCCAAACATGCTTCAGTTTCAGCCGAGATTCAAACAGTTGTCTTCTAGCCACCATCTGGAGCTGGTGTCCCAGATGGAGTGCAAGGTCTGATAACATTCATGCCTCCAACTGGGGCTGTTTCCGGAGGCAGTTCACAGGAGAGCATTCCTGTTGGCCCAGGAAACATAGGGACGAATCAAGAAATCAAGCCATGATTGTGAACCAGTTACCTGTTTTGGGAGAAAATTCAGGGATTCATTTTTCACCAACTGATAACCTATCTGTGTCACAAAAAGATCACTAATCAGATAGGTTGAGAACACACACACACACACACACACACAACAAAAATCAACCACAACCAGAATAGGAAAATACAGTAAGTGAGAAAAATAGGATATAAAATTATCATGTATATGAGGAATTAAGCAAAAATAAATAAATAAATAAATAAATAAATAAATAAATAAAATAAAAATCCATATATTAAAAAACTGGAAAAAATTGGACTATAACTTTTTTGAATAACAGGAAAGCACATGCTAGTGAAAAGAGAAGACACTCAAATATTTATAAATTGACTTTTGTTTTATCAGGCAACAGGGGCGAAGAATCGTGCTTATTCCTATTATCCGTCCGTGGAATTTACGCCCTATTTATAAAAATTCAGCTTCATGGATGCTAATGGGCGTGAAAGTCAGGCAGCCACCCGCCCTGCCACCAATGAATCGCCTGGGGTGCTGCCTTCTCAAGCTCCTGTTTTATTAATGATCTTGAAGCTGAAATACTAGGGAACGAGGAAGTGTTAAAAAGTCTTAGTGATATGCTACCAACATTTGCCAAGATAATGAAATACGCCGAGATGAGAAAACACTGGGGAGGCTAAGGAGAAGCCAACTGTTCCATTTTCAGAGCCTCTGACCTCTGCAGTCATGATTTCTGAAGACGAGCCCTCCTCGGCCGGTCGTGGGCGGTTCGCCCTCTGCCCATGTGCAGGCCTCGTTCCTCTGAGAGGTGCCATTTGTCCTTGATGAAGCTTGGATTGATGGATTTGATTTCCAAACATGTTTCAATGGCAGCAGGGTTATAATTTGGGAGGAGAAAAAAAAAATGGGCTTTCGGTTTTCTAATACTCTCACTTTATTAATTTTTCTCATAAAGGAGAAGGATTATTCAAGATATGATTATCCAGTGGCCCAGTTTGCATAAGTTAAATTACACATCGTTAATATGTTAAGGTTTATAAAATTAAAAATGCTGTTAAATGGTTCCAGGATCATTTTTTTTTTCTTTTCCCCTTTCAGGCTGCATGTAGATAGAGTTTCACCACTTGTTTTATTTAAACAGAAAAAGATAGCGTGTGTTCTGAGGCTGTAATAGGCACCGGAGACAGATTAAAACAAAAGAAAGAAATTGTCGTCGGGGTAGGCGGCTGTTGCTTGCTTCTGCCGATGGTCACTGTCTGTGCGGCTCTGCCTAGAGCCAGCGGGGTCTTGGGGTCACCGAGACATAGCAAGACTGTGAAGCAAGATCTTTGCAGCATCAAAGAAGTTCACTTGGTGTTTAAAGTAGCTGACATTTTATCTAAGATTAAATAACCAAACTGGATATCAAAGATCTGGAAATGCTCACTGGGTAGATGGTGTCAAGGGTCAGATGCCTGGGTCTCGTTGCCATAGTTTTGATGATGCTGAAGGATCCCAAGAGATGACTAGGGAAAATGTTTGGTTGCAGAAGGACCATTATCTTCTACTGAGTGTTTGCTAATGTGTGTCCTTGCATTTTATAAACGCTATCCTCCTACTGCCCACAAATGGTCTCTTAAGTGGGCGGTCACTTCTAGTCTTTACAGATGAAGAAATGGAAGCTTTTCAGACTTGATCATTTGCCCACGATGACATAGCACAACAACAGTTCATACTTCTAGTCCAGAATTCCTTTTCTTTAAACACTAAACTAGTCTAGACTTCGATGTTATTAGTCTCCTTGTCCTTATGTAACTTTGAGCTATTTATAGTTTTAAAACTTTCTTCAGAACTTATAAAAACTCTTTTCTGTTGTCTCATCCTGAGCATCTGAAAACAATCAACACCTCCAACATGAAATCCATCCAAAATAGCAGGGCCTTCTAGTATAATGAAACCCATTGAAAGCACACCTGGAATTCCTGGGAAAAATTCTCTCGGTGATGAATTTAATTTGTAACAACAGACACATTTCACCTGAAATAGACACATGTGATCCCAAATCACCTCCAAGTTGTCAAGTGTACCTCTGTGAAAACTGACATCAGATGGTGTGTGCTGATGTGATTCACTAAAGGGGAATCGACATGAACGGTTAAATCTCAGAAGTAATACAGCCATTTTGAAAAGTGTGTCTCCCCGCTCCACCCCCCCCCCCCGGAGGGCACCTAGAGTTGATGAGATTCATTAACCTAAGTGCCCGCATGGTGGCCATCAGGCCTCTTGCGAGTGCTTGCCCATCTAACTGGGTGACTTCTAAGTCAGGAATGTTCAGACTCCTCGTCATCTTCAACTCAAGAGCTTTGGCTGATTGGACAGAGATGGGCTATGAGGGTTTTCTCAGAAAGCGTGTCCCTCGGCCACTCCACAGCAATAGCAGAAGGAACAGGCCCTAAAGAGGCCTGAGAGTGCCATGCCCAGCTCCGCTCTTATCCCTGAGAGGTATACTCTCAGCTTCTCCTAATGGAATAAGATGATCTTAGTATCTTTTGTGCTGCGTTATCGATCTGCAGCTGCCCTTCACTTTCCTCACTTAGCATCCTCTTCTCTGCTTTTCCCACCAGAGGTCCTGCTTCCTTCTCTCATGATAATTAGACTTTTCATTATTGGTAATAAACCATCCAGGATATGCCAAATCAAAAGGATATGCAGAACCTGTTTTGCATCGACCCATTAAGCAAATATTTATTGAACCTCTGCGAGGCACTGTTTCAGGCCTTGGGCCTGATTCAGTGAAGAAAAAGCCTTGGTGAAGCTCCTGTCCTTGGGGTGGGAGCAGATCCCAAGTAATGAGTGAGAAGGTCAGACTCTGATATGGGCTCTGGAGCACAAGAATGCACAGGGGTGGAGGTGCTGGGAGGAGGTGCCATTTTCTTGTGAATGATCAAGGAAGATCACAGCTTCTTGAGTGTAAAATGAAACACTCAAGAGGATATTTGGGGGGAAGAGAATCCCAGGCAGAAGGAACTACTAAGGGCCCAAGACCTGAAGGGAGGTTATTGTGGCTGCAGGGAATGGAGCAAAGGGAGAAGATTGGAGGTGAGGCCGGGTGAAGCGCCAGATCAGATAGGGTCTTCTAGGCCATTATAAGGGCTTGGGCTTTTATAGAAAGTGATATGTGAAGCCTCTGGATGGTTTTTAGACAAAAGAGTAACACAATCTGATTTTCATTTTAAAAGAATCACTGTAGCTCCCAAGATAAGAAGAGATGAGATGAGGGTTAGGGAGGAAGCTGGGAGACAATTGCAATAACCCAGGGAAGAAAATGATCATGGCTTACATCAGGCAGAAGCAATGGAGGTGGAAATCAGCTGAATTTGGATGGGTGTTAGGGTGAGTCTGTTAGGAAAGCTGAATTGGTTGTTGCAAATGTTTTCAAATTCTTATACCCAGGAAGAAAGTTTCTTGCCTTCTAGATGCCCTTTTCTCCCCTACCTCAGGTCAAAGGCTGCACTGGACCACACACAGAAAGAATCGACAGCCCTAAGCTGAGTACTAGTTCCATAGAGACCTGACTATGGGGAAGTGAGTTAAGTTCCCTTACCTTCAGTTTCTTCCTCTGTGAAATGGAAATAAGAGTAGCATCCATCTCTGAGGTTTGCAGTGAAAGTTAAATGAGGTAAATGTATGGAGAATACTTAGTGCAGTGACTGCAGTGACGGCATAGAGGTAGAATTGAATAAATGGTAGCTATTATTAATATTAAAATCACTTTAAGTTATTATTACTAGTGTTGTATGCCCACTCTTGCTTTCAAGTCCTCAGGAAGGCCCAGCACATTCTATTCTTCTTCTCTGAGCCCCGAAGCTTCCTGTCTCAGTCCCCAAAGCAGCCTGCTGCCACCACACGTACATCTCGGGCATTGTGATGAAAGGTGGCTTCCCTCTTTCATTTCCCAGGTCCATCTGGAAGCCTCTACACTCTGCTTCCCTAGATTTCAAACCAAAAAAGCCCGACTCTGAGAAATACTCATCAGGTCCTTGAATCTCTTTGCAAATTGACTGTCTCCTTCCCATGCTTTGCTCTTCCCAAACCTCCCTCTTCCCTGCCTCTGGCTTTCCTTTGTGATCAACAGTCAGTCCAGAGGGGCTGCCAGAGCCTTGTGGGTTGACTCCGCACATGCCCTGCTTGCTAAGCAGCAGTGCAGTCCCTATCCCATCCCATTCTGTCAACTGCTGGGTGCAGTTCCTGGGCGTTACTCCTGAGCTGTCCTGTACCGGTGGGCATTTTGAGGATGGGCCTGTGGGGAAGGAGATTGTTCAGTATGTCTTTGCCTGCAAAGTGTTGACATGTACCAGTTAACGAGTCACTAGATCCTGGTACAGCTGGATGAGTTCTGGTTTCTGCTTTGCTTTCTTTTAAAAAAAAAATGCTTTGATTGATTTGAGAGAGAGGAAGAGGGAGAGAGAGAAACATCAATGATGAGAGAGAGACACCATCGATCCGCTGTCTCCTGCACACCCTTTCCTGGGGATCCAGCTCGAAACCTGGGCATGTGCTCAACTGGGCATCAAACCAACAACCTCTTGGTTCATGGATCCATGCTAAACCACTGAGCCCCACCAGCTAGGTGTCTTTGCTTTCTAACATAGCAAGTGGAAGTGCTGTTTCAGGGTGGCCCTGTCCCACATTTCCACTCCTGACCTAAGTCATTCTGATGGACTTGCAGTTCCATAGAGTTGGGTGTGATCCTCTCAATCCTATGCTCTTGAAGTGTGCGGTGACCCTGCCCACTTCCCGGGATTCACCCACCATCATAGCAATGTACCACTAGCTTTTCCCATTTCAGTTTCCTGATTGCCAACGACAGCACTTGTATTGTGGACGCATTCCAAGGAGGACTTCAGAGCACTTAACTTTTATTAAAAGGAGGCAGACGAGGGTCCTCAGAGAAACCTGAAGCCTTAGGAATTATTATGTCGTGTAAAGGTAGCTTTTAGGAGGTGACACATTGATATCCTGAAATTTGGTTCTTCATTTTTTATTTAAAAAATCATATATTTTTTCCTCCTTTTAAGTTTCTTTCTAAACAAAAGCATTCTAAACAGCACTTTGCTGCTTTGTCGTGTGCAGTTTTCCACATTCGGTTATTCAAACAAAACTGGAGGGTGAGAAACATAAATCAGTGTTCTCCCTTCAAGAAGTTTCCCTTGCCGAGACTGGTTTGGCTCAGTGGATAGAGCGTCGGCCTGCGGACTGAAAGGTCCCAGGTTCGATTCCGGTCGGGGGCATGTACCTTGGTTGCGGGCACAACTTCCAATAGGGGGCGTGCAGGAGGCGGCTGGTCGATGTCTCTCTCTCATCGATGTTTCTGACTTTCTGTCCCTCTCCCTTCCTCTCTGTAAAAAATCAATAAAATATATTAAAAAAAAGTAAGTTTCCCCTCTGGTGGGATGAAGACAGAAGTCACATAATGAACAGCACAATTCTGCATTTGGATCCATCATCCTGTGGTTGAGCTAGAGCTCTTTAATAGAAATATATCCTTAATATAAGCTGCTGATGGAGGTCTGTTTTTGTTGGCTGAGCCAGCAGCTTAATGCTCCTTCAGCTTCCCCACCTGTCTTCTCGGGAGTGCCAATAAGTAACCACCCATTCGCCCAGTTCCAGCCAACTGTGCTGGGCTGGGTGTGTGAACTGATTGCATATGTTACCAAGGAAATTATTGGGATATCAAATGGCGGTGTCATCTTCCTGGCAACATACTCCTGAGCAGATTGTGATCCAATGACCTACAGGTCCATCATTCAACATGCCAGTCCCACTGCTGGTCCCTCCCCTCCTTTGTTCTCCAGGCAGGAACTCCATGTGGCAAGGGAGACATACAAGTAGGTCCAGGCGTGCTCTAGAGCTGCTGTTCCCTGAGTGACACCCAGTCCATGCAATAAGGTAAAGCCTGAGCTGTATGTATTTATTCCCTCTCCGCCCTTCTACATTAACTTATTTTTTTAAAATTTTTTTATTGATGTGTTACATGTATACATGTATACATATCTTCCCATTGCACCCCCCTCCTTTCAGACATACCCTAACCCCCCAGTGTCTTGTGTTCATTGGTTCTGCTTATCTGCATGCAGACAAGTCCTTTGGTTGATCTCTTATCTACCCCACCTCTCCTTTACACTAACTTCTATACATCACTCTAGAGAGCTCTCTACCCAGACTGAAAAAAAGGAATGACAATTTTCTTAAAATATTTTGAACCATGATTTTTCATATTTTAAATCGCAAAATGAACGAATGTTTAAAACATTTGCTCAGAATAACTCCTCACTTTTTCCCCTTTCCTGGGTATCAAACACTTTTCCATCCTCTCCTCCCTTTTTCAAGATAATTGTGTATCTGTGTTCTTGGACTGTCCCAGGCTTTTCCATGTCCCTTTAATGGAGACTTATTATGATATTCTAGATGACTATTATGTTAGTTTAATTACTTAAAAACATAATCATTTTCAGAAGTCAACGTAAATCTTTTGAGATCCTCAAAGCTTGTCTTACACAATCTAGTAGGAAAGTCTAGCTTGTTTCATTCATTGATATGTAATCTCCTATCAATCCACTCTACAAATTATCATTAAACATTGAGTAAGACATGAGGCCATCTGAGTTGGAGAGATAACCAAGCCAATCTTGTACTGTTGGACAAGTCACATACAATACAAAAGCAAATGTAATTTAAAGTGGAAAATGACAAATGCCCAAAGATAAATGAGTGGGGGTAATTAATAGTTCTTTTCTTTTTTTTTAAGATAAAGGGACACATTCCTACCTCCAAGCAAATGTGCTTTCGCCTTCTTATAGATTTTGCCAAACGTCTCTCATAATCAATGGCACATGTTCCCAACATTGGTGCACACTGGGTATTTTTCACCTCCCCTTTTCTTCTGGGCCAATGTTATGGATAAGCAATAAAATCTCATTTTTATTTTTTATTTGCCATCACAAGATAGCCAGTGAGATGGAGTCCCTTTTTATACACATTCATCAGTTCTTGGAATTCCTTTCTGCCTCCGTGATTTCTAGTGGTATCATGCTCTCTGAAAGATTTTTACCTCCATGTCCATTGTGGATGCGGTTAATAATGTCTCCCAGTCACTGACTAGGATGTCGGATGACATTCTTAGAAAGATGCGCTGCGTAATGTACTCTAATCTCTTTACAGTCACTGATCCATGTGCTATGAGCCCAGGACTTTGGTGTCACGTGAATTAGCCAGAGCCACACAGTCCCCAACAAGTGCTCTCTAGCAAAGATTTCACAGCGCTTCAGTCCCGGAGGGAGTCCCATCCTATAGGTGAAACGAATTCCTCTTGCTAGTGAATATTTGATGGAATCGGGTCCAGGTGGGACTGATATGAGATGCATGTGCTGCCTTCTCCCCGGTGAGCTCCTGGGTGTTCTGAAAAGCGCGGTAGTGATTCTGACATGCCCTGCACCGTGTAACCACTGCTTGCAGGTGGGAAACTGCAGCCCTACAGATTCTGCTGGCCTCTGGCCTGGCCTCATCAGAAGTCCCGTCGTTCTACAGCAGGTGGCTTCCCTGAAGACTGCTTTTCTGGGCTGGTTTTTGTTTCAGACTCCTGGGTTGGAGGCTGTTGATTATACCTGCAGGTTCATTTTCCCTCGGCTCCTGTTTTAGTTGAGTGTCAGATGTAAACAATTAGCCCATTTCCATCACTTCGAGGGCATGCATTAGCTCATTACTTGCCTTGGAAAATGATGTCCACCTGCCTTCATCCCTCTGTGTTGTCACCAACTAGAACAAATGGCCGGCAAACTCATTAGTCCACAGAGCCAAGTATCAAGAATACAACGATTGAAATTTCTTTGGAGAGCCACTTTTTTTAAACTTAAACTTCTTCTAATCCCATTTCTTCAAAATAGACTTGCCCAGGCCATGGTATTTTGTGGAAGAGCCACACTCAAAAGGCCAAAGAGCGGCATGTGGCTCGCAAGCCGCAGTTTGCTGACCACAGAACTAGAATTTTACTATCTAAGTCGAGTAAATATGTTTTCAGAGCTCCATTACTAAAGAATTTCCTAAGACTTCTCACAACTAGAATGAGAAGAAAACACCTGTGTAGAATGCAGTCCAGGTTCTTTGTAAACTTTGGCAATATCATCCATTCATGACAATCAAATGCATTGATATTGTTCATCTTAGAAATCTGACTGGATTTTGAGACCGGCATTTGGACCTACCATATCAATCCCTATCTATTTCTTTGGCATTTTTTTTTAAGTTAAAGCATAATTTACATGTAATAAAACTTACCATATTAAGATACACCAATTTGATAAACTTTTATAACTATGTATAATCAAGATGTGTACAGAATAATTTTTATCACCCCAGAATATTCCCACAGGACCCCAGACAAACATATTTCCTGTTCCTATAGTTTTGGCTTTTCTAGAATCTCATAAAAATGAATCAAATAATAAGTTTTGTATCTGGTGTCTTTTATTTAAGACAATGTTTTGTGATTCATCCAGTTGTCACAGGTATAGTTTCCTTTTATTATTGAGCAGTGCTCGATTGTATGTACTTAACACAACTTCTTAATGCACCGGTGTGTGTGTGTGTGTGTGTGTGTGTGTGTGTGTGTGTATGTTGTTTCTAACTTTTGGAGATTAAGAAACAATCCACTGTGAAACATTCTGGTAAAAATGTTTGTGTGGCTGTATGCAGTTACACGTTTAAATACCTACAGGTAAATCTGCTAAGTCTTGTGGTAAAATGCCTACTTAGTTGCGAATTACTGAAATTATTTTCCAAAGTGGTGGTATTATTTGCATTTCTATCAGCAACTGCTATTTTAGTTTTTCCAAATCTCCCCTAGCATATGCTATTATTAGCCTTTTTAATTTTAGTTAATGCCGTGGGTGTATAGTGAGTGATACTTAATTGTGGCTTTAAATTTGCATTTCCCTGGTAAATAATGGCATTAAGCATCTTTTCATGTACTTGTTTATCATCTATTTGTCTATAATTATGTTTATGTTCAAAGTTTTTTTCAACTTAAAAAGTTGAACTATTTGGATTTTTGTTATTGGATTTCTTTATATTCTGTATCCAGATTTATGTATGGTATATGTGTTGAAATAGTTCCATCTAATATGACTTGTCCATTTATTTTCTTAAAAGTTTTGTTTGGCCTGGCTGATGTGGCTTAGTGGTTGAGCATCGACCTATGAACTGGGAGATCACAGTTCAATTCCTTGTCATGGCACATGCCTGGGTTGTGGGCTCTATCCCCAGTGTGAGGCATGCAGGAGGCAGCTGATCAATGATTTCCTCTCATCATTGATGTTTCTTTATCTCTCCTTCTACCTTCCTGTTTGAAATCAACAAAAATATATTTTAAAGAAAGTTTCTTTTGAAGAGCAAAGGTTTTTCATTTTGAAAAAATCCCACTGTGTGTGTGCGTGTGTGTGTGTGTGTGTGTGTGTGTGTGTGTGTGTGTGTGGTCTATGACTTGTGTGTGCTAAGAAATTTTTGTCTACCACGATTATAAAGATTATTCTCATATGTGTTCTTTAGAATGTTATAGTTTTAGTTCATACATTTAGGCCCATAGTCCATTGCAGGCTAATGTTTGGATATTATGTAATAAGAAAGAGTCAAAGTTTGTTTTTTCACATGTCCAATTGTTTAATAATCATTCTTCCCACAGAATTCCCCTATCATTTTTTTGGTAAAGTTATTATGAGTCACTCTATTTTGGGGGGGCTCTATTCTCTTCCAGGAATTATATACATATAATCATACCAGTGGAATACTCTCTTGATTATGCTTGTTTTATAGAAAAGATTTTTTTTAAAGCTTGTGTAAGTCCTCCAGTTTTGTTATTTTTCAAAGTTGCATTGGATTTTCTAGTTTCTTTTCATTTCTATGTAAATGTTATACCCCAAATGTTAATTTTCACAAACAAAAACAGAAAACTAACAAACAGAAAACAAAATCTCTAGACCAATTTAGGGGGAATTGATACCTTAAAAATATTGGGTCAGTTGATCAATGAACATGGTATATCTTTCCATATTTTTGAGATCTTTAATTTCTCTCAACACTGTTTCATATCTTTCAGTATATAGTCTTACATATTTTAGAAAAATTCAACAAAATTTTATTAAACTTTGCAGATGTGGTTAAATTTAAAAACTTGCTATGGGAGAGCATCCTGGATTACCTAGGTGGGCCTAATATGCCCATACAGACCCTTAGTAGAAGGAAGCAAGAGTGTCGGAGCCTAAAGAGGTGTAACCCTGGAAGCAATGTCAGAGTGGTATGGGGTCATGAACCAAGAAATGTCTTCTCCACTCTTAAGCCCTGATTTCTCAGTAACAGTTTCATTTTTAGTCCTCAAAGTTACATTTGAAGATGTAAGCTTTATCATTTTAATCTTGTCATTTCTTTCTTGACCTCAGTTGGTTGAATAACATTTATTTTAAAGTCCGTATTTCATCATCTCAATATCTTGGTCATCTATGGATGCATTTTAATATCTGTTGCATTTTCTTTTGGTCCTGTTTCTAGGTATGCATAGAAAGTTTGGATTGATAACAAGAGACCATGTATTAAAAAATGTATAGAGTTTCTGGCTGACATGATGTTCCTCTGGGGATGCTTGCCTTTGTTTGCTTGCAGATGGCTAGAGTAGAGCAGGTCACCTGTGATCCAGAGCTGAACTCCTTAAGTGCTGGTTTGACTATGTTGTCAGCCTCCGGCTACAATGGATCTTCGTAGTCCTGACATAGAGCTCTTCAGAGGCACAGTGTCGAGGCTGGGTTGTTTGCTAGGATCCCTCTCCTAGGAGATTCTATTTTTTCTCTCCCCTCAGTACCTAGTGATTTCAACATTCTGCTCTGTTATTTAGCTTTTCAAAGTTTTCTTCATGCCTTAGCCTGTTACACTGCATACCTTAAGGCCTTGGCAAATATTTTAAGCCCCTGGCTCTTGGTTCTCAATCAGGGCGATTTTGCCCTTCAGGGGGCATTGGATAGTGTCTGAAGACATTTCTTGGTTCTCCCAACTCTGGGAGTGGGGGCTGGGGGTGGGTTGCTACTGACATCTAGTGGGTAGAGGCCAGGGATACTGCTCAACATCCTACAATGCAGGGAGCACCCCCCCACCCCCCGCCCTCCTGGATAAAGAATTATTTGGCCTGACATGTCAATAGTGCGGAGGATGAGAAACCTTGGTCAAAACCACCGAGGGCCACATTTCCTTCCTTCTGCCTCTCTTCTCTCATAGATCTTATTTCTTCCCAACTAGATTGCCTTGCCAGCTGCAGGAGTCTATATTTTTGAAATCCGCAGCCTCCAGAGGTATTAAATATCTTTGCTAGTTTTCTGTCTTGTAGCACAGAGGCTCTGCCAAGTTCCTCAGCCTCACCTCCTATGCCAACAATAGGCAAGTCCCCAAGGGTAGGCAAGGCTTCCAGAAATGGTGCTCATTTGAGTATGCCTCCTTTTCTTTAGCATCAGGCTCCTCGAGTCCAAGCTACCTCATTATATCTCCCATGTCATCAACGTTTTAAAAACTCTGTGGAGTCTTTTTCCAGTTGTTGACCAGAGTCCGCAGGCTACTTCTTTGTGGCTCCAGACCATTGTCCTCCTCGCTGATGGGAGAGCAAGCTGTGGTAGGCAGAAGCAGGGCTCAGAGGAGTAACTGTGAAGAGAAGTGTTCCATATTCCCTTGGAGACAGGAGGCAGCCTCCGTGTGTCCTTCACAGCCAGTAAAAGGAAACTGAAAAAATCTTTCACGGAAGATCTGTTTGCTTCATAACTTTAGAAGCTGGAAGCTTGAGAGGTAAGAGGAAAACACACACACACACACACACACACACACACACACACACAGCAACAACTCATAACAAGGAAACCACCAGCATAGTCACCAACTGAATCTGTATGCTCTTAAGAATCACTCTGAGGCAATGCCCTGGGATGCCATCTTATTTTTTAAAATATATTATATTGATTTTTTACAGAGAGGAAGGGGGAGGGATAGAGAGTTAGAAACATCAATGACAGAGACATATTGATCAGCTGCCTCCTGAACACTCTCCATTGGGGATGTGCCCGCAACCAAGGTACATGCCCTTGACCAGAATTGAACCTGGGACCTTCTGGTCCGCAGGCCGACGCTCTATCCACTGAGCCAAACCAGTTAGGGCCTGGGATGCCATTTTAAACCTAGGTCTGGGCCTAGCATGAGGCAAACTCTGTACATTCAGAAGCCTGAGTACAGAGGGGTAGGGTCCCCGCACCTCCAACAAGGCTACACAAACAATTCTCATACAAAAAATCCAGCATGAAGCAAGAAGGCTCATAACTAATAGCATGATGAATCCATTCTTGTGAAATGAATTTTATATGATTTCAAATAATGTATGTTTAGGATGTGAAAAAGTAAATATTTAAAGAACATCCATTAAAATAAACTTTAAAATTATGACATAAATTGGGGGTAAAAAACCACAAACACCTAAAGTCAAATTAAAATCTTGGAGTTTATAGCAATGGAAATTAAATAATTAGAAGAAATGCATAATGAACCTAAAGGAAAAAGAGCCAGTTGAAGTTGAATTGAAGAATTCATCGAGAATCAAGTCATGTCCAACAAAAGGAAAAACTGGACGATCATTAAGTGAGCGGTGTAAGATTGATAAGCCCCCTCCATAGATGCATGGATCCTGGAAGGAGGGTGGAAAAGCAATGTCTGAGTGAGATTTTTCAGGTTTTAAGAAACTCAGAGCCCTTAGAAAATACACAACAAATGCCATGCAGGAAAAATAAAAACAAATCTATAACTTGACACGTAGGAGTGAAATTGTAAAACATTTAAGAGAAAATCTTTAAAGCTAGCCAAGGGAGAAGAGATTACCTTCACATGAGTTGTAATTTGACTCAGAACAAACTTATCACCCTGAAGTATGTCCAGAAGACAGAAGAATCTTATATAGAAAATCCCGAGGGAAGTTCACTGTTTTCCTAGACGCTTATGCTCAGCTAAATCTTCATTCCTGTATGAGGGCAAAGTAAAGGCGGTTTTAGTCACACAAAGACTCTTACCATTTACAGAATAATACCAAACGATTTGTTACAACGGGCACTTCAGGGAGAGGAGGTGTAAGCACAGAGCAGAGACCAGAGGAAAAGCAAGAGAGCACAGAAACAATAACATTAGGTCTGTAAATTAAAATTTTTGTGCATTTAAAAAGGTAAAACCAAAAGTATAGCAGTAAGCAAAGGGGTTTGCAATGCATTTTTAAGGCCTACTAGGATTTCTGACAAGTTCTGCAAAGGGGAAAAGCACAGAATAACGTTAGCCTTTATTTAAAAAATGCGAAGTTGAATTTACAAAAAAATATTTGAAGATCAGTAACATAATTTATATTCTCAAATCAGCAGAGACAAATGGGTGATAAAAAGATTTATTAGTCCAGTATCAACTAGGGGGGAAGAAAGAAAGCAAAGCAAAGGGAAGTAAAGAAATTTAAAAGTTCTTATGGTATACAATTTATTTTAGAAAATAAGAGAATTGCATTCAACTTCTTCTATGAAACTTTTATAACAAAACAAAAAAATATAAGAAAAAGAAAGAAAAAAACCAGACCAATTTTACTTTAGTTATAAAACCAAAGTTCTAAAATAAATGTCAAGGAATACAGTAATGTCCTGAACAACCAAACTATGACAAAATACATTTTATGTCAATAATGTGAGGTCATATCAACATTAAGAACTATGTTAATGGCAAAAACCATGAGAAACTTGACAAAATCAAGTGTTGGCAAGCAAACACAAAATTTCTCTGAAAAAACAACAACACACAGAACCTTTTCCCTATGATTGAAATTATGACTACAAATAATTTTTATGACAAAGCCCAGAGCACAGTCAAATTTGAAGAAACACCCAAGAGAGAAAACACCAGGAAGGTTTGCCCTAGACACAATTATTATACTATTGGAAAATCAATGTAGTACAATTAATTAAAAGACGAAAATCATACGAAGTCAAAAGAAGCATATTTTAAACTTTGTGATTTTAAAATAATGTAGGGCATGGTGAATATGATTGGCTGTTGAGATTAACCCCACTAGAATGTTTTGTTATGTTGTTCATTTTCAAACATTCTACAGAAAACGATGCTTAGTGGTGAAGGATTGGAAGTTTCCTGGTATCACCATTCTTTCTCCCTTGGATTCATGCTCCATTCTTTCACAGTTCTCCCTAAGACACATTTAAAACATTTGTTAGTTTATAACAGTTCTGTGTTCAAATCTATTTCAAAATGTGGTCCCTGGATGATCTCTATTACCTCTCCTATAATTTCTTACCCCTAGTCAGGTTTTCCAACCACTTTACCTGTCCTGGTATTTCCTTTATTTGTTTAATAGTTTCATTGATTTCAAAGAGGAAGGGGAAGGAAGAGAGAGATAGAAACATCAATGATGAGAGAGAATCATCGATAGGTTGCCTCCTGCACATCCTTTACTGGGTATCAAGCTCAGAACCTGAGCATGTGCCCTGACTGGGAATCGAACTATGATCTCCTGGTTCATAGGTTGACACTCAACCATTGATCATGCCAGCCTGCCCTCTCTGGTATTTCTTAAACTTGCTGCTTGCCTGCCTAAAAAGCATTTATCCTAGATACCTAACTACCCATCTCTCGCCATCATTAAGTTTTTTTCTCAATTGTCATTTTCTATAGAACACTAATCCCAAAGTAAAATAAAGAGAAAATGACACCTTTTTTTAAGCCAAAAAGGTAAAATAGTAGTAGTAATAATACTTATTGAAAGTCATCTGGAACAAAAAAAGACCCCAAATAGCCACAGCAATCCTGAGAAAGAAGAATACAGTAGGTGGGATTTCAATACCAGATTTCAAGCTGTATTACAAAGCCACTGTTCTCAGAACAGACACATAGACCAATGGAATAGAATAGAGAATCCAGACATCAATCTGAACCACTGTGATCAATTAATTTTTGACAAAGGAGGCATGAACATACAATGGAATCAAGACAGTCTCTTCAATAAATGGTGTTGAGAAAATTGGACAGATACATGAAAAAAAAATGAAACTAGACCACCAACTTACACCATACACAAAAATAAACTCAAAATGGATACAGGACTTATACATAAGTCGGGAAACCATAAAAATACTAGATGAATCCATAGGCAGCGCAATCTCAGACATATGCCGAAGGAACTTCTTCACTGATACTGCTCCTCGGGCAATGGAAGCTAAAGAGAAAATAAACAAATGGGACTTCATCAAAATAAAAAGCTTTTTTCACAGCAAAAGAAGTCATCAACAAAACAAGAAAGCCCACAGTATGGAAGGACATATTTGCAAATGTTATCACTGATAAAGGTTTAAACCCCAATATCTACAGGCAACTTATACAACTTAATAAAAGGAAGATAAATGATCCAATAAAAAATGGGCAATGGACCTAAATAGAATCTTTTCGAAAGAAGGCAGAAGGAAGGCCAAGAGATACATGAAAACATGCTCAATGTCACTAATTATCTGAGAGATGCAAATAAAAATGACAATGCAATACCATCTCACACCTGTCAGAATGGCTATCATCAACAAATCAACAAACAATAAGTGTTGGCGAGGATGCGGAGACAAAGGAACCCTCCTGCACTGCTGGTGGGAATGAGACTGGTGCAGCCACTGTGGAGAGCAGTATGGAATTTCCTCAAACTAAAAATGGAACTCCCATTTGACCCAGCGATCCCACTCCTAGGAATATATCCTAAGAAACTAGAAACACCAATCAGAAAGGATATATGCACCCCTATGTTCATAGCAGCACAATTCACCATAGCTAAGATTTGGAAACAGCCTGGGTGCCCGTCAGCAGATGAGTGGATCAGAAAACTGTGGTACATCTACACCATGGAATTCTATGCTGCCATTAAAAAGAAGGAATTCTTACCATTTGCAGCAACCTGGATGGAACTGGAGAGCATTATGCTAAGTGAAATAAGCCAGTCCAAGAAAGAAAAATACCACATGATCTCACTCATTTGTGAATAATAAAGAACCTTATAAACTGATGAACAAAAAGATAGATACAGAGGCAGTAAAGCATCAAACAGACTGTCAAATTACAGCGGGAAGGTTAGGGAGAGGTGGGGTAGATAAGAGATCAACCGAAGGACTTGTATGCATGCATATAAGCATAACCAATGGATGCAAGACACTGGGGGTGAGGGCATGTATGGGAGTGGGGTGGGGAGTGGCAATGGGAAGATATGTACACATGTAATACATTAATAAACAAATAGAAAGAAAAAAATTGTCATTTTCTCTAAAGGGTCATCCTGTCACCCCTATTTAACACTGTAGCTCCCACCTCTATGTCTCCCTTAACTGGTCTATATTTTCTTGTTCCCATGGAGTGGACACCAATTTTGTGAACTGTATTATGTAGTGTTTATCTTCCCCTGTTACAACGTAAGTTTCACTAGGCCTGGGATCCTGTCTGTTTTATATCCCAAGTGCCCACATGCCCAGGAATAGTATATCACATTTAGTAGGCATTTATAAATACTTGGTTAAATGATGAAGTGAGGAGGAAAATTTTGTGAAAGCTAGGTGCATTTAAGAGTGTTTTGGAAAAAAAATAAATATATTTAAAAGTATGTTTTAGAAAAAAATATAAAATTCATATGTATATATAAATTCAAAACAACCGTAGGGATGTTTTGAATTATTTGCATTCTAAAATGAGCATATCTTCATAAATACGTTGGCAATCTCTAGTTTATTCATTTAAAATATTTTCCACCTCCCAAAAAATGCTTTAAGTTAGTTATTTTTAAGAAATCTGTAACTGATATTGCTTATATTTGTTTCAAAGTGGTTTTCAACTAGAAGGCCAATGGCTCACTTTTTGGTTGATATTAAGTACTAGGCACATCATTTCATGGGCAAAAAAAACACACACCAGATTACTAAATGAATACTCTCAACATGCATGAATATATACATATTATAAATGTCTGTGTGAAATAGATAAATGCACGGGTACAGTATGTTGCTGAAGGATTTGGATTCTGTTCTTGCCTTTTGCTGTGTTTAATATGGAGGGAGAGTGACACTTTTAAAGTTTCATCTTTCTTGTTTGCGTTAAAGAGAGTAAACGACGTGAGTGTTAATGATTTGGTTTGCCCAATCGTTTCCCCCAATCGCACCCTTGCTTCTGTGTCTATTTGTGTCTGTTAGATTTGCTGGGGGTTGGGAATATATATATTTGAGTTAAGAGCTCAACCATTGCATGGGTTCAAACCTCAGATCTTCAAGTACTAGTTGTTCAACTAGTAAAATTCCCTTATTGGTTTCACATTTCTCCATCTGCAAAATCAAATTGTTCATAGTACTTACCTTGATGGGTAGAATTCAGTGAGTTCATAGAGCTAAAACATTTAGGACAATGTCCTGCAGGTAGCAAGTACCAGATAAATGCATTTTTTTCTTTTGATTTTGTGGAGAGCGAAGATGGGCACTGGGAAAATCGATGAGAAGCACTTATGTCCTCTCACATGCGCCTTTTCCTCAGACAAGCCTAACTACTATGTCTGCCACGCACCCTGCTGTTCCCGGCATCTCTGTCTTCACACTCATTGTCCTCCTCACCTGGATTCTTCCACGTTCAGTCTAGGATGCATTCCACATGCCCAGGAATAGTATATCACATTTAGTAGGCAATTATAAATACTTGGTTAAATGATGAAGTGAGGAGGAAAATTTTGTGAAAGCTAGGTGCATTTAAAAGAGTGTTTTGGAAAAAAAAATTAAGTATATTTAAAAGTATGTTTTAGAAAAAAATATAAAATTCATATGTATATATAAATTCAAAACAACCGTCACACTTCCAGGCCCATCCCCACGTGAATTCCCCCTCTGATCCCTGTCCTTCTCCCATTCATGTGCCATATATGCCCATCAATACAAACTGAACACCAGAATTTAACTAATACTTATTAGACTTTCACTTTGTCTTCAGCATGATGCTAATAACTTGATTTGTACTGTCTAGTTAAGTCCTTCTTAATAATGCCACGAGATGTTAGGTGTTATTTCCAATACTTACAAGTGAGGAAGGATATTGAAGGTCGGAGACAAGAGTGGACTTCTCCCAATTCTCAGAAACAATAAATGGCGGGATTGGAATGATACCATTTGCTTGCTTTAAGTCATGGACTTGTTTTTTTACCCTCACTAGAGGATATTTTCTCCATTGATTTTTTTTTTTAAAGAGAGTGGAAGGGAGAGGGAGAGACAGAGAGAAACACCCATGTGAGAGAGAGACATCAATTGGTTATCTCTCACATGACCCTGACTGGGGCCAGGAGCCTGCAATTGATGTACGTGCCCTTGATTGGAATCGAACCCCGGGACCCTTCAGTCTGCAAGACAAGGCTCTATCCACTAAGCAAAACTGGCCAGGACAAGCCATGGACTTTTTCTGATGTTAAACTGTGATCGTTGGTTATCAGGATCTTGAACTCCATTAGAAACCTCCATTGGAATAAATGTTATCAGGTTTCATAATCACAGGCAATTTCTGATAAAGGTAGGCATTAAATGACTGTAGGTTGATTGTAAAAGGGGATGAATGAATAGTGCATGAAGGAGATGACAAGAGATGAGGAAACCTGTGGTATTTGCAACAAAACTGGAGAGGGCTTTTTGTAGTGTATCGTGAGTTTGGACTTAAGCTTACAGATATTTAGGGGCTAATGCTACATTTGCTATTGAAAAATTACATATAAAGAGACCAGACTGGTGATCTTCCAGAGAGGAGGGGGTCTGGGAGATTAGGGAAATAGATGAGGGATCAAGAAGCACAGATTTATAGTTATGGAATGGTCACAGGGATATAAAGTACAACTTGAGGAATATAGTCAATACTCTTGTAACGACTATGTATAGTGCAAAGTGGATACTGGAAATATTGCGGAGAACACTTTGTAAAGTCTATAATTGTGTGACCCCTAAAAGTAAACTTTAATAAAAATATCTAAAAATTAAAAAATTAATTAAAAGTAAAAAGGACATACATTTTCAAGAGATATCCACTGCAGGCGAGTTTGGAGAGAGAACTTTTAAAAGGTGGCTAGAATAAATGAGGGCCAGAGCATTGCCTAGACAACAGAAATGTCAACAAATTAATTCAAATGCTGTAAATTACCCAGGAGTCATGAGTCTGGGAACAGCTTAGTTGGGTCCCCTGCTCAGAGTCTCCCAAGTCTACAGTCAAGGTGGTGGCTGGGCTCTGTTCCCACCTGAAGCTCAAAGTTCCTCTCCAAGTCCAGGGTGCTCTTGGCACAATGCACGTCAGAATTCACACTGAGGTCCCCATTCTCTTGCTGACTGTTACCCGGGCTCCTCTCATCTCTAGAGATCACCATGGTTTCTTGCCATGTGCCTCTCCTAACCTGGCAGCTCACTTCTTCAAACCCAGTAGCAGAATCTCTCAGTCCTGATGGCCAAGACAGGGTCTTCTGTGACATCATGTAACCACAGAGGACTATTCTCATCACCTTGGACATATTCTGTTTTCTAAAACCAGTCTCAAGTTCTGCCTGTTCTCAAGGAAGATTCATTCTAAGGTTAGACATGGAGACACACAGATTGACTATCTGCTATACCAGCATCAAGGAAGCTAAGTAGAGTGGTTACAACTGTAGACTCAACTAGTAAGAGCTGACTACCGGAGTCCTATATAACCAGGGACAGGAAACCCAGCCCTCTGTTTTACAGCTCTACACGAGGACAATAAAGCATTGCTGTTCAATGAGGTGGTGCCTGTGAAAAACCAGGAACCTAGTACATGCTCATTATATATTGACCAGCATTACCATATTTTGACCAAGCTAGCCTTAGCATTCCCTTCAGTTTGTCTAAACTTTACACTGGCCCCTGCCCTTCCTTTTCTTATTTATTTTAGAAAACTTCTCCTAGCCTCTTGCCAGTTTTTCAACCCAGGGATGTCTTTCTCAAGGATCTGGGAGCCATCTCTTTGAAAGGGGATCCTCAAGGAGGTTAGCAGCCTGACTTTTCTAACAGACAATCAGCAGTGATGCTTTGATCACACTGACCAACCAACCTCTCCTCTCATGTCCTCCAGCACTTTCTACTAGCTCACCCGATTGGTTAAAACCTACCATTGGAGGTTGAAAAATTTTGTTTTCGTGGGGCCCAATCTCTCCCCTGTGGCCATAGTCTTAAATAAAGTCTTCCTGATCTATTGAACTCTGGTGCAACTTTTCTTGGGCAGTATCACAGCAATCCATAGGGGAAGCCTCCTTTTATGACCTGGCTCATGGGTTGCCGCTTTGGAATCTGGCCCATAGGCAAAGAATAAAACCAACGATTTTTGCTATTCTTCTAACACCCCCTTTCTCTGCCCATCTCCCCTGAGTTATGGTTGCCCTCATTGCTGTTAGAGACTTCATGTAATGCCTACATTCCAGACCCATATTTTCCTTTTTCTTAAAATATATTTTTATTGATTTTTTACAGATAGAAAGGGAGAGAGAGAGCTAGAAACATCAATGAGAGAGATCAGCTGCCGCCTGCACATTCCCCACTGGGGATGTGCCCACAGCCAAGGTACATGCCCCTGACCGGAATCGAACCTGGGACCTTTCAGTCCACAGGCCCATGCTCTATCCACAGAGCCCAATTGGTTTCCGGACCTTTTTCTTCTTTATCTATAAAACATAAAGAATGTCCTACAAAATTTCTCAGTGGGGTAAATGCCATATAATGACTCCTTGTAGTGTACCTGCCAAGAGAATTTTCATTTTGACAGGGGATTTCCTTCCCCAAAATAATTTTTTTGAATTATAGAATTTTATCAGTAATTGCAACCCAGGGGAAGAGACACCATTAGACATTGGCACTTTCTAGAAACTTGCAATTAACTGGACAAATTGCATCCTATTTAGCCTACAAGTAGGCTCTGGTTTGCAGAAGTGGACAGAGCATGCATTTACCCTGAAATGAAATGAATGAGTGTATCCACAGTGAAGCAAAGAGAAATTCAAATCTAAGTCACATGGGCAGAGTGGAATCAGGATTCATTAGTTCCTTTCTCTACTTAGACACAAATAGATAAAATGGGATGGATCTTCACTTATAATTGACAAGAGGTTTAAACACAGTTTAGTAAGTCTAATGTCACAGCAGCTTTCTCTCTAGGGTACAAGCAGAAGTCCTGACAGGTTACTGCCAGTCCTTTCACAGAGTTGCTCACTCGCAATGGCCAGTCATAATTTCAGAGGACACTGGTGTACTGGTAAATAAATCTGTTCAATGGAGGCAATATAAGACCATCTATAAGAAGCTGTGTGTGTGTGTGTGTGTGTGTGTGTGTGTGTGTGTATCCACACGTGTATTTTTGGGGGCCTAAATAATGGCAGATTTGCACAAGGTCTTTCAAACTCAGGAAGAAGGTGTACTGAACCTAGGGGAGGGCATTCTGTTGACTGAACAGAAGACTGACATTTCTGAATATAGTGTTTGCATTTCTGGAGAAAATGTCGATTCTCTGTGACTTCTGATTTTGGAAACTTTGTGTGTAAGGCTCCTTGCACTTGTATGACCTGAAGACCAACTCCCTCATCAGAGAATGCCGCTTCTCGTTTTGTGAAATTAGAACTTGGGATTCCATAATTTAGTAAAAGCAGCACTAGATTCATCAAGATTTTGTCTTTGATTTTAATTATTTTGTTTTCCTCGAGTAAGAAAAGCTGATGCTTGCTTGAATCATGAACATAAATTGAAGGTGCAAAAAAACCCAAATGAGACATAAACCCCAGTTCTCTTCCAACTCCAAAACAATGATATTTCCTTGATTTGTCTTCTATGTGGTGTCAGAAGGTTTCTTGGTCACTCTAGCGACTCATTCTGGCAAAACTAAGCTCTTTCTGGCTGTTTCTGAGATCTGGCATTTAGAATGCAAAGCCAGGTTGTGGCCTAACCCTGTGAGTGCAGCACATTTCAATAGAACCAAAGAGTTCTGAGTCAAGCTCTTCCCTTGCTCAGGGCCCAGCTGTTCTGTCAGAAGGTAGAAGTGCTGGGAGAAGAGAGTTATGCTTTGGTGGCCGGCCCAGCAAGGTAAGTAGCATGTTAGGCGCCGTTCCACTGAAGGAGACCTTGTGAGCAAATGCCAGTTCCTTAAATCTCCTTGTGCTTTCATGCATGAGGTGGCGTTTGTGATAAATGACGTGGAAAATGAACCACAGTGAAATACTTCAGACAGTCTCTCTAGAATTAAGCTGGTCATGTATAGATCTGGGAGTCAACCTTTTCAATCTGCAGGGAGCAGCCAAGATCATGACCTACAACCCAGGCAGGAGGGAAGGCTTCACTTGAACAAAAGGAAATGCACTGTGAGATAGGCTGCCTCGGACTTTATTCAACAAAGAGGCCCAGGCCGGAAATTAGATCCCAGGTTATTGTGGACATAGATTTTTTTTTTTGATACATTTCAAAGGCCTGGACTTGACTTCCTGGACTTATTCAATGCGCGTGCGCACACCTACACACACACACACACACACACACACACACACACACACACAGTCTCTCTCACACAGGACTGGGCAGGGAGAAGCATCTAGCATGGACTCTTGCCCCATCACATAAAGAATTCACCTCTCGCTCTCAGTGAAGACTATGCAGACTTCAATCAGAGGGCCTCCCTGTGGCTGTTGTCCACCTGGGTGTCTGCATCGAGCATCTATCCCCTCCCTCCCCTGTGGCCCGGTGGTGCCGGAGACTTCAAGGGCCTAGACAGTAAAGATGAGAGCGATGATGTCTGGGCTGTTGAACAAAATTGTGTAGATTTCCCAAATGCTTTCCCCCGATCTTGTTCCCTGACACAGGAGTTAAGCCTTTAATTTTGCAGAGAGATCAAGGCTAAAGCTCTGAGTCAGCCCCAGAGGGAGCACAGAGACAAGCCCTCCCAGTTCAGAGCCCTGAGGCTGAGGGGCTTGGGAGAGGAGACTGGCGAAAGGGGCAGGGCTGAAAGAGATGAGGGGACAGAGGGGATCAGGAGCCAGGAAGGTCAGTGCACAACTGGGCACCCCTCTTGAGGCGCTGAAGCCTACTTCTGAATGGTGACTGTAGGCTCCCCCAATGCACACAGAGCTATCTGCAACCACTGGCATGTAAAGAATGCCTGCTTCAGGAAAAGACCCCTGGGCTGGAGGTGACAAATCCTGGTTCAAGTCATGGACACTCTGCATTTCACCTCTGCATCCCAGTGAGCAGGCTGTTCCTGGCTGTTCTGCATTTCACTTAAAAGGTCGTGTTGGGAGAATAGAAGGCATATCCCTTCCTTACCAAAGCAGCAGATAGAAAGTAGACAGACATACATGCCTGTGGGCCAGAGAGCGAGTTATTATGACACGTGCTGGTTCTCTTTATTCGTCTCCCTTATGTCTGTGGGGCAAGGAAATAATGGCAAGAAAAAATATCTGTGAAGAGTTGATCCTGTTCTTCCATGACCCTCCTCTTGGGGCAGTGTCCACAGTGTAATTGACTAGCCACGTGTCATTCTGATGTTTTACTGTCAAAACAATAAGGTGGTTTTTAAACCTATCAAACACCACGCACGTTCCACTATAGTAAGTCAGCACTTAATTCCTTTTGTATTAATCTCTGCTTTTCCCTTTTATAGATATTCATATTGTAAACAGATACAATCAATGATAGGCTGCAGGCAGCATTGTATTTTATCAGTTGGCAACACCTAGTAAACATTCAAAGCAGTCTCCTCTGCTTTTCTCCAGTCTTCATAATTACTGTTTTCATGGATGCACGATGCTGCATACAGTGAGTTGGTGGAGCCTACATGATCAACCTTCTCTTACTAACTGTTTGTGTTGCTACCATTGTTTTGGCAATGAAACTTGCCAGTGAAGAACTTTGTGTTCATTTTCTAAAATGTGGCTGAGGATGGGTTCTATCTAGCAGCTTGGGGAGGCTGCAATGAATGTTATCCATTTTGGTTCCCAAATTAAGGAGATGCTGAGCTGACCTTGTTCTCAAGGCTTGAACAATTGAGGTTGGGGACTACCACCCCAATACCCCTCACTGTTCTCTCTTTTAGACCCCCATCTCTTTGTGAAGAAACTAAAAATAAAATCAAAGCCACTATGCATAAAACTGGAAACCTGTCTTTCTTCCTCCAGAAGAAATCTAATGTGTTTAATGGAAAACTCTCCATAGAGTCAATGTGATTTGACAAAATAGATTAAGGAGCTGCCGCATGATGAATCTGTCATCTCTAGACAGTCAGTAATAGTTAAGCTCTAAGATGTTGACTCAGAGATCTGGGGTTACATCTCTGCTCTGTTACATAATGCTTGAGTAGCCCCAGAAAGCAACTTCTTCTTTTGAGACAGTTTCCTTGGTTGAAAGAATGTGGAATACATAAAACAAGTACAATATTTTGCACTTTTCTGGCATGGAGGCAGCGTACCATGAAGCACAGCTATTGTTGTTATTATAATTATTATGTGTCTTCCAAGCTAAAGCACCTTAGGCACCTGACTTCTCTGAGCCTGTTTCCATGTATATTAAATCGAGCTCAGACTAGAATCTGTCTTATGGTCTGTTATAAAGATGAAAGGAACCAAGGTGTGCAGATAGCTCAGAATAGGGCCCAGCGCCTAGCAATCCTTCAAAAAAAATGGGGGTTATTTGAGGTTGTCTTTTCATGATCAGAGCAACATGGGTAGGCATGTGTCACTCTCTCTCCTTATGCTGGTAAGGACATGGAACCCCTGAGGGCTTTAATAACCCAAGTCAGTCACTCGCCTATTGAGTGTAAGAGTTGGAGTTGAAACGAGACCCGTTGTAACTTCAAAACCCCTGCTCTTCCCACCCTTTCAAACTCTGGGGAATTCCAGATGAATGAGACACATTCTTGGCGATCAGAATTCTGTGGCAGAGTGAGGGGAGATCCCTAGCCTGGGTCTCTGGGGTGGGAGGTGGAGGCACCTTCAGGGCCGGTGAAGGTGTGGGAGCCTGCGCTAGAGGGCCAAGCAGAGCAAGATGAATCCTGCCTGGGAGAGGGGACCTGTTCTGGGTTTGCTGCTGTTCCCTGAACTATATCAATTGTGAATTCCAGGAGAGCAGTGTGGAAATGAAGTTAATATTTCTCCAGATGAGAAAAGGTGCCCTTAGGGAAGAAAAACCTGGTTGGGCTTTGACATTCAATTTCCAAGCACTTTAGCTTCTAAAGATGCCTTCCTAACCCACTTTTCTGCTACATTTCCCTGCCCCCTCTTCCCTCCCTCACCCTTTTCCCTGTAGGCGGGAGATTCTTTCACAAGGAGCTCAGTTTCTCTCCGGAAGACAGAATTTCGGACCTGGGCTTTTCTGGTGGGAAGGCGGAAATGGAGGCTTGAAAAGGAGGAGAACAGAATGAATGATTGACTTGGGGAAGCCACACATGCCTACTTTCCCTTTCTTTAGTTCACTGGCAGCCAATTTAATGGAAATGTATTATTATTTTTTTTTTTGAAAGAGAAGAATTAAAAATCCCAGTAAAGTCCTTGTAGTTTGGGATTCAATTTTGCATTTGACAGAGAGTGAAAAGCATCTTTTCCATTTCATTTTGAATCAATATTTGGTGTGACATGTCTTTCAGCACTGAGGGTACTGGTTATATTCTCCCGGAGAAAATCCCAAGAACAGGTTTTGAGTAAGTTGTAAAGAAGAGGTAGGTTGGGGGAGAGCTGGACAGAAGCCATGTGGATTCATCTGCATTTCAGAAAGCGCCTAAGACAGCTTGCTCAAGGTATCCAGGCAGAAGGGGGCTTCATTTCCATATTCCACCCTGAAGGTTCTCCCCCATCCAGCCTTCTGTAGAGGCAGCAGGCATTGGGTCAGAGCTACTAAGCTTGAAAGTAGGTGGGCTTGCCCTTTGGATGACCCTCGAAGGTGAAACGGAGCTGGGAATTCAAGTCCACACATATTTTTCTATAATCACGTGTAATTTGTCTTCTGTGTAATGCCAGCAACTGTGTCACACTTGTCCCCTGATGATTTTGTCTTCCCAGGTTGGCTGCAAGGTCCTTGAGGTACCACGTACTTTAGTTCACAGTTTCTGGGCAAGGGGGATGCTCTGGGGCAGTGTGACACAGTGAGTGGTAAAAGCAAGGATGCTGGTGAGAGGCAGCGGGGGTTTTAATGCTCGTTCCACTGTTTACTTTGTGACACAGTCAACATTACTTGACTTCTCCATGCATCAATTTCCGCCTTTATACAATTAGGCTAATTTTTAATGCTCATCTTCAAGTGTAGGTATATAGAATGAGATACACACTGTACTGAATGCAATGCTGGATACCTTGAGCCCCTTTATAAAATAGGGTTCGTTATGATAGTTTTATCATTGTTTCCATGCTTAAAACCACATACATGAACATGGGAAACAGGCATGTGCTGCAATGAGCATTCCAGTTTTGAAACCAGGAAAAGGACTTGCAGGTTCAGTTAACTGCTTCAATGAAAGCCAAACTCGTAAGATAGGGGCTGATGTAAAGAAAAATGCTTTATTCAGGTGCCGGCAACCTGAGAAGATGGCAGGCTCATGCCTCAAAGACCATCTTAATATCTCATTGCAGGCAGACATTTTTATGAGGCGGGAGAAGGAGAGTAGAACAAAAAGATTAAAAGGAGGGGGCTGGTGGAATTTCTGGTGACATGCAGTCCTTGCTGAGGCTCATTCTTTCAGTTCCGATGTGACTTTTCAAAGTAACTCCACTGGGCATCTGTGATTTAATTGCTCGTGTTAGTTAGCATTCCTTGTTTCTGGTCCAGAGTTGTTAAACTGTAATGAGAACTTGGCCAGAGGTTAACCTGGGTAGCTTTATATAAGTACTTTTATAGCTTACTTTGTTAGTGTATTTTTATTTTAGGTTTATTCTATGGCTAGTCAGACTAATACACATAGTATAGCATATTCATTCCCTGTTACCGTTTTGCTCTATTTTCTTTCCTCCCTAGTCTGAGTTTGGACATTCCAGGTAATGATTTCTACAGACAGTGGGTTTTCATCTTATCACATCAACATGCCATATATTCCCATGCACACTATATAATTACTTACTATTTATTTATCATCTGTCTTCCCCTACTGGTGGGCAGGGACTTTGGCTATGGTTCTTCACTGCATGCTTCCTAGTACACCGCCATTGCCTTGCAAATATTTGTTGAGTTAGTGACTCGATGACAGAAAACATCCCTGTAATTTTATATCTTCCAGTTTTAGGCACCAGCAGAGAGAATGCCTAGTAGTTTAAATTAGAAAATCCCAGGGAAAGGGGACTTTGTCCTAATTGGGTCAAATATCCAGTCAGTGGTTGTGGGATCAGATCACATGGTAATATCCGTCATGAATGTAGAAGGAGAGAGAGAAGGGCAATCCCAGAACAAGGATATATTACTGAATAGATTAAAATAGCAGATGTGAAACAAAAACTATACAGTTCTTTCCTTGAGGAGGTTACCTGTAGTCATTTCATCCTTTTCTCTATAGCCTTGAATTTAGAGAGGGCAAGACCATCTTGACCCAGAAAAAAAACCCCTCTATGCATTTCCCGGAAAGAAGATTACTTCTGTCTTATCCTACAAGCAGGCAGCAAGTATTTACTGAGTAATGATTGCCTGCCAACAGCATGCAGTAAGTACCCTGTGATGTAGAGAGATAGACATGCAAAGCAGAGAAACAGATTTGGGAGTCATTTACATCCTGGGGAGAGAGGGTGTGCGGCAAGCAGATGAGCTCTTAGAGGAGACAGGTGGAGAGGGGCAGGAATAGAATCCTCATTCTCAGGAGACATCTCCACAAAGGGAGGGAGGTGGGAGGTGATGTGCCAGCTGGAACCCAGAGAGGACATCCTGCAGGGGGCCCTAGTTCTGCAAGGACCTGGGCCAGGGGAGGGACCTGCACTAGGAGGAGCGCCTCCCACAAAGACAACAAAATGACAGACTGAGAAGCCTATGACAATGGGCACCCTGAGGGCATGGGTTCTGTCTTACAAAAAATTGCTTTCTCACTCTGTGGGATAGTTTCTATTTCTTAAACAACCACAGTTGGTTTAGGGGCTAATGAAAATTCTTAATATAAACACACATTGCAGCCTTTCCTCGCCATGATGAACACCACCCATCTCCATGACCTTCAAATCAAAAGGGCAAATGGTCCAGTGCTCTGAGCCTTCTTTGTCTAATGCTGGTTACTATTATCTTAAGAAGCCTTCATGGGGTGTCTCTCATGCTTTTGAGAGACCCAACAGCACAGTCATCTCAGGAGCACATGGTGTCCTTGGGGATATTCAAGCATCCTGAGTTCGACCAGCCTGTGAGCCCAAGTGAGAGACTTTTAAAAATGATTGAAAATGACCAATAGCTGGTGATTTTAAAACGTATTTCATGCACTCTGTGAATACCCTGCTTGTACTTCTATTTCTTAGAAGGAGCATGTTAAAAAAATTGTTCAAGGGAAATATGGTGAACAAATCAAATCAGACTAGATCAGATACTTGTTTGATGACTGAATCCCAGGGTGTTTACTCGGTTCAAGGTCTGTGAGCCCTCCTGCCATGCAGAAGACAAACTTGTTCATCTACTTAGCATCTGTTAAGAACTAGGCAATGAAATATCCACGTCCTTTGTTCTCAAGGGTGTTAACTAACAAGGGAGGATAAGAGAGGTGCACTTTCACTATAACACAAGAAAACAGGTGGTCATTACCAAAGGAAGGCATATTTCCCAGCCAGGCACACTTTAATGTTTTTGAGGAGATGAATAAAGGAAGGCATTGCCTGGGGAAAGTGTATGTGAGCTCACAGAAAGGAAAGGGGATCTCAGAAAGCAGTCGTATATACCTTTCTGTTGAATATAGAGTTAGGGAGGAAGGAGAGAGTTTGGGCATTTAAAGGTGAAATGGGGAGGGGACAGCATATATTTGGGAGAAGAGCATGGGCAGAATCATGGGGAAGCCAGGTGGGCAGGTTCATGGCAGATGGCAAGAAAGCTTGCTCAGAGGACAGAAAGGATCCTAGAAGGACATTGTATTTATCATGGCTACACATGGTGTTCCAGGGACCTGGTTCTTGTTTATAAAATACACAATGAGATTTGGACACAAGGAGTCTCACAGAGTTCAGGCTACCATACTATACAGAAGTCACTCTATTAAATGGAGTCTTCACCAAATGTTTGCACCCTTTACAGCAATAAAGGTAGATCTAGTAGAGACAGTCTAAAAATAGTGTGAAAATAATTTCAAGAGGACAGCAATGTACAGTGGTACCTCGAGATACGAGTGCCCTAACATACAAGATTTTTGAGATATGAGCCATCAAGTGAGCAATTTTTGCTTTGAAATATGAGCAACATTTGAGATAGGAGTAATTGCATGGATCAGCCGGCTGTACATGACGACCCACCAGTTTACCTCGACTTGAGCTTCTCATAGTGTCCCACGCCTCAAGGTTACAGAATGAATTAAACTCATATCTCGAGGTACCATTGTGTATAGTTATGTATATGATTCTAATTGTAAATACTCTAACAATTATAAAATACCCACTTTAAACAAAATGACACATGATGTTTTATGCAGTCTCTTTGAAGCCTTTTGGTTTTTAAGAAAATAATTGCTATGCAATAAGATTTCATGATTCAAACACCTCAAATATATGTAAATGAAATAATTCACTCTTGTTCTTTTCACTTTTTGTTGTGAACAAACTGGGTAAATATTGGGAACCTTTTTCATGCATATGGTGTCTGAACATTCTGAGAAGAAGGCTAACCTTGGAGGGCCTGACTTGTTTGCCATGTTACAACATACCTCTCTTCATACCTCTCTCCATTCTGTGAGATAATTTGCTTGAGGCTTAGCTATTAGTTGATATTGGGAGAGGGGGTGCAGGAATAAGGGTGACTGTTGAATATATTACATTTGAATAAGTCAACAATTCTAAACATACAACTTTATTGGCTTATTTCATTACTAGTGGCCTGGTGCACAAAATTCGTGCACATTAAAAGGGGATTAATTAGAGGAAATAATTGAATATTGCTATTTGCTCTTTCTCTATACTAGATATGTCAGAGATGAAAGAAAATTAGTAAAATGTATATGAGCTTTCTTTGGACAAAATGAAAACCTTCCTCCTGTCAGAATCTGGGGCACACCACAGGACCCAGAGTCAAGTCCACACCAACCCACATGCTCCTCAAAATTGCGTGAGACTCAGACCCTGCCGCCCACCCCCCATTGGACTAGATCCACACCCGGACAGTCTCACCCTTGTCAAGCCCCACTGGGCAGGGGGTATAGCCTCAGATCCCCTGGCTCAGTGCCAGGATGGAGGGCATAGCCTGAGGTCTCCCAGCCCAGGATGGGGGGGGGCATGCCTTGAGGTCCTCTATCAAACCCCACCAGGTGGGGGACACAGACTGAGATCCTCTGTCAAACCCCACTGGGTAGGGAACATGGCCTGAGGTCCCCTGTCAAGCCCCGCCAGGCAGGGGGCACAGCCTCAGGTCCCCTGGCCTGGTGCTGGGGGTGGTGGGTGTGCCTTAAGGTCCCCCATCAAGCTCCACTGGGTGGGGGCCATGGCCTGAGATCCCCATCAAGCCTTGTTAAGCCGGAAGGTGCAGCCTCAGGTCCCCTGGCCCAGCACTGGGAGGGGGTGCAGCCTCAGGTCTCCTGTCAAGCCCCTCTGTGTGGGGGTCGTGGCCTGAGTTCCCCAGTCCCAGCACTGGGGGTGCGCCTTGAGGTTCTCTGTCAAGCCTCACCTGGTGGGGGCATGGCCTGAGGTGCCCCAGACTGGCGCTGGGATGGGAGAGAAGCCCGAGGTCCCCTAGCCCAGCATCAGGATGGGAAGCGCACCTTGAGGCCCCTCGTCAAGCCCTGCCAGGCAGGGGGCATGGCATCAGGGCCCTTGGCTTAGTGCCAGGGTGAAGGGCAAGGCCTGAGGTCCCCCAGCCTGACGCCAGGTCAGGGGGCGCAGCCTGATGTCCCCTGTTAAGCCCTGCTGGGTGGGGGTGTGGGCTGCGGTCCACTGTCCAGCCTCACAGGGGCGGTGGAGGGCGTAGCCTTAGGTCCCTGCTGATTGCTCATTAAGGCTCCTTATGGGAACTTGGCCTCAGCTATGGGTGCAGCCATCTTTGTGATGGAGTGATGGTCAATTTGCATATCTCCTCTTTATTATTTAGGATAGACCAACCTTCTGCGCATTACTGCTTAAGTATTTGGTTGGCTATTATAATATTTAACTACCTTACCTTCCACTTGGAATAAATGGGGGTATAAAAAAGTAGGTTAATAAACCTTTCAATATTATACAGTGGTACCTCGAGATATGAGTTTAATTAGTTCCGTAACCTTGAGGTGTGGGAAACCATGAGACGCTCGAGTCACGGTAAACTGGTGGGTCGTGTGCAGCTGGCCAATCCACGCGATTACTCCTATCTCAAATGTTGCTCGTATTTCAAAGCAAAAATTGCTCACTTGATGGTTCGTATCTCAAAAATCTCGTATGTTAGGGCACTCATATCTCGAGGTACCACTGTATACTAAAGAGAAATCAAGTTAGACTACAAGAAAGCAGCTATCATGCCATATCTGAAACAAGGATGTGAATGTGCTTGTGAAGCAAGGGTAGAGCCTTGCTCTTGAGTTTACACTGAACACAGCTGAGACTCAAAGCTTGTACAGGGATTCAGGAATTGTGCAGATCAGGGATTGGCAGAATTTAAAAAACAAGAGTGTTTATAGCATATTGGCTGATCTTAACGATAAAGGCATGGTACTTGAAAATCGTTGTTTTTCATTGGCTGATTTTTTCAGAAATATTGGGCTTTCATTGATTGGCTGGCTGTCAGAAGCATGTTTACCTATGTGAAGTCATCCTTGATCAATTATAATTGATTTAGAATTGATTACATGTTATTATGGCTGAGGAGAAATCAGCCCTTTCTTCTGAGGATAGGAAACACTTTTTATTTTATTTTTATTTTTTGTCACTAGAAACCCTTGTTTTCATTTTCTAGGCCTAAACTTTAAAATTTTATCTTGGCCTTCTTTTTTTTTTTATTCTTTTTCTTTATGTTCAGAAATCCAGTAAGAAAGAGATAAAATCCTTTATACAAGATGAAGTGACAAAAAAACACCAAATATTAAAAGAGGCTGTCAGAAGTGTTGGCAGGTGACGATGACAAGTGATATATGAGTCCTTAACTTTTGAATTAAAGTGGTATATCCCTGGTTTATGATAGTGCTGAAATGGTCTAAGTGTGGCTACGTGTTTGCATTGCCTTCATTATTATCGAGTATGTTCATTACTTCAGATCTGTGTCCTCTGCTGGAGAAAAACGCACATAAGAAATGGAATTAGTTTGACATATTAGTTTTGGAAAAAAAAATAAAGGCGTAAAAAAAGATGTCAGTATCCAATAATTATTCCTCATATTTCTCCTTTGTGGAAGCTTTTACAAGAACCTGGCATTGGAAGGCTCTGCAGTCTTAAGTATTTTATGAAAGCCACTGGCTGACTTGTGGCCTAAAAAAGAGAGTGGGGGGAGGGGGAGATGTTTTGAGAGTGAGCAAACAGATTCTGAGAAATATTTTTTAAATTATTTTTAAATTCAAGAGTCAGTTTGGAGCTAAAAGTTCACATTTTTGGTTTATACCCAAATAAGCAGATGACCCTGTGAGGATATTGACCTTGTCTCGTGGTGTCTGATTTAGTACTATGGGAAATTTTGTGAGATCATACCCTTAGAGCAACCTCAGGACTACTGCTATATGTTTTTTTTTTTAATTTTAAACATCTATAATTGCTAAAGGCCCCTCTGGGGACCCCCACCGGGTGGTAAGAAGAGAGTAAACACATGCCAGAAACTGTGGCAGAATAAGAGGCACTTTGGTGCATAAGAAAGAAGTGATGGGCAAGAGCAGAGGGGCAGGGGCCGTGTTAACACTGTTACGCAGGGAGTTTGAAATGGGCAATAACCAGAGTATTCGCCCAAACAGAGCGGCGAGGGAACGAGCAGAGCAAGAGATGAGCCTGCAGCAGCCAAGGGCCTTGTCTGAAGCAGCTTGTCCTTCCCATTCATCCTGAACGATGGATGAAGCCACAGAGAAAGGACCCTGTCTGTGCGACTCTCTTGCTTTGCTGGAACCACATCATTTTTTAAAAAAATATATTTTATTGATTTTTACAGAGAAGAAAGGAGAGGGAGAGCGTTAGAAACATCGATGAGAGAGAGACATCAATCAGCCGCCTCCTGGATACCCCCTACTGGGGATGTGCCTGCAACCAAGATACCTGCCCTTGACCAGAATCGAACCTGGGACCTTTCAGTTCGCAGGCTGATGCTCTGTCCACTGAGCCAAACCAGTTTGGGCTGGAACCACATCTTGGATCCATTCAAAGATCTTATAGGCCATCACTCTTCTGAAGTTTTTTTCATTTCACTGCGCCTCGTCCTGCGTGGCTCGCTGATGGTTTCCGGTGTGTCTGAGCCGGGATTCCTAGCGGGCAGGTCTGCACTCTGCTCTCCTGTTCCTTCTCTGCAGAGCTGAGCCCGGGCTGAGAGCATAACTAAGCCAGCCTCATTTCAGACTTGCTTGGCTGACTGACTGCAATGGAAGTAGACAGCTCAGGGGATTATTTTGTCACTGGTCACAGAGTGGAGGACATTCATGTCGCACCTGTTGCCAGGGGAGGCTGAGAAAGCGTGAGGCTGCCTCCCATCCGTGGACCGTGGTGGGACCATATCTGTGAAATGTGGCGAATGAGCTTTGGCCAAACCAGCATTGCTCCGGAAGGCCCCAGAGTTATCTGGCCTGGGCTTCCAGCCTGTTCTTTGCAAGGTGTTTGTAGCATCCCACGGAGAAGTGATGCATAGAGTTCTGTGCTTGGAATTCCAATGCCCTGGGACAGTGGTCGGCAAACTGCGGCTCGCGAGCATCATGCGGCTAGTGAGCTGCCGTTTGCCGCTCTGTTGACTAATGAATTTGCCCACCCCTGACCTAGACTCTCGATTCCAATCATGACAGGCTGTTGCTGCTCCTTGTGATTAAGCCCTATCCCAGTGGTGGGCAAACTCGTTAGTCAACAGAGCGGCAAATCGTGGCTCGAGAGCCACATGTGGCTCGCGAACCGCAGTTTGCCGACCACTGCCCTGGGAAGAGCCAATCTGAGTTATCCTTCTTCCCCTGCATTTTAGTTCTTTGAACAAATAGTGAAAGCATCTTGAGGAATGTTGTACTATTTTGGTTTTGGATCCCACATGATGCACTGCCTGGTTTGTGTACCCCTCGATAATGAGGCAACATCACAGGCTGGAAGCTAACAATAACTCCCAAATAGGGCGAGAAAGTCGTTTATCTTTCCGTTCCCACTCTGCCGGCAAGCATCTGAGAATCATTAACATCCCCATTTGGATAAATATTTGGGTCCGATATGTTCATTTGAATTCTCACCCTCAATAACTTAGACGGTGATGGGGAAGAAAGAAACGCGATGAAATAGTTTTTATTAAGAACTGCGACCGCGTTTCCGAATGTGCTGTTCGCATGAGAACGTCGCTTCTTAGTTGATATTTTTTTCCTTTTCTCTGAACAGGCTTGACTCAAGCAGTTAGAGGAATATTGCTCGACGGGGGTGTGCGTATGGGGCATCACAACAGTCAGTGACTGGCGACATCCCTTACCCTCTTCCCGGAGCGCTACCTGCCCTCTGCAGGTGTTACCAATTAAGGCCGAGCTGTGGCTCCCCCAAAGCCTTTTCATTTCCTCTCTGGGAATTTGAAAAGCAGACACCGGAGGATCCAAACTCAATTGAAGTCGGTGCCCCCTTGAGACCAAATGCCTGACGCCTCCGATTAAGACGCTGTCGGGGCTGCGAGGGATAATACATCCTGATGGCCCATCGGGGAGATCCATAGAACAGCTATGTTGGAGTTCACCGCCTCCTCCGGATGGTGAACGGTGTTTAACCTAAGAGCACCAGTCAGTGCCTGGAGGGAGGAAAAATGAACAGGTAGGCACTGACGGGCCTCCTGCAGTTGGTCCTATTTGCTGTGGAAAATACCGAGCTAAACAAGACCGGTTCCCTGGCTTGGGACGCTCACAGGAGATTCCAGAAGATTCCTTACAAACAATACATGATTTTTTAAAAAAATAAGTAACGCTCAGCCAGACGGTGCATTTGCAGAAGGGGAAGATGTATCCGCCAGTGGTCCAGGGCACGCAGTACTGAGATGGAGATGCAGCAGTACCATGTAGGCTGTCCATACATATAATCCGTGTTATTGAGTTCCTATAATTTCCTCTCTTTTGGCCCCAGGCATCTCTCGCCCAGCTCATATCTTTTGGGTTTCTACATCCTGCTCACATAGCTGCTTTCAGAGGCGTGCACCTGCCCGTCATCCTCATATTCTGTATAAGCCTGTGTATAAGCTGCCTGAACTCTAGATGCTATCTCTCCGCCACAGAATGGATTCTAAATATCGCTTCCCATGACCTGCATAAGCTGCATCTTTTAACACGGACCAAGATCACATCGCGTTTTATCCTGTAGCATCGCACTGTCTCTTAACGGTTCAGTTAGGGCAGCTGAGACCCTCGCTTCATTTTCTACCTGAGTTCTTATTACACCGTATCTCCTGAGGGAATTTGGGAAATTGAAACCCCTGTGCAGGATTAATTTGGATTTTTGTTAACATTCAGAATTTGTTTGGACTTATCATATCATTCCAAACCAATCACATTTTCCTTAGATCCTGCTAATACCATCCTGTGTACCCATGACTCTTAAGCCTTTAGGTGGACCATATTTAAAAAAAAATCTCTAGCATACCCAGGCAGTTTTTCTAAAGATCTCATTGTATCCTGCTCGGAAATATATGGAGGGTTAGATTTATTCCCTCTGCTCGCCATAGGGAACATGTCGCATGTTGCAAAAAGGCCATTGTTTTACCTTAACAGCCTGATGGCCTCCGTCGCCAGTTCCCAATGATCTCTGGTCACTGCCTTTTATTTCCCCCCAAAGAGAAGGCTTCCCTGATTTGAGGTTTTGGTTCCTAAAGAGTGTGCCGGTATCAGCAGCCAGGTGCTATCTGGCACGGAAATAATCAGCTGAAGTATCCAGTGTTGTAGTTTAACACATTTCTGACAAGGAGCAATAAAAAATGCTGTCTCCCCCACTGCGCCTTCCGAAATGACTTATGTTGCTTTATGCTAATGCTCACAGGCTGCTTCGGGCTGGAATTCCATGCTGGAGCATTGGGGGCTGCAAAACATTCCCTTTGATGTGCCGCCATGCCAGCTCGGCAGGGGGTCTGCAGGCTCTGGGCTGGTATAGCTGGCACTGTGCGGGGGCTCCCTGCTCCAGTTGCTCCAGTTCTTCTTCGGAGGACAGCTCCCTGCACACAGCTGTTGTCTTCCGTTTCCCTTCAGACTGTACACAGCTGTCCTGTTCCTCTTTTCTCTGAGACTCTTCCACAAAGGACAGCTCCTGGTTTCAAAATAAGCATTCTCATTGACCCTCTTTTAGGGAATGCCTGCTTGCTGGTTTGTTTGGGTGGAATGACATCATCACCGTCATTATTTAAGCACAATAAACCCTGAGAGGAGGAATGGAATAGCGACCGTAGAGGATGCATGATTAGCTCTAACATGCTCTGTAATATCGGCACACCAGATACAACCTCCACTCTGATAACACCATCATCACCCCCTTATATGAAACTGAAATTAGTCCAAAGTAAGAGAATATCCCTTCATGAGCTTTAGTATGTGAATAATATAGTCACTCAACATGTATGTACTAGATGCTTTCATGGCAGTCTCTAAAATCCCTAAAAGAAGTCCACAAGCTGCCCTCGCTGGTTTGGCTCAGTGTATAGATTGTGGGCCTACAGACTGAAGGGTCCCAGGTTCGATTCCGGTCAAGGGAACAAACCTGGATGGTGGGCTCAACCCTAGCAGGGGTCATGCAGGAGACAGTCAATCAATGATTTTCTCTTTCTCTCATTATTGATGTTCCTATCTCTCTTCCCTTCTCCCTTCTTCTCTGAAATCAATAAAAATATTAAAAAAGAAAGAAGACCATAAGGTTCATGCCATGGTCCAGGTTAGTTGCTCAGGGTCAGAGGGTAGAGGACCCAGTTCAAATCCTGGTTCCACCTCTTACTTCTTTCATTAAATTGTTGAAGTTTCTTAACCTCTCTGTCAGTGTTTGCACATATTAAATGTAGCTCATGATAACATATACCTTACAGCATTGTTATAAGAATTAGCATAGGAGCAGTAAAGTATTTATCAAAGTGCCTGGAAGTTGGTAACAAACAGTTGACATTTAATGAGTGAGTACTTACACTGTGCTAGCCACTATCTTTAAGAGCTTTATGTACAGCAGGAATTCAATCCTCACATGAACTGTTATCATCTGCAGGTTTCACATTAGCAAAATTAAGCTTGGGGTAAACAATTCATAGGGAATTATATACAGCAAGAGTAGGTCTCACGTCTAGACATCTATGTACATGGCTCCTATTAAGTAATCAATAAGCATTTTTTTTGGTGTGTGTGTGTGTGTGTGTGGTGGTGGTGAAGGTTGCTGTTAGCAACTCAAATATAAAAGTAGAGACCCTGCCCTAACATCATGAGAAAAAAAGATGATTTAATGATTGTTTCACCGAACTAAATTTATAGACACAATCTAGTGAGCACAGCTATTAGTATAATTAAGCCACTTACTGAGCACTTAACACTAGCTAATACCTCAGGCTTGTTTCTTCTGGAAACAGCCCTGCACAGTCTCCGTCACCATGGCCTCGGTTTTCCTCCGAGGGAAGACACTAAGAGCAAGCCTTTGGAAGGAAGGCAGATCTAAACTTCTTACCTGCATGATGCTTCTCCTGAAAAACACCCTCAATAAAGACAGTTATTGGTTGGTTGAAATAATTGCATAGAAATGACTAACTCATAATAGTGCTGTCCCACAGAGCATCTGTGATGGTGAAAGCCATCTATATCTGGGCTGGCCAACACAGGAGCCGCTACACACATGTAGTTGTTGAGTCCTTAACATGTAGCAACCGCAACTGAAGACCTCAAGTTTTAATTTTATTTCACCGTCACTGCTTATTGTTACTGTAAATTCTATCCTCTTTCGTTTCACAAGGGGCAGCCATACCTCCTCACGCTGCACATTCCATTCAGCCAGTGCCCTGTCTGGGTGGATGGCACCTTGGCTTGATGCTCTGATGCCATGCAGCCGTCAGCAGCATCGTGGAATTCTCTGCCAGTTGCAGGTCATTTCCGGAGGACCGGGTTTCTGGTAACAAGGAACAAAGCATGTGCCTTAGAACTTCACAGACAGAAACTGCTTTCCTGCTTCTTCCTGTGCAAAAATCCCATCCAGGACACGAATTGAGGGAGTATTAAAGGATGAAGCTGGAAGAGTGGAAGGAAAGAAACAAAGTGCCACATGCACCCAGAGACCAGTGGTATTTTGGAATAGGCTTTCTTTAAAAATATATTTTATTGATTTTTTTACAGAGAGGAAGGGAGAAGGATAGAGAGTTAGAAACATCGATGAGAGAGAGAGAGAGATTGATAGGTTACCTCTTGCATGTCCCCCACTGGGGATGTGCCTGCAACCAAGGTACATGCCTTTGACCGGAATCGAACCTGGGACCCTCCAGTCCGCAGGCCGATGCTCTATCCACTGAGCCAAACCAGTTTTGGCTGGAATAGGCTTTCTTTAGAAGTGATGACAATGAGTCCAACCAGCGGAGGCTGTGAGGGCTCTCAGCTTGGCAGAGACGGGGGGTACCGTGCAAAGGAGAAGTCAGTGTTGGCAGAGAGTGTGGGGAGAAGCGGGGATGTGCTCTTCTGTCCTTGACTTCCAGGCCCTTCGAGGACCAGATTTTGTGCCACCTCATGTGCCTGGTGTTGGAGAAAATGTCTTTGTCATCACGCAGACAGGCCAGCACATCATAAAATGTTTGCTTGCTTCAGAATAGCGTCATGCTAAAGTACCACAGCCGAGCAGTTCATCGACACAAACACCGTTCTGTCCCTCAAATCCCATTTCACAGAGTTCACCAAATGGAAGGAGTTTCGTCCTGGCCTGGAATCGTAAGGATTTGCATTTGGAACTCGGCATCACCTCGATAGATGTGTGCTTTTCTTTCGCTCGGTGGTAAATGGCTTTGAGAACCATTACCTTCCCTGGTGAATCTTAAACTGGATGCCTGATTTGGGAGGAAAGGGGCCGAGGATGCATTATCAATAACAAGGCGGTTGTAGCCAGTCATCCGAGATGGAGAGATGGGTGATGGGCAGCAGTGATGAAAGTCTTCCGTTCCTTTGCCTCGGCTTCCAGAGTGCTGTACCAAACACGAAACCAAACAGCCAGACCCCTCACCTCTGAGTGAGAAGACCAGGCTACAACCTTGACAGTGATGCCTAGCCAGATACTTAACCCCCCCCACCCCCTTTCCACAGCTTTATTTGCAAAGAAGAAATGATAACCTTTCTTACCGCATCTCCGGGCTGTGTGGACATCAAATAAGACGTGTGTGAAATACTTGGAGAATTATGTTGATTTGAAAATACCCTGCTTTGTTTATCGATAGCACAGCAGATACCAATCTTCAGCAGGCTGCTTTGTAGATGACAGGTGCTTGTAAGAAGGGCTTTGTGCGTGTGTAGGCAAAAGTAGACAACCCCAGAGAAGGGAAAGACAGACACAGGCTTCGCATTGCATTTCATTATGGAGTGTGATAAGCATTTCTGGGTCCGAGAGAGGGTAAATTAGCAAATTCACTATAGAATGCGTTCCAGAGACAATGATCTTCCATCCTATATAATAAGAGAGGAATATGCTCGTTATCCCTTACACTGAGGTGTAACGACTGACTGCAGTAGGATAGGATCAGGGATCTGCAGGAGGGTCAGACAGTGAACTACAAGCAGTCGGTGGAGAGCTACAGAGGGACGCAGGGCAGCAAGCTATGAGGTGGAAAGGCAATGGTCAGAGAGCTACAGAAGGGCAGCAGCGACCTATTGGGGCATGGATTCGTGTGCAGGGCTACTCGTAAATAATAAACTCATCCAAATTAAATTTGGACATTGTTCAACGTTCCAGAAACCAGCACGGTCCATATGCACGATATCCATACACATGAGGTGCTTATACCCCACTTCCACGCATTAAACTTACAACTTATACCGTTTATACAGATGTTAGGTAGGAGGAATAGTCTTGCAAAAGAAAGACCATCTATGACAGTGGCTCTCAACCTTCCTCATGCCACGTCCCTTTAATGCAGTTCCTCATGTGGTGGTGACCCCCAACCATAAAATTATTTTCGTTGCTAAAATGCCCTGATTTTGCATGGTGTATGCCGGGCTTGGACTTAGTTCCTCAACTCTGGAAAAAAAAACAAAACATGGTGTTGAGTTCTTGTTCACCCACGAGGTACAAGCCATTGTGCGTTTTCCTGGGGAAGGGAAAAAAAAAAGTCTGCGTGTGCAGCCATAATAATAACATTAAGGACAAAAAGATTGTAAGAACGAGAGGACCGAGCTTCCTGTTATTTTTCAGAATAATGACTGTGGGCTCTCTCCCTACAGAAAAGATACTATTTATTTTTTAATGATGAGCTATTTCCCCGAGAAACAAAGTGGCATTCTGTCGACACCATATGGCGGTGGAAAAACAGATTCCACGGTGTTCCATTTGTTAGACTGTCTTCTGCATTTCTGTATCCATAATTTATGTGGGGGCCCCGGCGATTGCCAAAATATTCAAATGGATTTCTCTTAGCAGGGCAGCCTGCATGAGGGGAGAAAGGTTTTCAAAACAGCAGGCCCTGAGCAGTCTCCCGCTGCTCAGAGAAGAGAAAACTTCCAACTTCTGTCCTTCTGGCAGCGTTCATTGTAATTCTAATTTACATCCTTGGTGTAGGGGCCGTGTTTGCATTCAGAAAAGAAGCAGCTTATGTTCTTTGACGCTAATACAGTGCTACTCGAATTATAACCCAACACCCTTAAAAGTCCTCTTGCTCCTTCTGCCTCCTCCGAAGCAGAGAACCTGGCCTTTAAGAAAGCGGCAGCAGCAGCTGGATGGCCATGGCTGAACCATGCATACTTTTTGAACCATGCAGCTTTCTGGTTTCCGAAAAGACATCCGAAGTGGCTAGAGATACATTAAACATAGCCGGGAAAGTCTTCCTTCTCTGTCTGAGCACATGATTACCATCTACGTATGCAGGGGCCGTTCTCAGTGCAAGTTCAAGTGGTGTCCTCTGGCGCATAAATAGAAACATGGCCAATCCGTGGTGCAGAATAGAAAGGGGGGCTCGGATGAGTCAGACTAATTGATGTTCTGGCAAAATGGAACGTCTGAAAAAAAAAAGTTACATGTTCCTGCGCACGCCCAGATAACAAGAATCTGAACCAGAAGGCTGTGGCAAACATATATATTATTCCAGAGAACCTCAGACTTCCAGTAAGCTTAGCCATTGCAGGTTTCATTGCAGTGCATTCAGGGAAACATAAAATCCTTTTATATAGAAAAATAAAACAGGCGTAGGATATACTGTTCGGTTGCAGATGGAAGGTCTGGCTATAAGGCGATAATACCCACTTGAAGGTTCTTTTGCTCGATCTGTAGTGGAATGGGTAAAAGATTAGGCTACCCCAAATAGATAGAACATCATTTGCTATGTGTAAGTACAAATGGTATAGGTAAGGTTCTGGGTGTACGGGGCAGAACTAAAGGCCCATTTCTTCCAAACCAATTTGGATTAAACTCTTAGACATCTCTCCTATTTTTCCAGATGAAGGGGAGGGGACACAGCTTCGTTCTTTGTCCTGATGTTTATTCTTGTCAGGAAGAATCTCAATGAGCCAATGTATTGGTCTTTGGGGCGTAAGTGTTCTAGAAACATGCTCTTCCATGAGTCTTCTGATGAAGACTTAGAAGACCGTGAACTACAGGGAGCCCTTTCACTGGAGTTCATGAAGATGGCAAGGTCATTGGACTCTCCAGGTTGAGGGAAGTGAGGACCCCGCCTTTTATTCTGTAGTAACAGGTGCACTCGTTTGCCGGGAAATGGGTCAAATCATCAGGCTGAACTGAGAATCATCTCTGTTCCTTTGCCACCTTCCTGAGCACATCCTGACACTTGCGCCTGGCTCTGAGCCTGGGTGTAGCAGATGATGCCATACAGACTCATCTCTCCATATCCCAAAATACGTTGTGTGTGCAGTGTTGACACCTGACAATTAGGATATTTTTGAGAACCTCAATTCTCCCTGGAATGCTTTCAGAGAGGAAGGATTTGACATCAGTCCCACCCAATTGTTAGAATTCAAACCTCACCCTTTTCTCCTTTTCAATTAAAAAGTTATACATTCAATTAGACTCCATCTGTGAACCTGCTTAGCAGTAATTAAGATGAACATTATGATATGGGTAATAAAAAGTAATAGTTTCCTTGAATCTCTTGGGTTTTTTGAAATCCATTTTCTCGATGGAAATCAAATTATTTTATTGCATAGAAGTGATTCCCCTTTATTCAATAGGGTGAGGCGATGCATGGGCTCTCGCTTGTACAACTGCTAAGTCAGAATCATTAAGCATGAAGTTTAGTAAATAAAGTGATTGGGTGGCTGCTTTCTCACAAAAGGTTTGGAGCTGTATTAAATTAACAGGAAATAGGTCTCGGGTTTTCTCTAACGAAACGATCCTCAGTGGAGGAGAGAAATGAAATGGCCTTATTCAAGGACATCCATTTTGAAATCCATAAATATTTTATAAGGGTGGGATAAATTGCTTATTTTCAAACAGGTGCTATTGTAAAAATTATTTTGATATTTCTTTTGCCTCCAGGGCCCTTACACAAAATAACAGTACATCATGTACATAGTGCTTAGACATCCGGTTATGTCTGTGTTTTCCATAATTGGCTCAGGCAGAGGCAAACACACACAGAGGGTTCCTCTGCTCTGTCCCTAGTGTCTTCCCATACGGAAAATCATGCCTTAAGTAGGGCCCGCATTTCATTCCTCACTGCAAATTGTCAACTGAAATGGTCCCATTTGCTTCAAGATAATGACAGTAGATTGAAATGTACTCCGCCTGAGTATTTGATGAAGGATAGCCACCCTCCATCCACACATTCAAATGCTCCCAGTATTTTGCGGGTGGCTTTTATCTGGACAACAGCAGAAACACGAGATGAGAGGGAAATGGTTTCTTCTCTATTTTTGATGTTTACCTCCTTTTTCTTTTGGACCATCGCCTTCCTCTAAGTAATGTATATGTTATGGAAGTTGGAGATGGAGAAATTCGCTCCTTCAAATAAATGATGTGAAAAAATAGGGTGTGGCTCTCCCATCATCTCTTTACTTCAGGTTGCATCTAAAGAGGGGAAAGAAGCTGAGCTGAGCCACCCAGATTCTGCTTCTCTGTCCTTCTCAGACCAATGGTGTCCTCTGTGAGGGAAGCAGTGAGCTGATCTTGGGGCTGATCTGTGGCTGGGGTCAGGGACTAGTGAGTGGCCATAGACATCATTTATTCCTCGAGGAGTATTACCACCTTGTAGAGACGTTTTCTGGCTATGGCCAGATGGTCAGTAAGTAATTGGGAACACTGTAAAGTGAGCCAATTTGTATGCATTTACAGTGTCGGGAAGGTTGAAGTGTCTATCTCAAGGAGAAGTTGCCCGCTGCAGTAGCCAAAGGACTAGAAACTAAGAGAACTGCCAACAGAAAACAATGACAGTGCCAAGAAGAGCATCTTGGATGAGCATCTGGTCATTGTGTCTCTGCTTGCATCACTTTGAAGAGGATGTGCCTTTCGTTGGACCAGAGAACACCCTCCTCTAGAAGAACCAATGATAAGCCTAGTTGATCCAGTCAAAATCTTCCTCCTGAAAATGTCAACTAGGAGACACAGAAAATATGTAAATTTGTGGCTGAGTCAAGATAATTATGACAGAAGAGTAAAGGTTCAAAAAGGCCACTGCTTCTCCGGAGGCCACTGGGGTTTCTGGGGCCATGTAGCTGGCCTCAGGTGGCAGAGTGCATTGTTGGCCCTGGTTCCACATTTCTCTCCAAGCTCTTTGCCCCAGGACTTGGCAGTCCCCCCTCCTCAAAGAGCAGAGTGCACGTTCCTTCCCCTCGATAGTGCATTTGGCTAATGGACTTGCTTTGCCCAGGAGAACGGGGTAGGTCTGCCAGTGTGTGTGTTCTGAGTCAAGCTGGAAGTGGCTTTGGATATTTCCACTCGCCCGCTTGGGCCTTTGCTGTGGTATCAAGGGAACGGAGAAGCCAAATGAATAATCTGACGTTTCTTTGTGAGCATAAAATGAAAATAACAGGAAGTTTACTGTAGGATGTAAATGGAGTATGAGGGTGAAGGTGCACATTTTGAGAAGAAGTATACATAGCTATTAAGCACACACACTTAAAATATTTTTTTTCTTGAGGTATAGTTGACATGAAATATTTTATTAGTTTCAGGTATACAACATTTACATGCCTTGCAGTCTGATCACCATGATAAGTATGTTAACTACATAACCATATATCATGGTGCAAAGTTATTTCCATGTTGTTGACTATATTCCTGGTGTTGCACATTACATCACTACGGCGTATTTATTTTAGAGCTAGATGCATGATATACCATCTCAGTGATACCTGTGATGGGCCTGGCATGCCTGGGAGAGGAACCTGCGTACTGGATGGCATGGCTAATGTGCACACATATCCATCCCTGTGACATTACCTTCCTGCCCTGCTCTCCTTCAGCGGTGCTGGTCGCTGGAATTTAGTGTCCTTCCACTCGGAAGTCATTTTTCTCTAACACGACCTGTACATTTCCCTTCTGATTGAATAAATGTGTTGACAGAATCTCATACTCCAAGAGAATATAGTTTCTCTTTTGAAAATATCTTCGGGGAACATGCTCCTATTGATCCCAGAAAAAGAATAGGCTGAACCTCGGATCAATTTTTGTATAAATAACAGTTGTTGTTTAACTTCTTTGAAGAGGACAATTACTAGCATACCTAATAATTCTGGTAAAATGTGGGGACATTATTTTATCGTGTGAGCAACTTCACGCCTTGCTTTTTTTTTTCTTTTTCTTTTTTTCCTTCATGGTGTTCTGAGTGCAGTAACAGAGCTGAAAGGGCTCTCATGCCCAGGAATTCTGACCTCCTTCCGGGCGAGAGAGCACGCCGAGAGCAGAATGCATGGGGCCAGCGATCTGTTCTCAGCAGAGCTAATTGATAAGGAACATATTTTATGAATGAAGTTACAAGATAAAACAGAGACTAATGAAATACCCCAAAGACTCCAAAGTGATTAAGGCAGGCATTCCACACAAAACTTCTAATTAGACACCGAGGCTGAGAATCCACAATAGACTTGATATTCTCCAGTGGTGCTGACCCCTTGTTTAATACGACAGCTACTGAGAATATTCATAACCAAGGAAAGCAAACCTTTCTTTTAAGGTGACAATGGGCCATTGCAGTCAGCCGGGGCTGGGTCCCTGCAATTACTCCCATTGGGGATTCAGCACAGTGGCTGTTTTCAACATGATTCCTTGAGCCAAACAAGTTCAATAGGTGTTTTTAAAAATAATTTCTAGAAGATAATTTTTCAGCTTTAAAAAATGATTAAAAATAGGGCCACAGGCCTTTAAAAAATGTGCTTACCATTTTTCTGTCATCAATCTTTTTTGCAACTATTTAATCCAGTCTATTTGTTTTTCCCTTAATCATTTTTCTATAAAATAGAATACTCTGAACTTCCATTGATCCTTGCACATTGAACAATGTCTGCACCTCACACTGGAGTTCTCTTTGGAAAGATTCCTTTATATCACTTCATTGAGGTGTTATTATTCATCAAAGACTTGGTGAAACCGTCCTAGACAGAAGCCAAAGCATAAATTGAAATCAATAGGTATTTATTAATTTTAATATATAATGTATGTCCCAAATGGGAAATCAAATAAAACCAGGTACCTGTGATCTAGAATATTACAGTCTGTGCTCAGAAATGCAACATATACACAACATAGAGAAACTAACAGCATATGAAAATATAGTTATGGGTAGAAATGGGCATCAGGATTTATTCTATAGGAGTTTGGAGGAGGGGAGATGGTCTAAAATACCAGGAAAGGCTTCTGAATGGGAGGAGACACTCAGAGGGCATGTGAAAGTCACTGAATTTGGATAAGTGGAATGGGAAGTAGTGAACAGCAAGGTGAGAGAAAGTACCAGAAGGAGAATTAGCAAGGGTGTTCATGGTAAAGGGAGAGAGGCATGGTTATTGTTTAGGAGTTTGGCTTCATCCCTGGCTCTCATGAAAATAAAGCCAAAATTACATGTAATTATTTCACTTTCAGTCAATCAACATCATTTCACCAGGTTTTAAGTAGAGAGGTCAAAAGGAAATGATTTCAAATCACTTTTAATCTTTTATTTTTTAAAAAATAATTCTTAAAAAAGAATAGAATCTTACAGCAGACAGAGATCATGGAGTTTCTTTACTTAAATATTATTCCACGCATCAATGTATCTATCCAACTCTAATCTCAGCAGCTCAATTCTCCCTATACTACCCTGTGCTGAAGCCTCTCAATCAGAAGTCCTAGACTGGCCCTATTTTGTGGGTGCAGATCTGTATCCAAGAAAGTTGATCTAATTAGGAGCCAGTTAAGATGAGATCCTGGTACACAGTGCTCAGGTTGCATGCATTTTTTCAATATTGATAACTAATGCATAGTTCTCTGTCCAGAGGATGTGAAGATTACGGGTTTTTGTTTAAATCATTTAAGATGTTTTTCAGTTAGAGTTGATATAAAATATTATATTAGCTTCAGAAGTATACCCAGTGATTTGACATTATGTAACTTACTAAGTGATCATCCCAATAAATCTCATACCCATCTGATACCATACATAGTTATGAGAATATTATTGACTAGAGGCCTGGTGCATGAAATTCCTGCACAGAGGTGTGTGTCCTTCAGCCCAGCCTGCATCCTCTCCAATCCAGGACCCCTCAAAGGATGTCTGACTGCTTGTTTGGGCCCAATCGCAGTAGGATCATGTCTGAATGAGCAGTCAGACATCCCTCTCACAATCCAGGACTGCTGGTTCCCAACTGCTTGCCTACCTGCCTCCCTGATTTCCCCTAATCACTTCTGCCTGCCAGCCTAATCACCCCCTAACCAATCCCCTGCCAGCCTGATTGATGCCTAACTGCTCCCCTGCAGACCTGGTCCCCTCTAACTCTCCTCTCCTGCAGGCCTAGTCACTCCTAACTGCCCTCTCCTGCAGGCCTGGGTTTCCTCTCCCCACAGCTTCCCTTCCCTACAGGTCCGGTCACCCCTATCTTCCCTTCTCTGCCAGACTGGTCACCCCTAACTGCCCTTCCCTGTTAGGCCATCTTGTGGCAGCAATCTTGTGTGTTGGTCAATTTGTATATTATTCTTTTATTAGATAGGATAGGGCCCTAATGCATGGGTGAGGGCCAGATGGTTTGCCCTGAAGTGTGTCCCAGATCAGGGTGGGGGTTCCCTTGGGACATGGGGTAGCCTGAGCTAGTGGCCTGTGGAGGTTTTCAGGCAAGCTATTCCCGCCCCTCCCCCCCAGCAACCCAATCAGAGGCCCTGGTATCTGGGATTTATCTCTTTTATAATTGAAAGTTTGTAGCCTTGAGTGGAGGCCAGGGTTGGTCATAGTGGGTGGGAAGCTTGGCTTCTTCCATTAATAGGGAAACCCAACCCTCCTGCTCACTATGTGCCTGCAGCCATCTTGGTTAGGCTAATTTGCATTCTTGCTCCTGATTGGCTGGTGGGCGTGGCTGGTGGGCATAGTGAAGATACAGTCAATTTACATGCTTCTCTTTTATTAGTGTAGATTATATCCCCTATGCTGTACTTTACATCCCCATGACTATTCTGTAACAACCAATTTGTACCTCTCAACCCCTTCACCTTTTTGCACCCATCTTCCAGCCCTTTTCCCATCTAGCAACTGTCAAAATGTTCTCTGTATCTATCTATGAGTTTGTTTTGTTTGTCCATTGATGTTATTTTTTAAATTCAATTATTGATAGATATGTATGTATTATCATTTTATTGTTCATACTCTTTAACATTTCTTGTAATACTAGTTTGATGGTGGTGAACGTCTTTAGCATTTTTTATATGTGTGTCTGACATGCTCTTTATACATCCTTCAATTCTAAATGATGGCTTTGCTGGGTAGCATAATCTTGGTTGTAGGTGTTTGCTTTTCATCACTTTGAATAATCTTGCCAATCCCCTCTAGACTGGAATGTTTCTGTTGAGTAATCAGCTGACAGTCATATGGGATAAATGGAATGGCCAGTATGATGTGTCTTAATGTGGGCCTTTTTGGGTTTATCTAGTTTGGCACTCCCTGGGTTTCCTGGAAGTGTATGTCTATCTCCTTCACCAGATTAGAGAAGTTTTCTGTCATTATTTGTTCAAATAGGTTTTCTATTTTTTGCTCCCTTTCTTTTCTTCCTGGAGCCCCCATTAATTTTATTTTTTTATTTCCTTATAAAATCAAATAAAAATAAAAATATAAGACCTTAGGAGATCATCTGACTTAGCTTGCAGAGCTCAGGACACATGTAGAGAAACATTAGAATGGTGATTAACAGACAGACTCATTTCCATTGTTCCTCGTGGCTTTGTAAGTAGATTTGGGAGGCATTTTTACTTTGGGTTCATAAGCTTCCTCCCTAATGAGCAGAAGCTGTTTAAAATCATGTACTGATTTAGAGTTTTCTCTGACTTGTTCTTGTAACGTGACATACGTATTTGAATCCTTCTTCTACTCACGTTTTTCAGAAGTGGTGCCAATAAGGTGGAGGATAATAAATTATTCAAAGTGGGGGAGCCTTATAACAAACAGGAAGCCAGCAGTTTATTAAAGATAGCTGCACACAAATGCACATTTGCCAGCAATGTCGACAACAAATCAGAAATGATATATGACCTTTTTCACACGCCTGCAACATTTAATATCTTTGAAAAACATTAAAGATGTCAAATGTGGAGACCACAGTCTGAGGAGCAGTGAAAATATAGTATCCGTGTTTACAAACCAGCTTAGAGCTTGGTTGAAATTACCTATGCCCGTCTTTTCCTAAAGGGTAAACATTTTTCACAGATTCATTTGCTAGTGTACTTTGCTTTGCAAAATAATTCTGATCCTGAGGTGGTGTTTGTTAATCCAATCCCACTTTACCAGAAACTAGAATTATCATTTCAGAGGCAGTTATACTTCATTTATGTCCAACTTCTGATTCGCTTCAGCCCTCATAATTCACATTTGTTTATCCCCCACCCCAGCCCTGTATTTAATGTTGAATGATTTATATGGCAACTACTTTAAGGATTTAAAGACACTCTTTCTTTTTAAGCAATTGATAGTGAATACTTTTTTGAAAGTAATGGTTTGCTCTGTAAGTTGGATTTTGGGTTCTCTTTATTTTTTAAATTTAATTTTTTTTAAATATATATTTTATTGATTTTTCACAAAGAGGAAGGGAGAGGGATAGAGAGTTGGAAACACTGATGAGAGAGACATTGATCAGCTGCCTCCTGCACACATCACACCGGGGATTTGCCCGCAACCAAGGTACATGCCCTTAACCGGAATCGAACCTGGGACCCTTCAGTCCGAAGGCCGAGGCTCTATCCACTGAGCCAAACCGGTTTCGTCTTTAAATTTTATTTTATTATAAAATATAAAGCAAACATGTAAAACAATAGAGAATAGTAGAAGGAACCCTATGTGCCCATTACCCAACCTCAACAATTGCCAAATCATGATAGTAGGTTTTAATTATCCCCTTGTTGCTTTAATTTATTTTGAAGCAAAGGTTAAACATTACATCATTTAGCCTATAAATATTTCAGAAATTCTAAAAGTAAATGACATTTAAAAAATATATCTGCATTATCATAATTACACATAGGAACAATTAAGATTTTGATAACATCAAATCTCATCATTACTTTATAAGTTTCTTCTGTTATAATTTCTTGATATATCTCTTAAAATTTTCTTAGCAGTTCTTTCTCTCTCTCTCTTACTTATCTATGCATTTTATCTGTGTTTTCCTATGGTCTTACACTCTACAGCAGCAGTTCTCAATCTGTGGGTCAAGACCCACAGATTGAGAACTGCTAGTAGGATCACCTAAGACCATTGTAAAACACAGATATTTACATTACAATTCATAAAGTAGCAAAATTACAGTTATGAAGTAGCAATGAAAATAATTTTATGGTTGGGGGTCACCACAACATGAGGAACTGTATTAAAAGGTCGCGGCATTAGAAAGGTTGAGAACCACTGTTCTAATGGAAAAAGTAGACATCATGGAAGATTAGACGTTCTATGTAAGCTGAGAGATGGATGACATGAGAAAGAATCAAAATGCATGTAGAGAAATTGGCTTGAGGCAGTTTAACGTTACAAGAGGAAAGAAAAAAAGGGTCATTGTAGGTGCACATATGTAGGAATGTTCTTAAATGCTGGCTTGTTTGTTAATTTTAGTCTTCTATGTATGACTCTCCACAGGGAATGGATATGTACTAACTGAGGAGCCACAGGGTAGGGAGAAGTGATGTTAGGAGACCATTTGCATGTACTTTCTCGTTCTTCTGGAACTGTTGACCATCCTTATTTCTTCAAGGCACCTGGATAGGTTGTGGAGAACAAATAAACTTAATACATTAAGTTTGGTTTGTGGTTGAGACTTTGTTTACATAGGCCAATGATCATTCAGGTTTACATCACTTGTCCAATTAAAATAAATGCTAAAAAAAGGGTATAAGCTTTATTGGTTTATTTTTATATGTAAGAGGGATAACTTTTTATTATTTTTAATTTTTATATTATTTTATGAAAGGTGCATATCCCATACAAACCCACATTTTTGTTTGTTTACTTGCTTTTATCTCCAGTATCCAAAACCACTGCTTGTTTTACTACATTATGTTGTTTCATGTAATTTTAGAACATGGCAAAATTTAGAAATAGCAGAAAAAGTAGAAATAGGATCTGGAACAGAGGAAAAGTATGGCACAACAATTGCAGGTGTTTTTCTCTCTAAATAATAATATAAATATTTTCTATGTAAATAAGGATGAGACTGTTTGCAATGGTAGCTATCAGGGAAACCCTGTACTATATTTTCTATCATAATTAATTGTTCTTTTTGACACTCATGCCTCGAGTATCACTGAGAGGGCAGAATAACAGACACTATGCAATAATTTCTTGATTCTAAGACTCATGTTTTGCTTTCAAATTTTGACAGTTTGGAAGCTGGGATGCATGTTATCTTGTGTCAAGAGAAACTTCCAACTTCCCAGTGTGCAACCAAAACAGTAAGTTGTGATAATATATGAGCTCTATATTGAAGGTGACTTCATCTAATTTGTACCTTAGGTAAATAATTTTCATTGGTAGTATTATACTTCAGTGACTTAAATGTAAATCTGGACCCCTAATGATTGCTTTTAATACCTTTAGAAGATTACATTATGATGCAACATTGAAAAGTTGTAGCCTGGCAGTGTGGCTCAGTGGTTGAATATTGACTCATGAACAGGAGGTTATAGTTTGATTTCCAGTCAGGGCCCATGCCCGAGTTGGGGCTTGATCACAAGTAGGGATCATGTAGGAAGGAGAGAATCAATGATTCTCTCTCATCATTGATGTTTCTCTCTCTCTCCCTCTCCCTTTTTCTCTCTGAAATCAATTTTTAAAAACAACAATTTTTTTTAAAAGGTTGAAAAGTTAGGGATGGGAACTACTTTGTATATGTACCATCTTTCTCCACCCAACTAGTATCTATAGCAGGGCCTTCCAAGTAGTTGTGCTAAAGCTTGCAAAAATTGAAGGACAATATCTCTTAATGGACATAGAATGTTTAAGGTCATAGAAGAGCATTAAAAAAATCCTGACAGAGACCATTCCACTCTTCACACATTTACTCCAGATACATCCTCAGAATCAGCACCATCCTATTTTTAAACATTTCATTTGTCAGCTTTTTATTATTTAAAAAAATGTCCAATTTGCTTAAAGTGCCTCAGGCAAAGTGTGATCAAATTTATTGATGGCAGTGACATTGAATAAGAATGGACAGAGACAGAGGGGCCAGAGGCCATTAAAATGGACCCAGAGATAGAGAGCCGTCTCAGCTCTACCCTCTACCACATCTAGGGTTTAGTGAAATAAATCTGAATAATCAGAGACTGATACAGGATCACCCTCGGAGGCCATGCTTTTACAGTCTAGGGACTGAGTGTGCCATGACCAGACAATGAATTCTCAGGAGACTCTCTGAATAATCATCTTGTCTTCACATGTCTTCAGCTTAACTCGTTTCCCTCAGGAATGAGTCAAGGGAAGAAAGACCTTGACATTCTTCGGTGGAATATGTGAGTCAGTGTAGAGGTGACCGATATGATGCATTAAGAGATGGGGAAGGTAAAAGAAAGCTCACGTGCTTTCCTATAGTCTCTATTTGTCTGTTATGTGAGCCTGATATCTGAGCATGAACAATTCCATAAAGTAGTAACCAGGACACAACCTAATGTGCCATGAAATTGTAACCCAAGTCAATGGAAATCCAAAAATGTTAGATTAAAAATCCTGTTTCCACAACTATCCATATAACCATATTACTATACTCTCTTTGGGAGGATCAGAGTGAACATCATCTTCATTGTGGATCCACTCCAATAACACAGGTCTCTGTCCCAAGGCGGTGTCCGGGGTGAATGTGGGGTATTATAGGGCCACAGTGTTTATTGCAGCTGTGATTCACGCAGGCTCTGTCGAGATTGTGGTGTCATAAACAGTCTTGCTTAGGGACTCCTAAGTGGAGACAGGTACTCCCGAACAGAAGACTGTGTCTGTGTAAAAGCTACAGCTCCTTTGCAGGCCTTCATCCAAAGAGTGCTGTGGTCTTGGAATGATCCCAAGGGTGTCTGGGAATCTATAGATGTTCTAGATTTTCCTTCTTAGAGAGAGAGAGAATCCTGCCTACATTATCCACCCTGTAGAATTCCTCTCAAGCAACCTTGCCATGTTCCAAGACAGATTTCCCCTTTCCGAACCCTCACTCTCCTTTCCTAAGGAACTCTGGAACTCTCTAGGGATCTGTCAGGACATTCATGCCCCTAGCAACTCCTGATCAGTCTTGCCAAAGCCCATTGGCTAATCACATGACCTTGACCTAGATCACCTCTTGCCAAGTGGGAACTGGTGTGGATGGGGGGTGAGTTCCCTTGTAACTGGCACTCACCTTCATCTGCTAGCCATTGTTGTTGTTGCCCGTGTCTTCCTCTAAGCAGAGAAAGGATGCCATGCAAAACAAGCCACCCACGTTGTCATGTGAACGCTTCCTTGCATAGCAGAGACCCGAGGGAGTAATTAAATGTCACCGATGCCCTATCATCTTAAAGGTGGAGTGTTATTCTTACATAAATACCCAATTACCCTGTGGTGCTTATTTTAACAAGATGCCCAGAAGACCCCAAACAGGCATTCACAGGAGCCTTTTTGTCTGCCTTTCTCTACATCTGTCTCACTGTTTCTCTAGGACCACTCAAGGGATTCCGCTCTGGGAAGAGTTTCCTGATGGCGAAACTGTGCTAAAGTTTGGCCCTGGGAAATGAAGCCCTTTCCCGGGAAATACTATTTTTGTTTTCGAGCCTACTTAAATAGACATGGATAAGAAATCAAATCTGACCAGCGGGTGGGCGCTGGAGCTTGTGAGGAAAAGAGGCATATGGAAGGGTCAGGGGGGAGAGAGGGGAGCCTGACTGGGAGTAACCCCTAAGGTGATAAAAGAAGCTCTGGAAATGCGCCAGAGAAGATCAGTGTGGCATTGGCAGCAGAAGAGATGTGCCAGCAGCTGAGGAAATACGATCTTCAGGGAAAGCTCCAATTCAATTGTTAGTGGAGGGAATGCACCAGCCTGGCCCGCAGAAATAACTGGAAGTGGAGATACATCAATAGGAACTGTGATTACCTAATGCCAGGTACTTACCTGCTGCCCAGAGATACTTTGAGGGAAAACTGGGCTATAGGCGAGGCTCCTGACAGACACACCAAGTTCATTATTATTGCCATTACATCCAGCACGGAAGATAAAGCTCATATGCACAGACCGGCCCATCTGTGCATTGGCAGATGGGACGGGAGCTGCCCTAGTGAAGAGCACAGTGTGATTTAGGGTTGGATGTGAATGAACTTAGGATAAGTGTATGTTCCAAGGCAATTGCATTAAGAGGGCTGTCTCAGATTTTTAACTGAATGGAGAGTTTCTGAATTTATTTTATTGTTTAAATTCATGCTAGTGCATGGCTTTTCAAAATCCAGTTGACTGGATGTCTCAAATATCAATAGAAGATTAAAAAAATTAACTGATTATATTCTAAGCTCTAAATTTAAATTTGTATAAAATTAGACATCTTTTCTTCCCTTTTGCAAACTGGCTTATTTCTAAACATGCAACGAGCAAAAAACCAAGTTATATGTGGATGCTGAAAAACCCTAGCTCAAACTTCAGTCAAACCCTCTATTATCTATGAATCATTGGGTAAGTTGGATAATGCCTCAGCGTTCTCAATAGAAAAAAGTAGATAATAATATCTACCTTGCAAGACTATTAATATCCCTGTTTAGCCCATTCAGCAAAGGTTTGCTACATCATTATGTTTACAGTGCATATGGTTCTTTGGGTACAGGTGCCTCATTGAAAGAGACCTGAGTAGGAGGTCAGAACATTCTAGTTGTATCCAACAAGGGGCAAAGGCACAGAGAAAATAATAGGCATAATGTTGGAATATTTTTTCAGAACATTGACTAATAAGAACATTAATCATCTTGATCAATAAGAACATTAGCAAAAAGATAGATCAGGGAGAGTCTTAGATATTAAGAATTTAGATTTAATTTTTTAGGTCAGTGGTTGACAGCCTTTTCTGTACAAAGCCAGATAGTAAATATTTTCTAATTTATGGGCCATACAGTCTCTGTCACAAATACCTAATTCTGCCATGATAGCATGAGAACAAGCATAGACACTATGTTAAGGAATAAAGGTGTCTGTTTTCCAATAAAACTTTATTTATTTACAAAACCAGGCAATAGTACTGACTTGGCCTGTGGGCCATAGTTTGCCAACACCTGGTATAAGGAACAAGACGTAAATCCAATAGCATAGCTATCATTTCTTCATTTAGAAATACACAGACATTTTGCTTTTTGAACTGTTTGGGCTATAGGTAATCCCAAAGTACAATTCACTCATTGCATCATTAATAAATATTTGAGTATCTACTATCACTATCTACTATCCTAGCTGCCGGAAAAACAGCTGTGAGTAAAACACACTTTTGTAGCTTTAAGGAGCTCATGTTCTAATGGAATGCCAGAACTGTGTTTGTCCCACCCTCTTGTAGAAACCCTGACCTACATAAGCCATATCCATTGATGTTTGCAGCATAATGCAAAGGCTTTCTGCACCCAGGCCTCCTGCATCTGTGGATAAAGCGATGTCCTAGCAGAGTGGATCTGGGTACCAACAAGATATTTGTCAACATCCGCTGATGTCACAGTGTACTTGATGGACCAATGTGGGCTGGTTGATAACATAGCTCAGTGAACTGGAACCTGGATGAAAGGCAGTAGCCAATGAATGCTGATTGATTGATCACCGGCAACCTGAAGAGCAATCTCCTGTGACCTAGAGGGCCACGTCCTTGCGTCTGTGCTACCCAACCTTTCCATCAATGACTTAGATCAAAACATGGAAAGCTTGCTGATCAAATTTGCAGATGACATAAAGCAGAGAGGGAGACAGCTGACAGGGCCAAGATCTAAAGTGATTTCGACAGGCCGGAACAATAGTCTGAATCTGACAAGAAGAAACTTAATAGGGATAAATGGAGGGTCCTGCCCTTGGGTTCAAAGGTCAACTTGTACATGAGATGGGGAGAAGTGGCTAAACTGTAATACATGGGATAACCTTGGAGATTTTATTGACAGCAGACTCGGTGGGAGTCCACAGTGTGATGTGAATGTCAAAAAAAACACCCATGCACACCAATTACATTGCTTTAAGGGCAGAGTCTGGGGCCAGGGAGGTGGCTGGGCTGTAGCAGTGGGTGGGACCAGATCTTACTCATGTGTGGTTCTGAGTGTCAGAGGCTGAGGAGGACCTGGCCAGCCTCTGCCTTGGTCAAAGGAAAAGAGTCAAGGAGTACTGAGGAAACCTAAGAATTGGGGATTGATTAAGAAAATAAAGACTATAAACTCTTAAAACTGACTTTGGGGTTCCATGTCCTTCCACAGAGCAGATTACAGGGAAACTGGCAAAATTAACTCTTGTGGAAACTGCCTCTATTTCTCATATAGCAAAACTCTTATCTGCTCTGAGGATCAAAGGGTGAGCAAATGTTTGTTAAAATGTAGCACCTTTGGGAAAATGATTCTCCATAGAACCCAGGGGAGCACGTATTAAAACTGCTTAATTTTAGTGAGTTTTTGCATAGTTTCGCCCCTCTGTAATCCATGAACCACTTTATTTATTGAGTTTTTTTGTTTTTACTTTTTCTACTGATTGTATTGGGGTAACCTTAGTTAACAAAATATATAGGTTTCAAGAGTACAAGTCTAGCCAAAACCGGTTTGGCTCAGTGGATAGAGCATCGACCTGCAGACTGAAAGGTCCCAGGTTTGATTCCAGTCAAGGGCATGTACTTTGGTTGCGGGCATGTCCCTAGTGGGGAGTGTGCAGGAGGCAGCTGATCAATATTTCTCTCTCATTGATGTTTCTAAGTCTCTATTCCTCTCCCTTCCTCTCTGTAAAAAATCAATAAAAAATACATTTTAAAAAAGAGTATAAGTCTATAACACATCATCTGTATATTGTATTGTGTTCACCATCCAAAGTCAAGTCTCTTTCTGTCATCGTTTATCCCCTTTACTCTTTTCTATCTCCCTTCCCCCTGCTTTCCCCTACCCCCCTCTCCTCCTGTAACTGTCATACTATTGTCTGTGTCTATGAGATTATTTTTTTAGTGTCTTCTCCTTTTTCACCCAGTCCCAAACCCTCATCCCCTCTGATAGCTGTCAGTCTGTATTTATGAGCCATTTTTAAATATCTGCATGCAATAGCCAATCCGTGAGATAGGTGTGCAGAAAGGTATGTCTTCTGGTTTCCTGAGAAACTTAATTCTGAGGGTCAGAGGTCTGCTCCCCAAGGGACAGATTTAGCATGTACTGGCAGAGAAACTGCATGGAGTCAGAAGCTCAGGAATGGGGAATTTAATATTTTGATTACCTCTGAAAGTATTTTCACTCAATCCTTGTTGCTACAAATACACTGAGTGACCATATTATTATAATCTCTGGCTACTAAGTATGTGTGTTTGTGTGTGCGTGTGTGCGTGTGTGTGTACGTGTGTGTGTGTGTGTGTGTGTGTGTGTGTGTGTTAGAGGCCTGGTGCATGAATTCATGCATGGGTTGGGTCTGGCCAGGGGGAGGGGACATGAGTGGGGGGTTGGCCAACTTGCCTGCTGGTCAAACTCCTGGTCGCAGGGACAATTTGCATATTAGCCTTTTATTATATAGAATATACACTGAGTGGCCAGATTATTATGTACTTAGAGATCATAAGAATCTGGCCACTCAGTGTATTTCTAAAGTACTTTTGTTTACCTTCTTCTGCTGTGAAGAGGGAGGGAAGGAAGTATAGAAGGAAGGAAATAAGGGGAATTCATCTCAACAATATTCTCTTAATTTTTTAAGATAAAACCTGAATATGGGCTGCCTCTATCTGGCCCCTGTTCCACATTATCAAAATCATCTCTTCAGCCAGTGACCATGACCTCCTCTCAGTTCCACTGACTGGCCTTCAATGTCAGTGCTGTCCCTTACGTTGAGGATATTTGGCCTTCCATCCCTGTCTAACACTTTAATTCTCGGAGGAAATGGCAGAAGCCACACTTTCCGGGATGTTGGAGAAACATCCCTGTTGCCCAGAGTCTGGATAGGGCCCTGTTAGATGCTGCCTTAGCATCCCTTGATAGAGCATCATGCTCATTCTGCTGCATTGCAACTGGCTGGTGATTATTGTGTCTTCCTTGTAAGTCCCAAGAGGACAGAAACCATGACTGATCTGTTCAGCATTACATTTCCAGCATTGGCTATGCTGCCTGACACAAAATGTGTGTTCAATAGATTTGTTAAGTTGAATTAATCCTTTGGAGGTATTAAGACATTTAGTGACATCATCTGAGGCATCAATAACAGTGTACTATCCAAGAAATGGCACTAATAGTTTAGTAGTGACAGGGACCATTTATTCCGATGTGCGTTTATGATAGAATAAGCAAGTTAAGTTCCACTGAAGAAGATTGACTTGCCCAAGGCCACACAGCCATCAAGCAGCTAAGCCAATACCGGATCCCATTTATCTCGTCTAGAAGGTTTTTTTTGCCGACCCATAACTGCCTCCACTAGACTGTGAAGTCACAGATCTGCCCTGGCAATATCAAACCTAAGAAAAATGTATTATCTCTGAATCCAGTGAAGACTGGAGAATGAGATTTGGAAAAAAGAGCAGGCACTGACAGTGGTGAGGCTTTTGGGAGGCCAGGCTGAGAGGAATCCCCTTTGGAATCCAGTCAGGCTTTGGAATTGTCCAGCTACGATGCTGCCCTGCACTGGGCACTCACTGTCGCTGCCCAGGGACCTCAGGTTCCTCCCTGTGACCTCACAGTTTGGGCACCACTCTGCTCTTCTACTGAAGGATTTCTCAACTGTCGCTGCATTTTCATGTTTTACTCCTTTATGTTCCAAAATCCGAGGCAGGAGCATATGATTGGCTGGGGTTATAGACCTGAACTCTGGATGCTAGGAGCTGGAAGAGATAACATATCTGACCCTCTCCTGGTCTCTACCATGTGAGGCAGGTATGACTGAGGACTAACTCTGGGGAGCTATGAAACAAAGAACACACTGCAGAGTGGCCCCTCACTGCAGGGTCTCTGTTTTCAGTGTCTCCATCCTGCACGTGATTTCGGTCACTGAGAAGAATGACCCAATTAGTGGTACTGCTTGTATTTCTATGTTTGTCTTTTGAAAGAAAGGTTTGTCACTGTCCCTTTCTGACTGCATCTCAAACCTCCCATCTGTAAAATGAATGTGGGGTTTGGCTGGCCTCCCCAAAGGCTATCCTACCTCTGATGCTCAGTGGATGCTTCACGGACCCACACAGCATGAGATGTTGGTAACTTTGGATGGAAAAGCATGCTTGTTAACTTCCCTGATTCTGTAAAAAAAAATGTGGTGACTGCTGAACTTGACTTGTGGTTGAGACTCTTGTGGAGTCTAAGGCATCATTCTGGGGCTCCACAGGCTCTTTCTGGAACTTCAGATGAGAGAGGAGATTGGGCTGTTGTAAAGGTCCCAGGACATAGGGAGAAAACTCTATTTCTGGCTCATACTCTGAGAATAATTACCAACTTTGGCCATCTCAACATATGCATGCTCTCCCAAACGGACTGGCTTTGAAAATGCAGTGGAAACTGGAATCAGAAAATGTTTGACCTCAAGAATTACACTCCCGCCAACCCCACCTTAGAGCCCAGGCAACTTTTGGCTAAATAGGACTATTGACTGGGGAACAGACAGCCCTTGAAGTCCATTAAACACACATTGTTGGTACAATTTAATGACTTCCAAACTTTATCAAAGGCAAAATCCCAAAGTGACAGCCAGTAAGCACATGGCTTCTCACTTTGACGGAACCATGCAGCTCCTCCAAAGTCTGTCGGATCCTTAGTATTCATTCCAGGCAGAGTGTCTCCCTGACCCTTAAATGATTTAAAACCAACTAACAAACAAACCAAATGGCAACCCAGGAAAACTCTCCTCTTCCAGACAATGTGGAGCCATTATTCATTTAATAGTATAAACATTACTTTCTATCCCGGGGTTACTAACTTCTAAGCCTTTAATGAACTTCACATTGTACTTAGGGGATTAACAGAGAAGTTCATAATTGATTCTTTTTGTTGGGGGAAATAAAGAAGACAAGTATTTACCTGGTCATGGGTTATGTTACTGATGGAATGTAAAGAAGCTCTCAGTGTTTAGAGCTGGAGAATTGTTTATTTCCTTCTTCTAAGACACAAATTAATATTTAAAAAGAAAATCTATAAATGTGTGTTTCGTTAAGAGAGTCCTAGGTTCTAAATCACAGTTCTTTAAATGTATGCACTTTAAACAAGTCATTGTGCATTAGCGTGTACTTAGTATGTGCCAGGAATTTTGTAGTCTTTCCAGGTAGACAGTGTATGTGATGTTGAAAAGCAGAAATGCAGTTCTGATCTATAGTTGGAGTGGCAAGGGAGAGCAGGCATTAGATTAATTTCACACACATGAATACAAAATCCACAAATTATGATAAATGCTAAAATCCAAAGAAGTCAGTTGTTATGGGAAAGAAAAATTCGGGGTGGGGGAAGAGGTAGGAGAAGAGGATAGTGGGATTAGCTTCTTTTAGGAGAAAGCAGTTCAGCGTGGGTACTCTTGTTGAGTGTGTAATTAGGCTCCTGGTAGATACTACTGATTCTGAGCAGAGATTACCTGGCGCCACATCATGAGTCCTCAGGTGTGTGCGTCAGAGGGCAGTCAGGAAAACTGAGCCGCCACTGACTAGTGTTTAGATAGAGTAGAGGGATCAGGGAGGTGAAAGGTTAGAAGGAAAGTCAGGGAACTCACTGACTCAGTAGTGCAATCCTCAGCACTGGTGTGATTGAGCAGCTCAGTGCTCGGTGAGGTGGGTGGGGTATGTGGGATGTTCTGCACATCTGCCTGGTGACGCAGAATCACAAAAGGGAAGCATGTGGAGGGCTCTGTGGTTGCTCTTAGCTCTGAGGCAGTGGTTCTCAACCTTTCTAATGCTGCGACCATTTAATACAGTTCCTCATGTTGTGGTGAATCGTAATGTAAATATCTGTGTTTTCTGATGGTCTTAGGTGACCCTGCTAGTGGTTCTCAACCTGTGGGTCACTGCTGTAGAGCCTAAGACCATCAGAAAACAGGTCACAACCCACAGGTTGAGAACCGCTGCTCTGAGGCATCCCTGCTCCTATGGGAATGCTGCCTCTGAGCTTGCAACCAAGCATCAGGCGCTGAACTCATGGCTCCTATTGGCCAATAGGAGGCAGGGTCAAAGGTTGCATAGGCAAGCTGGAATCAAGACAGAATGGGGGCCTGGACAAGCTGGACCTGCTGGAAATACCTGCACCTCTTCGTCACTCTGACAACGTGATGTTCCAAGAGTACTAATGTTGGCATCGCTTCTATTTGACAAATCTAGGGTCACCAACCATCCTGGTTTGCTCAAATGTTCCCAGTTTTAGCACCAAATGGTTTGTATCCCTGGCAATCCTCCTGTCTTGGACAAGCAGGACAGAAGGGGGTGATCAACATAAAATCCAATGTGAGTTCCTCTCACTGGCCAGCTTTCACTCACAACCACACAGGAGAGAGAATCAGGGAAACAGAATCCCCAGCCTTAAGTGGTGCTTTAGTCCCAGGTTGACCCAGAAATCCAGCATACAGGCTGGATCTTATTTCCAAAATTTGTGACGGGCCAATATCCAGATTGCACTGTCTCCTCATCAGGATGTTTTCATCCCATTTAGTGTCCTTTTCAGGATGATGATCTAGGTGTAATCCTGATTTGAAATAGGATGCTTTGGTGAGAGGAGGAATTTTATAACAATCCCCACCCTACATTTCAAGGTCCCTCTCTACTTGGCTTACTCTTGGTATCACTCTGGTTGATCGGCTTGGACAAGTGAACATGAATGTGCTCCAGGCATTAATGTTCCTCTGCTGGCCCTGAACAGAGAGCCAGTGATCCAGGAGTGGGTGCTGGGCTGAAGGGAGATCTCAAAGCCTTCTGATGGACAGTTTGACAGCTGGGGAAAGAGAAGTCAGCAGGACACAGTGAGCTTCCAAAGGACCACTGTTCATTGAGGAACACCTGCCTGGACCCCAGTGGGTGTGCCAAGCATTGTGGGAATATGACCATTGGTGGCCAGAAGGAGGAGGTGTCATTGTTAAAGCACAAAAGTGAGTGAGCAGAGGCAACTGCGAGATTTGAAAAGGGGTGGGGAGAAAGGAGGTAAGCACTGGGTGAGGCTGACTGCCAGAACAGTTCCATAATGGCTGAGGGGGCTGGGGTTTACTGGCGAGGAAGCAGGGGCGCTTGGGGCTGTTTGTTTGGGCTCAACCCTTATAAATGATTTGGAGGACTTTGTAGCCTGGTAAATAAGCATGATGGTTTTTGTATTGAACTGTGGCCCCCTCCCCCAACTTGAAAGGCCCAAGATTCTCTAGAATTCAATTTACTTTGCATTAATGGGAGATTGGGTGCTCATCTGCTCTAACGGCTTCTTTTATCTAAGCTGCTAAAGAGTCACGTGGCTCAGGAAGAAAATGAAGAGATTTCACATTCGTTGCTCTAAGCAAAATCATTTTGTTATCTGCTTTAACGAGAGAGGGGATGAGTTTTCCTGTTTTAATAATCGCTGCGTCTTAAACTTCTCTTCCATGAAGGCAATATCAACAAACAGCCTCTAGAGGCTTTATCTCTAGGCAATTAGTTTTTCCCTCACTACCATCTGAAGTTCTGGAAATTACTTTTAAAATAGTGGAAGACATGTCCTTCCGCTGAGCCCTCTGGGAATATATAAGGAGAGTGGTCATGACAATATTGCTTTGAGAGGTGATTGGCATAATCTGAGGTCTCTATCTGACTTCACAGTTGAGTTTACTCAGTTATTTTATTTTATCTTATTAAATCTTATTTTATTGTTCTTTCTCTATATAAAAGTCACCAATGGATTTCTGGGGGTTCGCCAATCACTGGGGAGTGATAGATAGATAGGTAGATATTGATTTCAGAGAGGAAGAGAAAGGGATATAGAGATAGAAACATAATGAGAGAGAATCATTGATTGGCTGTCTCCTGCACGCCCCCCTACTGGGTTTTGAGCCCACAACCCTGGGCATGTGCCCTTGACCTGAATTGAACCTGGGACCCTGTGGTCCCTAGGCTGACACTCTATCCACTGAGCCAAACCGACTACAGTGAATGTCTATTTTTATTGTACAGATATCAGTTGGAAATTCCTAAGAACTAGGAAAATTTATTCCAAAGTAATTATGAATCTAGTCCTTTTGGTGATTCTGTTTTGCACGGTTGAGGATATGCTGACCAGAGTTTCTGTAGTTCCCCGTTTTGCATTCAAAGTATCTAACATTCCCCATCAAATGTGCTTTGTCAAAGTCTGCCAGACGGAAGCTAGGCAGCCTGTCTCAGACTAACGTGTAACATCACTTCTATCCTTAATGCATGTGTGTATACATTATTTATATTTCCTCTACTTTTAAAGCATGTGAAGGAGCTCACAATGGGGAGAAAAGTGTCCGTGAACAATGTCAAACTAGAATAGGGGCATAGGAAGTCAGGTGACAGATGGGATTCTTTTCCAGGCCTGTCTCACATGGGCCCCAGTGAATTCACAGATCCGACCAACAAGATACTTTTTCTCAGAAGATGGCAGAAATCTCACCAGTGTTCCTTGACCTTAAGCATAAGAGAAATTATTATAGAAAAGATCAAGTTGAAATCTAAATGCACCTACCCACTCCATCAAATATACTACCCCCTGCTCTAGCCAAAACAGTAAAGCAAATGCAATAGCATCTTCTATATGGAATGGGAGAAGTTGGTGCCATTGTCTAAGACTTAATATAGGATTTAAGATGCTTCCCTCCCTTGTATCTAAATTTCAGCAGAAATCAAAGCCCATTGTACAGTCACCTGTCAGCTGGGCAAAGTTGGAGTCGTTCTTGCTGGACCGATGTTGCTGCTAAGAATCATTGGTCACTATTTCTCTTCTTTAGGTCACCTGCTCAAGATTTATAGACTCTAGTAAGAACTTCTAATTTGTTCGGCTAAGGTGACATTCTCCTGCTCTGGCAGCTGTGGGAGGAGGTAATGAAGGATGCAGTGGAGGAGAGGGAAGAAGAAAATCTGTTACCACAGTCACTGTGGATAGAAGTCAGAAGTCAGAGATGGGGACAAGAGTGGTCTGTAATGGAAATGAAAGAGCAGGCAGGGACCTGACCACAGAGGATATTTAGATACTGGTTAGGATCTTAACTTTTAAAAAAAATGTATTGTTGACAGTATTACTGATATCCTCCATTTTCCCCTCATACTCCCCTCTCCCCAGACCCACCCAACTCTTTAAAGAGCAACGGCAAAACCATTGAAATATTTTAAGAAAGTGTATGACAGAAAATTCTGCCTTTTACAAAGATAACTTGAGATGCTTTTTACAGAATGGACTGAAGTGGCATGAACGGATGTGGAGAATTTCCCACATATGAAAGATTTTTCATGAGTCCTTGCAGGACCTGATAGTGGCTCAGACATGAAAATGGAATGGAGACACATGGTAGTTTTGTAAAACAAGCTGTTAGGTTTAGTTGTCTTTAGGGCCATTTAAATATCATATACTAGAGGCCCAGTGCATAAAATTCATGCACGGGGGGCTGGGGCAGTGGGGTGTATGTGTCCCTCAGCCCAGTATGCACCTTCTCCAATTTGGGACCCCTCGAGGGATGTCCAACTGCAGTCAGACATTCCTCTCACAATCCAGGACTGCTGGCTCCCAACTGCTAGCCTGCCTGCCTGCCTGATTGCCCCTAACCACTTCTGCCTGCCAGCCTGATCACTCCCTAACCACTCCCCTGCCAGCTTGATTGCCCCTAACTGCTCTCCCCTGTTGGCCTGGTTGCCCCAAACTCCCCTCTCCTGCAAGCCTGGTCACCCCCAACTGCCCTGCCCTGCTGGCCTGGTCACCCCTAATTGCCATCCCCTGCAGACCGGATAGTCCTAAACTTCCCTCCCCTGAAGGCCTGGTCCCCTGCAACTGCCCCCTCTGCTGTTCTGGTCACCTCTAACTTCCCTCCTGCCCTCCCTTACAGGTCTGGGTCCCTCCCAACTGCCCTCCCCTATTGGCCTGACTGCCCACAACTGCCCTCCCCTGCTGACCATCTTGTGGGGGCCATCTCATGTCCACATGGGGTGTCCATCTTTGACCACATGGGGGCAGCCATCTTGTGTGTTGTGGTGATGGTCAATTTGCATATTATCCTTTTATTAGATGGCATAAGGTAAGAAAAGGTAAGGATCCAGTGGTGTACCACAGGAGGACCATCTAACGTGGGTTTAGGCAGTAAGTAGTTGTATTGTATGGTAGAGTATTTAAAATGACAATGCAACCCACTAAGGGCAATTTGTTCTTCATTAGTGTTATACTCCAGAAATGTTTCAGTTTAACAATTTTTAGATATAGTTTACATAGAAAATGTACTTAATTCCATGAGTTTTGACAACAATCACTCTAATTTTATATCTATAATTGAATATAATGTACACTTTATATATATTAATTATATATATATAATATTTATGCATGTGCCTCACAGGGGTTTTTTCTTTGTTGTTGTTGTTTTGTATACAGTTCAATGAGTTTTTAGGCCTATTTTGACTAACTTGAATCAGGGAACCATCACCATAATTAGGATACAAAAGTTCCATCATACCAAAAAGTAATGTTGGGACTAACACATATCCCTCCAGTAAAATCTCTTATTGGTCTAAATTCTAGCAATTCCTATAGTTTCTGCTGAGTTAGTTGCACACACACACACACACACACACACACACACACACAAATGAGCACGTGTTTTTAGTTTGGCATCTGTCTACAAGTAGTTTACTCTGAAATTCTGTCAGGTGCACCTCTGCTCCCCACATCTCCCAGATGTGAACTCTATTACATGGGTTCATTTGGGCAGCAAGGTCCTGAAGGTTCAGGATCCCATAGTTCATTTGAGACACATTTTGTATTTCCAATCCCAGTTACACTGAATTTAAACAATAGAGCTGAAATCAGGAATGACAACACAGTGAAAAGAAAGAACTTGAATTATTCCCATTGTCACTCTAAGTGACCCTGTGTTTTTTTTTTTTTATTTGTGTTCAAAGAGTTTTCACAGTGCAGCAATGGAAATTTGCTAAAACAGGTGGTGAAGGAACAAGGATTCTGCAAAGTATTACAGTTGCTGATCCTTTTTTGTGCATGTGAAATGTGATTTTTATCAATCTGTCAAATCTATCCTTTAAGACTTCACTCAACTATTTGTATATCTGTTGTTTCATGTCAAAGAAAATATGAACATTAAAATAAAAGTTCTTTATCTATGCGCAAAGGAAGATTGACAAATCTTCTGTGCTGTCTATTGCTCATGAATACGTGAAGATCAATTTTGACTGTCAAATTTGCAGCATTTAAGACTCAGAAACTAAATTGTTCTTCGTTACTGAAACAACCAATATGCAGATGTAGTTTTCCCCCTTTTATAAAAATACATTAATGTACTTTACATAAATAAAGCAATTCTTTTTTATTTTTACTACAAACATAATTTTTAATTATATATATGAATTATTTCATTTCTAGCATGACTATATGCTAATTTCAATTAAACATTGTTTAATATCTGAGTTTATCATTTGTAATCTTTATCATTATTCATTGCATTTTATGATGATTACTGAAAATAATTTTGTTGCATCAAGAATGGGATTGATATTCCACGTGTGAAATATGCCGAGCATGGTGCTACAAAGCTCATGTCTAGTTTTCCAAGGGGAGCAACTTGGCAAAAGAAGGCACTCTTGACTTAGCTGAGGAACAGTGAAAGGGAACCAAGCTAAAAGCTGGCCATATTGCTGGGACACACTGAGTTGGAGGTGTCAGAGAAAGATTCATTGGAAGATATCATCGGAGCAGATGGATACCAGACCCTGAAGCTCAGAAGAGAGGCTGAGCCCAGTGTATCCATTTGTTAGTCATCAAGACACAGAAAGATAGTGAAACTGGGAGAGAAGATAGGATTGTCTAGGGAAAAGTTGCTGAATGAGAATGTAAAATGGCGAAGAACTGATTTATGAGGAATGTCAACATCCCAAAGGAGATAAAGATGAGCCAGCAAAAGGACCTGGGGAGAAGTGGTCAGCAAGTAAGAAGAAAAGGAGGAAAAATGAGTTGTCACAGTAGCCAATGAGTAGGTCATGGGGTCAAGTGACTAAGAGATTGGGTAAGAAGAGAACCAAAAAGGACTTAAAATATAGAATCTTTTGTGAGAGTGGATTCAGGAAGTGCTGTATGGATGGAGGCAATAGTTTAGAAAGCTTGTGGGGTGGCAGTGAATAGGAATGAGAGAATTAGATGTAGGGAATGAAGACTACTGCTACTGTTTGAAGAACTTTGAAATTGGGAGAAGGACGTCACTCTAGTAGTAACTGGAGGTGGATCCTGGGAGAAGAAGAGGCTAAGTGGAGGGCATGAGGAAGAAACAGAGAGTTTATGATTCCTTTGGTTGAGAGGAATCAGTCACTTAAGAGTAATAGGAGGAGGGAGGACAGAATATATGAAGGTGCAGATAATATTAGTTAAATACGTAACTGACTCCATGTGTTTGCAGTCTTTCCTTTTCTGACTGGGAGATATAATGGATTATACTGTTGTTACTCTATGCATGTTAATGTGAAGGGAGAGGGGACAAATTATCCTTTAGATCACAAACTGCTGTCCCCCAGGAATGTTCTGAACCTGATGAAGAGAGAGGACCACGTATTTCCTAAAGGTCTAGGATTTGGGAGTAAAATAAAGGGGATGACTGGAGGGGACCTTGTATTGTCTCCTTAGGTGGAAAAAGTTCATGTTTGGGAAGAAGAATGCAGATCATCATTATGGGACAAGCCAGAATGACAGGCTATGGCAAATGATAGGTCGCTGCTTACAAATGTGGGCATTCAGGTGGGCATTGGCCTTTCCAGCCAAGGTGGGACTTTCATCCTGGTCACTGTGCCAGGTTAGATAATTATATTATTACTAGAGGCTCAGCGCACAAAATTTGTTCACTAGTGGGGGTCACTCAGCAGGGATAGCAAGAGGGTACAGGCCAGGCCTAAGGACCCCATCGGTGCACTATCAGGGCCAGGGAGGGATGTGGGAGTTGGCCAGCCAGGGAGGGACCACAGGAAGGCTCCAGGGTATGTCTGGCCCGTTTCACTCAGTCCCAATAAGCCAGGCCCCAGGAGCAAGCTGCCCTCTGGTGGTCAGTGCACATCATAGCAACTGGTCAACTGGCTGACTGTCTGCCCCCTGGCGGTTAGTGCATGTCATAGTGAGCAGTTGAGCAGCCTTAGCATATCATTAGCATATTACACTTTGATTGGTTGAAAGACTGACCAGATGACCAGACTCTTAGCATATTAGGCTTTTATTATATGTGATGATTGAACTTATTACCATCATATGCATTAATATGCCCAGATAAAATTTTCCAATGTTGTACTAGCCTTTCATTCCTAAGAAAAATTTTTCTTGGGCAAGATTAAATCTAGGCACGTTGCTAGATTTGATTTGCCAATATTATATTAGGATTTTTCCATCTATGTTCATAAGTGTGATAGGTTTATAATTATCTAGTTTTCTACTTATCTAATTTTGATGTCAAGATTAAATCAGTTTCATAAAAGAAGCTCAGTATTCTTTTTAACCTATGTCTGTTCTTTGAAACTGGTTTGAAGGATTATCTCTCTTCCTGTGATTTAGAGAAAACTTATGAGTAAAATTCTTTTATCCATCTGACCTTCATCTTCTATTCACCCCTCCTTCCAGTTTCTCTGCTCCAGGAGCACTGGTGCCTTTCTGGACCCGGACCATTCTGGCATTTTGTTCTAGCTCTTTTCTATGCATGAAATATTCTCTCCCTAAATATCAGCATGACTCATTTCTTCCCTTCTGAATCTGCCTTCTCAGGGACATCTACCTTGACCTTCAATTTAACGGATCAGACAAATCCTAGTTGATGTTGCTGAGTGGTTAGAGTGTTGGCCAGTGCACCAGAGGATCATGGGTTTGATTCCTCTTCAAGTGCATGTACCTGCCTTGTGGGTTTGCAGCAACCAGACAGTTTCTCTCTCTCTCTCTCTCTCTCTCTCTCTCTCTTTCTTTCTCCCCATCCCTCTCCCCCTCTCTACCCCCTCTCTTCCTCCTTCCATCCATCCCTCCCTCCTTCTCTTCCACTCTCTGAAACACAATGGAAAAAATATCCTGAGGTGAAGATTAATAGTAAAAAAAATAAATAAAAACTCCATCACACCCAAGTTGTTTCTTTCCACTCCTGTCCAGAGCTTCTATCTTCCTTACCCTGTTCTATTTTAAAAAATAATCTTTATCATCTTCTAGTATATATTATAATTCTTATTAAATCATCACATTGCATACCTTTAAAAAAATAAGGTGTATTAGCATCCAGAGGGAAAAATAGATTTCTTATCCTTATTAAGTAAATTTTGGTAATTTACACTTTTCCATGATGTTGCCATTCCTCTGACCTGTAACATTTATTGGAAAATGTTATTCAAACTAATTTCACGTGAATTTTAAAATATCTTATGTGTATCGTATCCTGCTTTTTTCATCCCTGATTTACCTAAATATGTTTGATGCATCTTTAGGATAGTTTATTTTATGACTATTTCCAAGAACGCTAGGTTCTTGATTCTCAGGTACTCTTGTATTTTCCACATATAATGAATTAGTCTTCTACCTCATCTCTAATAATGTATTCCTTCAATTCTCTTTGATACTAATATTGGTGCACGAGTCTTATTTTGCTCAGCATTTTTGATATATTTATTTCTATCCAGTATTTTCCATCCCATCATGTCATTTGGTTTCTCTTTTAATAATTGCCTTAAAAACCTAACAATAATTGTTTCATTGATTGTGATGAAACATATATTTCCAGTTATTTCTTTCATCCCTTTCATGTTTTTCCTTTTTGTTAACTATAATCTTTATTTTCTCTTTTTTACCTTTCCAATTCAAATATATGACTGTTTTTTAAAGTTTTCCTATCATCCCTAAGTAAAATTTTATACCTAAATTCATGTCTAAATATGCATCTCCATCCTCTCCCCAACAAGGCAAAAAATGAGCACATTTTAAACCTCAGCTCTTGAATAAAAGTGGCTGATAGGAAATTTTGAATTGAGAATTACTTTTCTTCCAGCGACTTCTCTCAGATTTTTTTATGTTCTCTCTGTTACCTTTTAATAGTTTCTCTTTATCCTCAAGTTTCACTATGAAGTGTTTGATGTGCATTTGTATTTATGCCTCCTGAGCATTTCCATTTGCCTTCACATATTACCAATCTGCTGTTGCATATGTTGTCATTTTTCCAACAGTGCCCTGAACATATGAATCATAGTTATTTGAGATTCCCTGTCTGATAATCCCCAAATCCGTGTGTCCTATCTGCTTGTAGTTCTGATGTTTACTTTGTCTCTTCAATATGTATATGTGTGCGTGTGTGTCTCTGTGGGTGGTGTGTACGTGTGTACGTGCATGTGTGTTTGCTTTTCTTTTTTTAAAAAATTCTCTGCTATTTTTATTTATCTTTTATTGTTTAAAGTATTACAAATAGTAGTACATATGTTTTCCTTTTCACATGCCTTATAAAATTTTGCTCAAAGCCAGACATGGTGCACTGCATGATGGGAACGGAGGTGTAGACCTGTAGTGCAAGATTTTGATGATATTCCGACCAGTCATAGGCTGTGTCTCATGTTTGCTAAGATCCAAGCTTCCCGGCCCCCTTGTTCTGTGCCCTCCCTGGGCCTCGGCATTTGCTACGTTCTCCTTCGCTGACATGGCAAAGGGGAGTGCAAAGGCACGCTGCCCTGTTCTGATGACATCTCAGCTTTTCCTGGGGTGACCTCCCTCGCTGCGACCAGCATGAGTATTTCCAGGCTCCCCCTCTTAGATAAAACAGGAAGAATTTCAGAACCCCCTTCCCAGAGATGGGCTCTAGCTATGGCGATGCCCCTGGTAAAAAATGGTTTCCCCTGGAGCTGTGGTCGGCAAACTGTGGCTCGCGAGCCACATGTGGCTTTTTGACCCCTTGAGTGTGGCTCTTTCATAGAATAACACGGCCTGGGCGAGTCTATTTTAAAGAAGTGGCGTTAAAAGAAGTTTAAGTTGACAAAATTGGGCTCTCAAGAGAAATTTCCATTATTGTACTGTTGATATTGGGCTCTGTTGACTAATGAGTTTGCCGACCCCTGCCCTAGAGCGGGGCGACTGTCAGACCAATAGCGTGGCCTTTGGTTTATTGTTCCATTTCGGTTCGGTGAGATTGCTTAACTTGTTTAGAGCTAGAGCTATTTTTGAAATGTTTTTTTTCTTTCATCTCTCATGACTATGATAGAGGAAGATAGGTTTAAAACCTGGACCTACTGCAATTGGAACTCTGAAGTTATGTTCATCTTAATTTTGACTTTTGTGATGTAAATTATCATACATTAATTACATTTAGGCCCTTTTGATCCATAATTTTCCAGGGTGGATAAAATATAACAGAAAAATGCCATGGCCTGTGCAGCTCAGTTGGTTTGGCATCTTCCCAGGCACCATGGAAAGGAAGGGAGAGAGATAGAAAGTCAGAAACATCTATGAGAGAGAGACATCGATCAGCCGCCTCCTGCACGCCCCACAGTGGAGATGTGCCTGCAAGCAAGGTACATGCCTCCGACCAGAATTGAACCTGGGACCTTTCAGTCCACAGGCCAACACTCTATCCACTGAGCCAAATGGGTCTCGGCTACAAACTAAATTTAAATTACTATGTCCCCAGACATCTAACTTCTAAACATTGTAATATCTGAGATTTTTCCCATGCCGCTTGGAATTATGACAGTGCAAAAACATTGCCAGAATTGGTCATAAAGTTATTTAAATGCCTGATAGGATTTATTATGTGCCAATCCTTTCTGAAAACAAAGGGCAAAAATAGCTGTGTTTACATACGTCCACATGATCGTTATAGGTCAGACATGAAGATGAAAAAAGTAAATAACCCATAGTATTTTTCAAATCTTTTGGATTTAGATCAGATGCATGATTGGAAAACATCATCACATTTGCCCCAGTATAAAAATTAACTTTGAGTTTGTCTTTAACTTTCTGGTAGATTCTCCAGTTCCCCAGCTAGGCACAGAGCTGCATTTCTGGGTCTCCATGGCCCAAGGGCAGGGTGGGGAGAGACAAACTTGGAAACTTGGAACACTCTTTTTAGAAGCAAGTACTTTAACGAGGAAATGAAATGCTATCTTAATGGTTAAAATGATGCACTTAGCATAATAGTTGGTACTTACAGTGTCTTTTTCTTGCATGTGATTTACAGCGAGGAAAATGGTTGCTTTCCCCTGCAGACAGGAAATCACAGAAATGGAAACGCTTCATTTGGCTGCTCTGTTGACAGAGCCAGAAGTGCCTGCTGCAAGGTGTAAGAGGCTGGGGTTTTGACCGGCATCCTCTCCCTTTCCCTTCTAGGTCAGCCTCTGCCGCTGCAGGCGGACTCACCCCTCTCTGATCCTCCCGAGGGTATGGCCTGTGACCTCCACCCCTTACCTCTACCCTGACAGGTGCCAGAACCAGGGGAAATTCACTAGAGAAAGCAATGCTGAGCAAGGGAAAGGAGCATTTTATTTCAATCCTTTTGGCCTGCACTGCTCAGGGGACTTCTGCCCGGGTGTGTAAAGAGGCTTGGGTAAACAGTACCCCCTCTTTTTTTAAATATATTTTATTGATTTTTTACAGAGAGGAAGGGAGAGGGATAGAAAGTCAGAAACATCGATGAGAGAGACATCGATCAGCCGCCTCCTGCACGCCCCACAGTGGAGATGTGCGTGCAAGCAAGGTACATGCCCCAGCCGGAATCGAACCTGGGACCCCTCAGACTGCAAGCCAACACTCTATCCACTGAGCCAAACCGGTCTCGGCAACAGTACTCCTCTTGAGCAGCAAGCTCTCTGGGGGGACTTCCGATCTCAGATGTCTCTGCTCTTTGCCCGTTGGCCCCAGAAGTTGATGAACAAGTTAAGGGTGGCCAACGTGAATTCCACCTGAAGCTTAAGAAGTCATCTTTGGGGACCCCTGCCACTGGCAGGGCTATTTCAGGGAAGAGGCAGGAACAAAGGGGTGTGCTCTTTGCCATGTGCATTATTTGGGGTGAGAGGTGCAGCAGAAGAAAGGATGCTTTGCTCCTCCAACGCCTGCCTTTTCAGCGCAAGGCAAGCTGCTGCTCTCTTCTGTTTTTATTATTTTTCTTTTTTTAAAATAAATCTTTTTTGTTCAGGTTATTACAGATGTTCCTCTTCCCCTCCCCCACATAGCTCCCTTCCACCTGATACCCTCCCCATACCCTCACCCCCCACCACTGTCCTCATCCACAGGTGTAAGATTTTTGTCCAATCTCTTCCCGCACCCCTCACTCCTCCTTTCCCCCCAGAATTGTTAGTCCACTCCCTTTCTATGCCCCTGATTCTATTATATTCACCAGTTTATTCTGTTTATTGGATTTTTTTATTCACTTGATTTTTAGATTCACTTATTGATAGGTATGTACAGTGGTACCTCGAGATACGAGTGCCCTAACATACGAGATTTTTGAGATACGAGCCGTCGAGCGAGTGATTTTTGCTTTGAAATACGAGCAACAGTTGAGATAGGAGTCATCGCGCGGATCGGCCGGCTGCACACGACCCACCAGTTTACCGCGACTCGAGCGTCTCATGGTTTCCCACGCCTCAAGGTTACGGAACGAATTAAACTCGTATCTCGAGGTACCACTGTATTTGTTATCACTTTGTTGTTCATAATTTTTATCTTTACCTTTTTCTTCTTCCTCTTCTTAAAGAAAACCATATATATATATTTTTTATTGATTTCAGAGAAGAAGGGAGAGGGAGAGAGAGAGAGAAACATCAGTGATGAGAGAGAATCATTGATCGTCTGCCTCCTACAAGCCCCTCACTGGGGACCCAGCCCACCATGCAGTTAGGTGTCCCAACCAGGAATCTAACCGTGACCTCCAGGTTCCTGGGTGGATGGTCAACCACTGAGCCACGCAGGCCAGGCCAGCTGCGGCTCTTACTTGGTCTGTAATCCGTTTTGGTCATGACACGTCATAGGCGGTGTGAGAAGTCAGGAACCCGGAAAGTTCTCTGGCAGCAACGCTGTACCCTTCGATGCAAAAGAAAACGTCCCTTTGAAATGAGCATCGCGCCTTTCATCAAAACGGCCCCTTCCTTTTCCGCAGCTTCTCCTGCAGGCCTGGCCTCTCATTCCCTCTCATATGGCGACGGATGGCTCGGGGCACCGCGTTCATGGAAAAGCCAGGCTTTTACTGCTTTTCCATAATCGCCTTCTGTGTGTGCAGCCATCTGAGAGCTCTCCGAGGGGAAAGAGCATCACAGGGCACATCCGTGTTGCAGAAAAGGGGCCTGACCTCTGCCCTGGTTCCCGGCGCTGGAGGCCCCGTCCGGGGCTGATTGGCTAATGAGATGGACACATGGCTAATTCGTATTAGTCTGGTTGGCAACTGACACAGACCTTTCTAGAAGAGAAACATTAAACCCATTTAAATCCTTCGTTCTTGGTTAATGAGGGGAAGGAAGGGGTTAATCGATGACTGAGCAACTGAATTTCGAAGTCACTGCCCTGTTTCTCGCCGAACATGGGGCAGTCAATACATGAAGTCAGGGAGGAGATACCCGGTGCTGAGTGGAGCAGGTGATAAAGAAAGGGAATCCAGAAAAAAAATAGAAAAAAAGAAAGGAAGGAAGGAAGGAAGGAAGGAAGGAAGGAAGGAAGGAAGGAAGGGAATCCAGGAGAATTTGCAGAAGAGGCTCAAACTGGCAGCTGAGGAGAGCAAGGGGTTCAAAGTTCAAAGGGGTAGAAGCAGCAGGACACAGAGGCCCTATCAATAGAAGGCCACGTCCGATTAATTTATTGACATCATTAGCAGAGTTCCTCAGAACGGGGCAGACGCCGTTGGCAAGCATGTGTACATAGACGCCACTTGAATGAATTCAAAGAACCCTGTACTTATCCTAATTAAATTATTAGTTCTGGAAGCAACATGGGCTGGGAGGCCAGCGCGGCAGGCCAAAAGTCACGCGGCCAATGTGTTTGCTCGCTCAGATAAAATGTTCAGAATTTTACCATCTTATCCGGCTGAATCTGTGGGGCAGAAATTATTCTATCAGGCCTACATGTTTGGGAAACCATGGGCCAGATCGCCTCAGGGTGTCAAAAAAAAAAACCCCACACAAATAGAAACAACATTTTTATAAATGAGATAAGTCTCTTGGTGGAGCAAATGCTCGATTTCTGTATTTTTTGCTCCTGGATAAACATGTAAAAGTAAGAGCGAAGAGAATGAAGTTTCAAAAAAAAAAAAATTGGGTTTCAGATTTTATAAGAACTGCATAGAATTAAATGCAGAGCACAGAGAATAATACCAACTATGGTTAAAGCTATAGATTAAAAAACACACACACAACAACTCTTGCCTGTTTCTTTAATTGTGTTTTTAATGCTATTTGCTTTAATCCTGGTCTGCTTTTGTTCATCTGGCGAGCAGAAGGATGCAGACTTTTCTTTAATTAGTGAGATGGATTTTTTACTAACAAAACTATTGTATCTGGCTGTTGTATCGGGACTTGGAAAAGTCAATGAAATTTGCAAGCACACTGGAAAATTAAGAAGGAAAGGTTTTTTGTGGGTTTTTTTGAGGCAAAAAAAGACTCGAAATTTTAGCCAAAAAAATTGACATCATCTACGAAAACATGCTTTAAAAAGTTCGGTCTATGCTTTCTGCAGAGGGCAGTGTATCTGGGAAAGTGTTGGAAGATCTGGGTCAGTGTGTAACTGGGTAACACCCAGTGTGTGGGGAGGGGGTAGGTGTTAGATGTGGGTGGGGGTTTTCAAGCACTGACTGTGGTGTCTGGAAATCCCACCTAGGGTTGGAATACAAGTGGTACCTTGAGATACGAGTGCCCTAACATACGAGATTTTTGAGATACGAGCCATCGAGCAAGTGATTTTTGCTTTGAAATACTCGCAACATTTGAGATAGGAGTAATCTCGTGGATCGGCCGGCTGCACACGACCCACCAGTTTACCTCAACTCCAGTGTCTCATAGTTTCCTATGCCTCAAGGTTACGGAACGAATTAAACTCGTATCTCGAGGTACCACTGTACTATGAGACCTAGCAGAATGGATCAGAAAATTAAGAAATGACTTTCCTGAGGTGGTTCCCCCCCCGATTCTTAATCTGATGCCTAACTATCTGACAAAATCTGTTACTTGTGGCAGAAGATCGGATGGACGTGTAGCAGTAACCTGAAGACAAGCTGTAATGATAGCCACAGATATTTCCTGTGTGCCCATGGTTTGCTGACATGTTTTTAGAACACTCTACCCATTTCATCAACCCATTCAACTCCCCAACAGCCCTATGGATAAAGATGATCTCCATTTTTACAGATGAAAAACCTGAAGGAGAGATTGAGTTCATTGTCCAAGTTCAGACACCTACAGTGAAGCCGAGATTTAAGCATTCGGGGTTCCAATTTGCTCCTAGCTACTTGGCTACACAGCTTCTCCACGACCCCAGAGAAAAGACACCTCTTCTCCATCTGCACACAGGAGTAGAATTTCCTCTCTGCCCCTTTTCCTAACCAAGGTGCAAGTATCACCAAGGGCCAGCGGAGTGAGTGATAGGGGGCATTGGTAGCCATGGAATGAGAGAACCTTAGGACAGTAAATCTTCCACTTCTGAAGCTTCAGGCTTGTCCACTGCCTCACTTCTTTGAATCTGTATGCATGTACCCGTCAGCCTGTGAGGTCACCCAGGCCTTCAGAAGAGCCTCCTTGGGGTTTTTCCCTGCCCAACCTCATCCTGACAATTGTTATCCGAGTTGTTTTAGATCCTATGGGCATTCTCAGAAAGCACAGGCACGTGTGTGGAATCCTGGATCCTCAAGAGATGAGTTCTATAAGCCAACCCCCCTCAAGGGCGTCAGAAGGAATGATATGATACTAGAGGCCCGATGCACGAAATTCGTGCAAGAATAGGCCTTTCTTCCCCCAGCTGCCTGCACGGCTTCCCTCCGGCACCCTGGCCCTGGGTTTCATCCGGAAGGTTGTCTGGAAGGACGTCCGGTCTAATTAGCATGTTACGCTTTTATTATTAGAGATGATACTGAAAGAGGGTGGAAGAAGTAGTGATCCTCCTCATTGGGACACAGGAACCTTTGAGCACCACAGGTCCTTGCCATCTCGTCTGTCATGCAGAGTCTTACATTCATATAGGTTCGAATTTTAGGGAGCAGGTGGGCGCACAAGGGTCTTGAAGGCTGGACAGTAAGGAGAAAACCCTTCCTATTTTTATTTCACGTTGACGCACTGGGGTCAGAACTGCTAGGGCACCCTGAAATGAACATCCTGTTCTCTTACACATAGTCTGGGATTCTTCCTGACCTACAAGGAAGTCTCTATTTTATTTAAAAATCTATATGCATCTCTAGAATAGGACCTTAAAGTGGAATTTTTATTCATTTATTGATTTTTTTATTGAGGTATAATTTTCCTGCAGAGAAGGGCAGACATTCTAAGTATGCAATTTGTTCCGTTTTGACAAATGCATACCCCTGTGTAACCCACACCCCTATCAATATATTGAACTTTTAAATTCTCTTCTGCAATATATGGAACATTGAAAGTCTTTCCCAGGCAATCCTCAGCCCCTCCCCACAGGTTATAGCCACCTCCGTTTCGTCTTGCCTATTCCGGAAATTCTTATAAATCCAAGGATATGCGATTTCCCTCATTCACCGTTTTTTTTTTAAATTAACTCACAAGTTGTTGCCCACTTATTGCTCTGTAAGATTCCGTTGTAGAAATATACCAGTTTGTTCACAGACATATGACTTGTTTCTGTTTTTGGGCATTTAGGAATCAAGCTGCTATGAACATTCTTGCATAAGACTTTTGTGGACATGAAGGAGGGTCTTTTGCACATTGTCCAGTGGCACAATCATATCTTATTTTTAAATGTATTTTATTGATTTTTTATAGAGAGGAAGGGAGAGGGATAGAGAGTTAGAAACATCTATGAGAGAGAGACATCCATCAGCTGCCTCCTGCACGCCTCCCACTGGGGATGTGCCCGCAACCAAGATACATACCCTTGACTGGAATTGAACCTGGGACCCTTCAGTCTGCAGGCCGATGCTCCATCCACTGAGCCAAACCAGTGTTGGCACCGTCCTATCTTTATCAGCTCAGGATAACAGCAGAGGAGAAAGCAGGAGTGCCTGGGTGTGGCTGAGTGCTCAGCCCAGATCTGTTGAGTGGAGTGAGCTCTTATTCCTCCTCACCTCTTCCGGTAATGGCTCTCAATTCTACAGATGTTCTCTTTGCCCTGGAATGACCACTCAGTCCCCTGAAAGAGCCATGCTCCCGGTCTCCACGGGCTCCTACTGATAGAACGCTAGCCCTGGGACACAGGCCTGAAAGCTTGGATTTCTCTTACTTCTGGTCGGCACATGGCATGGGATGGTGGCCCTGCATGGCCATAGAGGGACAGAGCTCCTACGGAAGGCATGGGCTCCCCATTATTGGGCAGGAGGACATGTCTTGATATCTTGAACCTGTGTTTGGAGTCTGCTGCAAGAAGGATCCCTGTTCTGTGGGTTACATGCCTGCAGCTGGTGTGAACAAAATGCTGGTTCCCCAACTTTCTGGAGCACCAGGAGACCCTAACATATTCCAAAGGGTCTTAGAGAGGGAGTAGGTCCATGGAATAAGAGGGGCTGCATAGGGTGATGAGGAATGTATGCATGTTCTAAAGACTTTTCTGGAGGGTTAGGACTTCAATATTTTGTGTGTGTGTGCGTGTGTGTGTGTGTGTGTGTGTGTGTATGTGTGTATAAGATATGTAGCTTTGATACATTGAGTGTGATACAAACGTCATTTCCCTCGCAGTATTTAAAAACAAAGAGTGCTGCCGAAACCGGTTTGGCTCAGTGGATAGAGCATCGGCCTGTGGACTGAAGGGTCCCAGATTCGATTCCGGTCAAGGGCATGTATCCTGGTTGCGGGCACATCCCCAGTAGGGGGCGTGCAGGAGACGGCTGATCGATGTCTCTCTAGCATTGATGTTTCTAACTCTCTATCCCTCTCCCTTCCTCTCTGTGAAAAATCAATAAAATATATTTAAAAAATAAATAAATAAAAACAAAGAGTGCTGACCTTACCTGGGAAAAGTTCCTGCAAAGAAAAAGGTGTTCATTTTCGAGGAGATGGACTCTCCAACTTGGGAAGTAGCAGACCTGAAATTAATTTCTGACAATTAGCCACGAATCTCATGTTTTTTTTTTTTTTTTGCTTTAAAAAGTCGCTTCTAATTATGTCCCTTTGATGTTTGCAACCCTCACGTTTCCTGAAACTCAGATCATTTCTTTTTCTCACACTTTCAGCATGGTTAACACAGGCGCCTTTTGGGTGAATCAGGTCCCACAGCACCTTAAGAATTGCAAATTGCTCTTTTCTTCCATTTTCTCCTCAGCTGCCTGCTTCCTTAGCACTTAAAATCCCAACCTGTGCCTCGCATCGTGGGGACAAAGATGTGGCCACTTATTCTGTTTGTTAGTGAAGGGACTTCTGACACAATGAATTTCATCCGGACGCTGAGTGCCAGCAACTTTATTTCCAAGGGCTCTAGGAAAATCTGTGCTTTGTCTTTATGGCTTTTACTTGTATTGTACTATTCTTCCTCTCCTTCCTCCTTCCTCTATTCCCCCTCCCCGTCCACTACCCTTCCCTCTCAACCTCCTCCTTCTCCTCATCTTCCTCCTCCTCCTCATTTCTCTCACAAAACACAACATGGAGAGAAGTCCAAGGTTTTGGCACTTTTTATGTAAGCTTTTTGCTGATTAAAACCCTGGGGTGTTGAGTTAGTGTAAATGTTAAACATGTGTACCCAGAGTACAGAAAGCACTTTCTCTGTAAGCATTTTTAAAAGCATGCCGGAGTTATGAGTAATGCTGGATTGAAAACTCTTGGCAGCCAGGGCCCTCTGCTTATACCCAGTCCTCTGATACTGTAAGTTCTCCAACCTTGGCTCCATGAATGCCTTCACATCATTTCTGAGGAAGATAAGAAAGTTCAGTTCTCGCTGAAACCGGTTTGGCTCAGTGGATAGAGCATCGGCCTACAGACTGAAAGGTCCCAGATTCGATTCCGGTCAAGGGCATGTATCTTGGTTGTGGGTGCATTCCCAGTAGGGGGAGTGCAGGAGGCGGCTGATCAATGTCTCTCTCTCATCGATGTTTCTAACTGTCTATTCCTCTCCCTCTCTGTAAAAAAAATCAATAAAAGATATTAAAATAAAGGAAGTTCAGTTCTCTTATAGACCTTGGAAACTCCGATGAGTTGTGAAGAGTAACTATTTAAAATATGGATATATATTTTGCAGATCTTTTATTTGGATGCTTTTAGCATCTCGGAGTCTTACTGACACTGCAAGGGACTTCTCCTTCCAAGGTTAGCTAATACGTACTTTGGAGGAAACAACTTGCCCACCTGGAAGTGCACAAAAAAACATGCAGATCAACCAATCTAGAGTTCAAACCTCCCTTACCATGCTCGTACCCTGATACCCTGGCCAGGGATCAGATAACTAGGGGCAGCCCTACAGGTTGGAGCCTCTGAAGTTATTCAAACCAGCAGTCCTTAAGCTGTGTCACCTGTTCACCCTGTGCTTTCTGTGGAAAACTGCCCTAGAGGCTCTTGCCATGTTTTCCCCCAGATTCCTCTGGCTCCTGACTAATCCAGACGCTTCACTGTGCGGCCTGCGTGGCATGTTGTCCCTCCTATTTCTAAGATCTATGAGTCTAAGGACATCTTTCCCCATTGAAGTGTTTCTGTGTTACCATATCCGATTACACAAAAACTGAGTACATTTTGAAATAACGTACATAAAGACCCACTCAAAAAACAGCTCTAATGTAATGGCTTTGAAGTGTTTGCTTGTGAAGTCAAGGACTTGGTTAGGAGTGACTTTGACCTGGCTTAGTCAAAGGCAGAAAGAGACCCAGTGGGTATTGTGTGCCTCCTGTCTGCTGCAGGAAGTCACCGAGACTCATTGTCCGGCTAAAGAGGGCGATGTGGCCTGGAGAAAGGCCTTTCAGGAATGGATGGTCTGGGTCCATTTCTCTGGCTGCTGGAGGCTTCTTTTAGCAACATGACCTTGTCTCTCATTCTCCCTTTAAACCATTCACTGCAGGACTGAGCCAACACTGAGACCAGCTAGGTACTCAGGGCCCAGGTGTTCAGGAGGCTCTCACGATAGCTCAAGGAAAGGTGGGTGTCTCTTTAAGAGGTGCACCCAGCTTGCCTTGTTGTGAACTCCATTCTCAATCCCAGTTTTCACTACTAGAAATTTCTCTTAAGTCTTAGAAGCCCAGACTTTGATTTTGCTAGGTGCTTTTATGCTCCGATAAATCATCATGTCTAATGGTGATTAGAATTACTCAGGAATTAAATTGAATCTGGGCATCTTCTTACAGTAATACATCTGCAGCCAAAGTGAATGAGAAGCACTGGATGCATTGTACATTCAAATGCAGTCATCGGGGTTGCTTCCTTGATAGGCATTTTGTGACCATGGCAGCAAGAAAGCTAGATGAAAGTGTCCTGGCATTAGTGTTTGGGGAAGGAATTTTTTTTAATTTTTTATTAATGTATTACATGTATACATATCTTCCCATTCCCCTCCCCCACTCCCATGCATACCCTAACCCCCCGGTGTCTTGTGTTCATTGGTTATGTTCATATGCATGCATACAAGTCCTTTGGTTGATCTCTTATCTACCCCACCTCTCCCTAACCTTCCTGCTGTAGTTTGACAGTCTGTTTGGAAGGAATTTTTTGAGTGGGGAAATCACATGATGGTAATGGAGTGAGGCCATCTCCCTTCCTTTGTATATGGAGAACATGGTGCGTTCCTTTGTCCTAAGGAGCTATATGTGCTGGTCGAATTGTTTACATGTCACCATTTTTTACTCGATGAACTCCTCAAGGGCAGAACCCATTCTTAGTCTTCTCTGCTTCTCTAGCATCGAAGACATACAGACACTCAAAAAATACATGCAGGGAAAGCTCTTTTTTTAAAAAATATATTTTATTGATTTTTTACCAAGAGGAAAGGAGAAGGATAGACAGTTAGAAACATCGATGAGAGAGAGAGACATTGATCAGCTGCCTACTGGGGATGTGCCTGCAACCAAGGTACATGCGCTTGACCGGAATCGAACTTGGGACCCTTCAGTCTGCAGACCGACGCTGTATCCATTCAGCCAAACCGGTTTCGGCCAGGGAAAGCTCTTTATAGAATGAAACTATTTATAATGCATTTGATTTGCACAGGAAGTACATAATTCTGTGACGCTGTAGTGACTACAAATCCTTCTCTCTAGACCACTACTTACAGGTCCATAGTACAAGTCTCTTCTTTTCCATAAAGTCCTTGAAGGTAAAAAAAATATTATATATATATTCTGCTTTGCATCTACCTCCTACATCATCTAGCAGATGGCTGTGAATGTAGTGATGTTAGCTCACCTTGGTGAGGGAAAAAAGCACAATCTACAAGACTGCTATTTTTTAACATTGAACTCAAAATTCTTATGCATTCCACATTTCATCTGGTGGATATCAACTGAACATATTGGGTACCTCCCAATTTTCATTTGTAAGCAAAGTTTCAATCTTTGGGTGTGGTTGCTTTCGCTTTTATGTATATCTTTTGAGTTGTACTTTAAAATCAAGTAAAAAGCATATGGTAGGGTAAATGAGCTAGTTCTAGGATTTCAGTGCAATGCTTGAACAAAAGCTATGATATTCACGAGACGCAATGGAGCGTGTGTCTACTTATCTGATCGTGCCAACTTATGAGCCTCATAACAATGGCAATGAAGCATTTTTTGCGTGAGTGACGCTTCAGAGCTTCTTCTAATAGCAAGGGTAGGATTCTTGCACTGAGAGATCAGAGTTTTTGCCTTGAATAAAACGGCATTCTTTCAGCTTCTCTGCTGATCTACCCAAAGCCTTCTCCCCAGATTCAGCGTCAAGTGGCCTCTGAATCCTGTTCCTTTCTTCATTATGTGACTCACTCACCTGTGTGTATTCATTTGTATTGGATTTCCATGCATCTGTCAAACTGATTACTTTTTAAAAGAGAAAGAAGCGCAGAGATGCGCCATTTACCGACAGTCAATATATTTATATTCATGACTTTCTTGCCTTTATTCCTCCTGATCATTTTTGAAATGTGTCCGCATCTTTCACTTGTAACCATTTCCCCATTTGCATAGATGTGTAGTTGTTCTGTCCAGCCTCCATTCAAAAGATGTTCCTTTCAGAACCTCCTCAGCAAGGTATGCGAAATTAAGTGTCCTCTGCAATCACAGCCTATCTCCCTTCCCCCTCAATGTTCTTAGAATCAGATGGGGGATTCCTGCACCCAGCAGACTCAGGCTGTTCTCTCCGTCTTTGGCTGATCAGCCCCCTGGACCAGAAATGCCCTGAACCCAGTCTCCTGCACCTGCCATTTTTGATCTAGTGTAAAACACGCTCTTCCTCACTAATTCTACCTGAACCCCAAGTTGGAGAGGTTGTCTAGATCCTCTAGACTTTGCATGCTTCCCTCTAACTCAGTGGTTCTCAACCTTCCTAATGCCGCGACCCTTTAATACAGTTCCTCATGTTGTGGTGACCCCCAACCATAAAATTATTTTAGTTGCTACTTCATAACTGTAATGTGCTAGTATTATGAATCATAATGTAAATGTCTGTGTTTTTCGATTGTCTTAGGCGACCCTGCTAGTGGTCATGACCCACAGGTTGAGAACCGCTGCTCTAACTGAACTTAGGACACACTGTTTTATGCCAAAAGGCTTCTATGTTTCCTCCCATGATGTGAGATGCCATCTATGTAAAATATTGATTCTTTTGAGAGCAAATACTACCTACATTATGACTCTTTTATCCCCGAATATGTATCAGTGGGCATTTACAAAGAACAAAAGTATTCTCTTAGAGAACCACAGTACATTATCAACTTTAGTGATTTAACCTTGATACACTCCTTTTTAAAATTGTCCCAGTAACGTCCCTTAGAGCATCCCCCTCACCCCTAATGGGGGGTGTGGGTGGATAAGCTGACCTGTCTTTCTGCAAAGCTGTCTCTCATTTAATTACATGTCTTGTTGATTCCACTCAATTGGTTTCTTGCCTCCCATTCATGTACCTCTTGCCCTTGGCTCTTAGCATCTCCCATTTGAATACTAGCTAATTAAGCCTGGCTATTCCTGAGCCTCTCCTTACCTCTCCACCTCCATCATCCTGTGACGAGAAAGGAGGGTTGATGCAAATTGCAACCGACAAGGTCTACCGAAGTGGACATTTATTGACTCCCACTATCCACACACACACTCATTCAGATAATTAGCATCCATTGTCCACACACACACACACAGGGAGTCAAACTTCACAGGTGAGGTGCTGAGAAGAGAGCCTCAGTTTGATGGGGAGCTTCTCCTCTGACATGTTCTACTGTCCTTGTCTTTCCATGTTAGTTATCTTAGTTCCACGATGGCCGCCTTCCATTTTCTCTAGTGTAAAATACGTATGGCTCAGAACACGCCTTTCGGCATTTAACCTGGTTCAAGTCCAGTTGCCTCCAGGGAGCCAAGTCTGCATCCACTCCCCTTTGAAGAGGATGTGGGAGCAGAGGCTGGGTGCAGAAATGGAATGGAAGTGCTTTGCTGGAAACATTCCTCCAAATGCAATCCATTAAGCAGCACCCAGGAAAGATTCCAGAGTGGAGAATGAGCCAGAACCAAGCAACCAGGAAGAAAGAGGGAAATTGAGTATGAGATACAGACAAGAGTAGATTGTTTCAGAAGGGAAGGGTGTGTGTGTGAAAGAACCAGCTATAATTCTCTCAGGTTCTAGAAGCTGTAATGCATTTCGGTAGCCTCACTTACAGTAGGAAAATGATTGGTAAGGGCATTGAGCTACTTCATCCTCTCCTCTTGGTCTTCCCACCAGGCCTCTGTATAAAACCAATGATTTCACCAGACACACTTTTAGATTCTTCAAGACAACATGTAAACTTTTTTCTTAAAGAATAACATGTTTCCGGAGAGACTCGAGTCATTCCATTACCCATTTGATTACTTTATATTCTCTCTTGCTCATAGAACACATGTATACACGTGCATGTGATAGAATATGCTGACATGCAGTACTGTGGTAGACTATCGCTAGGCCATGTATAGAAATTACCTTATATCAGGACCACTTTAACCCTATAGAGCATCTTTGTGCCCATTAGTAAAAGGGTGGACACAGCCTGGCTTGGGAAGAACACAAATTAGATATTAATGAACCTATTCGGCCATCAGCTGAGCACACTAAGCACCACCTCACCCTCATCACAGTGTTGTGGGAGCCCTAATGATCTAGCAATGTGCACGTTCAGATCAGCCCTTCCAGCTGGATGGGATAAGAGCTCCACTGACTGTTCCATGTCCCAATTCCATTGACTATAGAATCTGAACATACCTTGGTGCTGGGTAATCAAGGCAAAAGGAAGTGGCTTCCATCCTAGAAATTGTAAGCTCTTCTGTCTTTACTGGTTGGAAAGTATGTTGAACTTGGAACAACAACAACGAAAAGACAGCGTCTGAATAGTTATTTCTGCCATTTCCAAACCTGAACCAGTTCTTTGTTCTCCATTCAGATGCTCATTGTTAATTTCTTCAAGGGGTATCTTTGTCTTGATTTGCCTCACCCTGAGCTCATAGTTACCTCCCAGACTAAAGGTATCTCAAGGTGTTTGAGCAGTGCTTATGTGTAGGCTCCACCGAGCTCTGCTGTTAAATAGCAATTGATCTGTGGGATAAATGATTTCCCAGGTCTGGATTTCATTGTTCTTATCTGTAAAATGGGATTCTATAAAGATCCAAAGAGCTTAACAGTGTGAACATGCTAAACTATAAAGAAGAGTACAAACCAAAGACAACTGAAATTATAAAAAAATAATTGAGCCTAAACTTAAAGAACAGTTTACTCGCCCAGTTTTCGATCATTCCTGGGCACGGGTTTGGACATCTATTAAGTCCTGAAGAAATATATCATTTTCAACTGTCGGAATCTATAGGCAGTTGATTTCAAAGCTTAATTGTGTTTGAATGAGGAATCAATATACACAACTGCACTAACATCGCGGTGCTGGAAATCTGTGCATGTTTCTGATGGGTTCATAATATATTTCAATTTTCCTTCTATTTTTCCATTATGATCTCATATTTTTGAAAGGGTTCTTTGAGCACAGCAAAGTGGTACAAATCCCAAATGAATGGTAATGATGATTTGTTTCGATTTCAAGATGCATTTGTGAGAATGTTCTTCAGCCCCTCCTGGTTCCAGGCTGTCTCTGAAACAATTCTTCCTGAGCTGTTCATTTTTACCATGTTCCTTTCTGGATGAAGGGAAACAAAGCGTTCCCCCTTTCCCAGCTTGTGTCCTTATGAGGGACAACGACTGCCCTTTATAATGTGGCCACAGCCATTCTTATCTCTCAGTTTTAGAACACCCCCCTTCTTTTTCAGCTGGACTTAGCGCTTCTCAATCCCACAGGGGATGAGATTCTTCCCAGTGTCTCTTTAACTATTTTGATCTAACCCTAAATGCCTGTATTCCACCCATTCATAGGCAATCTGACCCAGTGCATGGAATCCAACTCAAACCGAATTTCCTGCTCAGGATTTTGGGGGTTTCTCTCACTTTAGTGATATTCTCTCCCCCCCCCCCTCTCTTTTCCCCCCCCCCCCTCTCTTTCTTTCTCTCTCTCTCTCATAGACTCTGATCCTTGGGACACATTACTTGGAAAGCATCTGATTTCTGGGACCACACTCACTTTAGGATAATGGTGTCATCAATGCCAAAGTCAAGTTCAAATGGATCCTCAGATCATGCTGGGTCCTGTCTCCTGCATCCTGAGCCCAATTCTTTTGTTTTAAAATATATTTTATTAATTTTTTTACAGAGAGAAAGGGAGAGGGACAGAGAGTTAGAAACATCGATGAGAGAGAAGAAACACAGATCAGCTGAATCCTACACACTCCCTACTAGGGATGTGCCCACAACCAGGGGCCATGCCCTTGACTAGAATCAAACCTGGGACCCTTGAATCTGCAGGCTAACGTTCCATTCACTGAGCCAAACAGGTTAAGGCCTGAACCCAATTCTTTATCTCCTATTTAGTATAACTCCACTGTGCATTTTTGAAAAGCATTTTCCATTCCCCAACACCATTATCTTTCAACACTCTCCCCTCCCCTCCCCCTACACACACGTGCAACTAAATAGCATTCTTGTTAGAATAACTAAATTTGGAAATGAATAGAGAGGATTAAGTATAGTGCTCATCCTATATTCTCCTCTTACAGTAACTGATTTAACATCCATGAGATTTTACTGGCAAAATTGATTCAAATCAAACCAGAAAAATTCAGCCTCAATAACGGAAAATGAGCTAAAAGATGATAAGCAAAGAATATAATATGTGGCAATGTCTTCAGATTACTCACATTTTGGGCTTTATATAATTTGAAGTTGCAAAAATGTGTTTAACAAGGGTAGATTTCTTAAAAAAAATAAATGTCTTTATTAATGATCAAGAAGCAGAACTGAAGCACAATAATGCCTTTGTGTTGTTAAGTCTGAAAGCGGAAAGCATTAAAAACACTGGGAAAGATATGTAAATAACGCAAATAGAGCTATAGAGGTTATGAATGCGGATGGAATGGATAACAAAGATACTTCAGAAACACACAAAACAATTGCATCTATAGGCAAATCTAATTGCAAGCAACGGAGTCCTCAGACAGGAAGCGGGTCCTATGCCTCCCTCTTCTAGCTTCATGTCCTGTGTGGTTGAGGGTCATTGACACATAGCCTTCCAAGTAGATGGTCTGAAGTTCTAATCCTGGCATCGGTCCATTAATAACATGGAACTTCATTTTTTTTCCCTACTTTTATAGGGTGGCCTTGCACCAATCTCTCTGAAAAAAAGAATTATTTCTCATTGGAGTCTGAGTATTTTAAGACCGCCACATTGCCCAGCTCCCTTCAGGCTGCGCAGATGACGCCTCCTGGAGGTGTGCATCGCACACCTGCATGGCTTCACACCACTGCCTTGATTTTAATTAAATTGTACACTGGTGGTCCACGCTGCTCCCCAGGGTCCAGTGCTGTTTGTGTCAGAATTCGGCATCCACAACACGCAAACTGTCCACGGGGTTATGCCAAGCAGTCATTTGCTCTGAATGATTTCAAGATTCAAATATTCGGCATTAGGCAGATGGCAATCGGAATGATGGAATGATTTGCTGACTATTTTTCTGGGAGAATTGGACAATGCAGATATCTCTTGTGTTACGCTGCATGTTCTGTTGGCTCGCGGATTTTTCAACAGTGACTTCTGCTTAGACATTTAATTAGATTGCACAGTCCTTCTGGCATCTAATCAATGGACAGGGGGAAATGCACCCACTGATTCCAAGATGGGAAGGAGGCGGTCTCATTGTAGACTGTCAGATCAGTGACTCCCAGACCTGGGGTGGGGGTGGGGGTTGGTGCCAGGTGTCCGCCCAGGAGCTTTGAAGTTATGGTAAAAGCCCCATTTTAAGAAATGAATAGAGTATTTATTTCCTGCTATGAAAGTACTTTTATTGGGTGTATACCTTTGCATTATTTTAAAAGAGATAACCAATAATTATTCTTGAGAAACATCTGTTTTCACATAGTGAAAATCATGTCTTACCCTCTACAATACATTTCTGCTTTCTGGCATAGTCCTGAGGTTGGTGCCTAGAGAATTAGAGTAAAACACCCCTAGTGCCCGTCTGATGTGGCTCATTGATTGAGCAACAACCTATGAACCAGAAGGTCACAATTCAATTATCAGTCATGGCACATGCCCGGGTTATGGGCTGGATCTCCAAGTAGGCAGCATGCAGGAGGCAGCTGATCAGTGGTTCTCTCTCATCATTGATGCTTCTATCTCTCTCCATTCCTCTCTGAAATCAGTAAAATATATAAAAATGTATACAAAATAAAATATCCCTAAAACTTGGAGATCTGTCTTAGAGAATTCAACTAATAAAATGTACATTGTAAAATAAGCCCTAACTGGTTTGGCTCAGTGGATAGAGTGTCGGCCTTCAGACTGAAAGGTCCCAGGTCTGATTCCAGATTAAGGGCATGTACCTTGGTTGTGGGCACATCCCCACTGGAGAGTGTGCAGGAGGTAGCTGATCAATGTTTTTCTCTCATCGATGTTTCTAACTCTCTATCCCTCTCCCTTCCTCTTTGTAAAAAATCAATAAAGTGTATATTTTAAAAAAATATATATATACTTTGTAAAATAGACTTTACCACAATATTACTGTCTAGAGGAGGCTGAGTAAATCAGCAAGGATAGATCTGCATGAAGTTTAGAAAATTGATGTGAGAGCCCAGAATTATCTGTGCTCCCCTCTGATTACTCCAAGGGGAAGGCACCTGTACGAGTGTTTGGGTCCACAGCCAGCTGTGTGGAGTCCCACAGTGGAAATGAGTTCATTAGTGCTCATCTGTCAATGCCACTGTCACCAAAATTAAGCCATTCATTTCTCTTGCCAAGCCTAAGTATATCCTGACTTCTCATGTTCCTATTTAGGACAGTGAGAGCTATACTGACAGGAAAATGAGAGCATTCTGACTTGTATAGAAGTTTTCTTTCTCATGAATGAACATTACGGCATCAGTTCTACATAGGTTTATTATGTCTTTAAGTTTAGTCATCACTGGTGTTTTTTAATACACACACACACACACACACACACACACACATGCTAGAGGCCCGATGCACAAAGATACGTGCAAGAATAGGTCTTCCTTCCCCTGGCTGTCGGCATCACCTTTGCTCCCGCTGGAGCCACCTTCTCATGTTGTGGTATAAATTTGCATATTACCTCCTTATTGGCTGTGGGAGCTGCCATCTTTGTTATGGACTATGGCCAATTTGCATATTCTGTATTAGATTATATATATATATATATATATATATTATTGATTTTTTACAGAGAAGCTTGGAGAGGGATAGAGAGTTAGAAACATTGATGAGAGAGAAACATGGATCAACTGCCTCCTGCACGCTCCCTACTGGGGATGTGCCCACAATCAAGGGACCAGAATTGAACCTGGGACCCTTCAGTCTTCAGGCCAATGCTCTATCTACTGAGCCAATCTGGTTAGGGCTAATATATATATTGATTTCAGAGAGGAAGGAAGAGGGAGAGAGAGATAGCAACATCAATGATGACAGAGAATCATTGATCAGCTGCCTCCTGCATGCCCCCTGCCAGGGTTCAAGCCCAGAACCTGGGCATGTTCCCTTATCTGAAACCAAACCACGGCTTCCTGGTTCATAGGTAGGTGTTCAATTATTGAGCCACACCAGTCAGGACATCTCTAGGTTTTTCTATAAGATATGTTATCTGGAATCAAGGTAGGATATCAGACACTTGACGTTGGAGCTCTGCTAGTATAATTGTGCCCCGCACTTCCTCCATGAACCCTCCCCAAGGCCCTGCCAGGATCTTCAGTGATCTGTTTGGCTCTTCTGCACCCCACCATTCCTGCAACAAGAAGGGAATGGGCGTGTGGCAGGGACAGAGTTGGAGTATGTCATCAAGAGGAGGTGCTGTTAGTTTCTTGGCCAGATAACTGAGCCTGAGCAGTCAGAACCCTCTTACTTCCCACCCCCACCCCTTCCTTGGAATGTACATTCTATACGTCATTCCCATAGGGGAGGTCTTTTAAGGATGCAGCTTTGAGAGAGAAGGGTGTGGAGATCATCTGGCCTGAATGCATCCCTGACCAGATGAGACCTCTATCTAAACTTTGAGGATTCTTGTGGGCAGGCACAGAGATCTACTTGGTTCCCTGCTGCTCCAGACAAGCCTCTTTGTAAGTCCCCTTGCTTGTTAGAGCTGCCCACTACCGGTCTGAGTGGTTTGCCTATTCTGTCTCTCCCTGTCCTCCATGCAGAGACCACGGCCAATATCCTTATCGACTGTGTGTGTGTGTGTTGTGTGTGTTGTTGTGTGTGTGTGTGTGTGTGTGTGTGTGTGTGTGTGTGTGTGTGTGTGGTGTGTTTGGAGGGAATGAAGATATTACTTTCCAATGGTATTTTCAATCTGTTGGAGAAAGGGGAGTGTTTATTATTAACACCAGCATTTTTTTTTTCCTTTCTTCAGCAAACTTTGACTCAACATGTTTCTATCTATGAAGTTATTTAACAACTGATCCCCAAATATTGCCATAGCTGTTTAATAAAAAAGGTCTTATTGTACTGGCTGTGACTCCAGACTTCACAACAATCTCCTTGTAATTCTGGAATTATTTTAATGATGAGCTCTTTCTGACAGGATGGGTTGCGAGTTTTGGAGGAATGGCAGATGGTCCTGGTGAATTATCCTTTTTTCACACTCCCTGTGTTTATGAAACTTGGTTCGGCGTAGCTAAATCTTTTTATCTCTTTCTCTCCTCCCGCCTTTCCTCTTTCTTCCATCTACATACATACATGCATGCGTATGTGTTTCAACTGTTCATGAACAAATACGATACATGAAGAATAGTATGTGCATCATAAATACATAGCCTAAAGGCTTAAACAAAAAGTGAACATCCTCAGAATATACCTAGATCAAGAAATACTAGTAGGGCCGAGACTGGTGTAACTCAGTGGATAGAGCGTCGGCCTGTGGACTGAAAGGTCTTGGGTTTGATTCCGGTTGGGGGCATGTGCCTTGCTTGTGGGCACATCTCCACTGTGGGGCGTGCAGGAGGCGGCTGATCGATATCTCTCTCTCATCGATGTTTCTAACTCTCTATCCCTCTCCCTTCCTCTCTGTGAAAAAAATCAATAAAAGAAAAGAAAAGAAATACTAGTAGGGTGTATTGTACAATCTGGTAGCTTTCTATGTGCTACTTCCCGATATCGCCCTCCAAAATGAGCCACAGTCTTAGCTCATATCACCACAGTCATAACACATACCATTTTTGCCATTTTTGAAATTTACAGAAATGAAATAATATGGTTTGTATTGTGTGACTGTGTTCTGGCTCTCCACTTGTTTTTGAAATGTATCCATGTTGCTGCATATCACAGTTGTTTATTCTTACGATGTACTTCTTATTTTTATGATCCTGCCACCATTCCGCTGTTCTGCTGTTGATGAAATGTGTTTAATTATTAGGATCGTGTGAATATATTCTGGCATGTGTCTAGTAAGACCCAAATGTACATCTTTCTGTTGGGAATACACCTATGCACAGAGTCAGTGTCAGAAGATGAACTTAAGCTAAGCTTTCAGAAATGTCATCAAACCACATTCAAAAATGGTTTACAGCTGAGACCGGTTTGGCTCAGTGGATAGAGCCTCGGCTTGCGGACTGAAAGGTCCCGGGTTCCATTCCGGTCGGGGGCATGTGCCTTGCTTGCTGGCGGGCACATCTCCACTGTGGGGCGTGCAGGAGGCGGCTGATCGATGTCTCTCTCTCATTGATGTTTCTGACTTTCTATCTCTCTCCCTTCCTCTCTGTAAAAAGTCAATAAAATACATTAAAAAAAATGGTTTACAAATTTCCCACTAGCATTAAGTGAGTTGCTCCGTCTCCTCTGCAGTGCTTGGCATTCTCAGGTTTTTGAAACTGGAGCCATCCAGATTTTTTTTTTTTTTTTGCAGTGAGGCATCTCATTGTGATATTATTTTGAAGTTATCTGATTAATGAGGGTAAGCACATTCTCACTCATTTATTTATTGGATCGTTTGGATTGTATAAGTGTGAGCATGTGCGTGTGTCTGTGCGTGTGCACATGTGAAATGTCCATTGAGGCTTTTGCCCATGTTTCTAATGTGTTGGGTGCCCTTAGCTTAATGATTTATAGAAATTCTCGGTATTGTCTGGAGTCTTTTAGTTAACAGCCGGAGTGTAAATATCTTTTCTCAGCCCATGATTTGTGTCTCTTCAGGCTGAGGTGTTCTTGATTTTAAAATAGTTAAAATCCTTCCTTTTCTGGGTTATTGCCTTGGTGACCTATTTAAAGAACGTGTTTTGTAAATAATGGCACTTGAGGCATTTCACTTCTGTTCGGCTGTTTTGTTTTATAGAAAGATGGTTTTATATCATGACTGTGACAAGTGAGCTTCTCTAGTTCAACACTTCTAGTAGATTATTTGATATTTCTTTCTGTGCTCTTTGTCATCTGCAAATTAATGAGAAAGCCAACTATCTCCATTTCTATCCAATATGGTGCTGGAGCTCTGACCCCGGGGCAATGGGGCAAGAGGATATAAAATATACAAGGTTTGGCTGAAACCAGTTTGGCTCAGTGGATAGAGCGTCGGTCTGTGGACTGAAAAGTCTCAGGTTCGATTTCAGTCAAAAGCATGTACCTTGGTTGCGGGCACATCCCCAGTAGGGGGCGTGCAAGAGGCAGCTGATCGATGTCTCTCATCGATGTTTATAACTCTCTGTCCCTCTCCCTTCCTCTCTGTAAAAAATCAGTAAAATATATTTTAAAATATTTATAAAATATATATGGTTTGGAAAAGAAGTAGTAAAAAAAAAATCATGTCTTCCAACAGCATCCATGGCATTGTGGCAAACTTAGTAGATGGAGTAAAATAACATACCATACCCATAACATACTTGGCTTCCACATAACACAGTCCTTGAGAGGCAGGTGCACAGAATTCTAGAATTTCTTTCTGGGACCCCCTTTCCTCTACCTTTCTTTCTTCCTTTTTGGAACTGGGAGCACAAGAATTTACATAACAGGGCCCAGCTTGTATTGAGCCATAAACCGGGGAGTAACGTCAAGATCTCCTCACCCCTTGGTTCTGTGCTTCTCTCCCTGGAAGTGCTTGACATCTAAACAGGTATTTGACACAGCACGCTGTGCAACAGTGAAAACTTTTTCTAACTCTTGCTCCATGTACTTATCAGTTAAAAACCCACTCTATGTCATCTGTAGAACTGTGCAGTTAATTCAATGTGCATTTCTGAGATGCTTACCTATGGCACTTCATGTTGTAAAAAGCATTTTTAAAGTAAAAGGCAAAAGTACACTAAAAACATTTACGGACGAAGTAAAACGCATCCTCTTGGTTAAAGCAGAGCTGTGTTATGCGGAAGCCAAGTTAACAAATGGTGCCACTAAATGCTCTTTTGGTGATTCTGCAGCCTTGAGAAGTGGTTAGTAAAATGTGTACGCAGGCAGAATGAATAATCTCAAAAATTCTTGTAAAATGTCCCTAAATTGTGTACTGCTGTGAGATGTGGGGGCATTTGTAATTGAAGGCAAGTTCATCTGTGTAATCCTAATAAGAGGATCATTCGAGAAGGAAAGCTATGAGAGCATCTTGTGTGATAGTTGAGACCGGACAGTAAGTGGCAAAGTCTTATCCAAATTGCAGTGGAATCAGAGGGAAGGGACCGGATCTGCTCTCTCTCTGTCCCTTTCCACCTTTCATTCACGCGTGAACCCGTGGGCATAAGTCACAGGTTTGTTTTGCTGTGGATTGTGTTCTCCCTCAGATTGTCTTCCTTCACTTATGTAATATTTTTCAGTAAAAATACAGAGATATTCCTAACATGAACCCATCCTTCCTACCCACAAACAAGTGTCACCACTTAAGTTTGCTGCTACCTGATGTTCTGACTTGTAGGGCTGATGCAAAGAGAAACACTGTGTCTATAAACTCCAAATGCATATCCTTATCCTTCAGGAAAATATTCGTTTTTCTATCTGTTATTGTTCTGAGTTTATTGTTTTTTAATCAATTCTATTTGAAAAACTCTGCCTCTGCTTTCAATCCTATATAATAAAAGCCTAATATACAAATCAACTGAACTGTGGAATGATCATTCACTATGATGTGCACTGACCACCAGGGGGCAGATGTTCAATGCAGGAGCTGCCCCTAGCCCATAAGCCCCAGGTAGGCTGAGGCAGGTGCCAGCAGGGGGCAGAGGGCCAGTTGCCCCACCAGTAGCCCCACAGATGAGCCCTGATCTCCAGCCAGGCCTAGGGACCCTACCCATGCATACATTTCATGCATCAGGCCTCTAGTTGAATAATATACTCATTTCCCTGATGCTACAGTCGAAGGATTTCCTTTGTTTAAAATGAATTCGGGGGCTTTGCTCATGGCTGCCCTTGGTCCTCAGGTTTTATTGGTACCAAGGACCAAGCAGCTATGATGAAGTCACTTCTGACTGTTTGCAACTCTTGGGCTCATATTCTCACCCTATAGGATTTACCTTTGAATGTTATCTAGACAGAAAGAATGATGAAAAATTCAACAACTGCTGCAAGAGTATGTTTTAAAAAGGGAATTGAGACCCAATGAAGAAGTTAACTGGAAAGAAAGGCTATGGCTGAGTTACAGAATATTCACATTTTATAAATTGTGAGCGAAATAAAAATGTTCATTATTTTTAAAACGATAAATAAATTTTCAGCTATTGCCTAATAAGGACTTCAGGTCTCATTAGGCAATGAAAATGTCATACACTAAGTTAGCTGTCACAAAGGACATATTTTGCCATAAAATATTTTGCCATAAAATGTGAATAATCAATAAATACCTTCTGGTGTGGCGCAGTCGAGCTGGTGTGGCACGGTGGTTGAGCATTGACCTATGCACCAAGAGGTCTCTAGTTTAGTTCCTGTCAGGGCCTGGTTGTGGACTCCATCCCCAGTAGGGGGCATTCAGGAGGCAGCCAATTGTTATTTCTCTTTCATCAATGTTTCTATTTCTCCCTCTCCCTTCCTCTCTCTAAAAAGAATAAATAAAAGTAAATTAATAAAAGCTATATTTAAAAAGAAAAGCCCTAGCTGATTTTGCTCAATGGATAGAGCGCCAGACTGCAGACTAAAGGGTCCTGCATTCAATTCCGGTGAAGGGCACATGACCGGGCTGCAGGCTCGATCCCACATGGGGAGCGTGCAGGAGGCAGCCAATTTATGATGCTCTCTCATCATTGATGTTTCTCTCTGTCTCTCTTTGTCCCTTCTTCTCTGAAATCAATAAAAATATATTTTAAAAAAGAAAATTAAATATGTTCAAAACTATGACTGCAAATCATACACACACACACACACACACACACACACACACACACACAAAGTAGCAGACCTTCTATTTTATTCACAACTTCAGTTAATGTTATTGTTAATGAGGGCACACCAGAGTAGTTCCACATTGCAAGGAGAAATCTCGATATGACCTAACTGAGCCAATTTCGCCAGCCCTCCGACAAGCCACCATTAGGGGAGACTGGCCTGCAGCCTGACTATGGCTTCTCTTACAGGGACACCATCACAGACATCCAGTTCCCAGAATTCCAAGTACCATGAATGAAGGATCAAGTACACATGCATAGTTCTTAGAGCTCCAATTGCATGATTGTGTTGAGAAACTGTGTTCAAGCAAGCATAAGAGATAAATACGCAGACTTCACTGGACATTTTCCTCTTGTTTTGAAGATGGTCTGCATTAAAGAGAGAAGCAGCCTTTGAGCACCAATGGGAATGGAGAGATTTCTGTTAAATTCACCAATGACACATCTGATAAGGGGTTCATTTCCAAAACATATAAAGAACATATGTAACTCAACCCCAGGAAGACAAACAATCCAATCAAAAAATGGGCAAAGGACCTGGATAGATACTTCTCCAAAGAGGACATACAGGTGGCCAATAGACATATGGAGAACTTCTCAGTGTCATTAATTATCAGAGAGATGTGAATTAAAACTACAATGGAATATCACTTCACACCTCCCAGAATGGCTACCATCAATAAATCAACAAGCAATAAATGCTGGCGAGGATGTGGAGATAAGGGAACCCTAGTATGTGGTCAGTGGAAATGCAGACTGATACAGCCACTGTGGAAAGTGGTATGAAACTTCCTCAAAAATTAAAAATGGAACTGCCTTAGTATGCAATGATTCATTTTCTGGGAATATATTCTATGTATCCCCAAACACTAGTTGGAAAGAATATATGTACCCCTCTGTTCATAGCAGTATTATTTATAATAGCTAAGATCTGGAAACAGTTAAAGGGCCCATTATTAGATAAATGGATAAAAAAGCTGTAGTACATTTACCATTCGGCTTAAAAAAAAGAAAGAAAGAAAGACAGAAAAAGAAAAAGTAGAAAATCTTACCTTGGTGACTGCATGGATGGACCTGGAGATTATTATGCTAAGTGAAATAAGCCAGTCAGAGAAAGGCAAATATCATATGATCTCACGTATATGTGAAATCTAATGAAAAAAATAAATTGATGATCAAAATAGAAACAGAGGCATGCATACATGGAACAGACTGACAGCTCTCTGAGGGGAGGGCTTGGGAGGGAATGGATGAAAGAAGAAGAAGGAATAATTAGCTAAAGAACATGCATGTATAACCCATAGACACAGACAGCAGTGGTGATGGCCAGACGGAAGTGGTGGGCTGGTGGGGCTGGGTAGAGGGGCCAAAAGGGGGAGATGGGGACATCTGTAATAGTGTAAACAATAAAAATAAAATAAAACAAATGAAACATTCATTTTCTTCAAGTCAACTACCTTAAATGGTTATTGATATCAACTTTTCTGAATGTAAAACCAGGAAATCAAGAGATGCTTTGTGTGTGATTTCCAGATTGTTGCAAGAATCAAGAACTGCTGAAACTGGTTTGGCTCAGTGGATAGAGCGTCGGCCTATGGACTGAAAGATCCCAGGTTCGGTTCCGGTCAAGGGCATGTACCTTGGTTGTGGGCACATCCTCAATAGGAGGTGTGCAGAAGGCAGCTGATTGATGTCTCTCTCATTGATGTCTTCAACTCTCTCTCCTCTTCCGTCCTCCCTGTAAAAAATCAATAAAATGTATTCTTACAAAAAAGAATCAAGAATTAGTTCTTCACAGTAGTAGCCGTATTGAACCAGGACAATGGAGATCTGCTTGCTCCTTTTAAGCCATTTTAATTTTGGCTTCTCTTCATAATGTATTGATAATTCACTGCATCAACTCTACTACTTTAATAAAACTGGTCATCCACAAAGCAAATATGTATTGCTTAATTTTCAGTTTGAGGGTTGATAACCACTGAAAATTAATCATCCATAGAAAGAGAACTAAGCGGCACTTCTAATCTCTGAGAAGATTGCCCGTATATTAGAGTTATGTGCTACAATCAATTCACATATAACTGTATAATTTATAAGCTCCAAATTAGATCAGCTATCTATTAGACCTAATAAAAATGGAAATGCATTAATCAGATTAGAAAAATAAAGAATACGATTAGCCAGGAATGCAATGCATCACCCGGAGAAGAAAGAACAATGACAACTTTTGTTAGGAAAATTAAATGGGTTCAACTGGTTTACTCTGTCTGCAACCATACGCTTTTATTAATAGTTCTCAATATATATATACATATATATGAAATTTAAAAAGAAGTTTGAGTTGGGCCCCGGCTGATTTTAGAAATTAGAGGGGAGCTAATATGCAAGAACAAAAGTTATTGGTACCATCGATTACTCCAAAGAAGAAATAGCATTTATTGAGCACTTACTGACTGCCAGGTGTGGGGCTAGGACTGGAGAACATTTTAAGATTAATATTCCTGTGGAGTTCACTTTCTAAGTGATGGGTGTCATTAACTGTTGTTTATTTTTCCGTAAATATACTTATCTAAGAAACACTGAGTTTTGCTAATGTTTCCAACCCACACATAGGTGACGTTCAGTAAAGTTTCGATGCGGACTAAAAAATCTAGTTTTATTTTCATGCTATGTTTTCTCACTTCTTCATTTTTGTCCCTTTACTCACCAGCTTAGCTTGAGCCAAACTCCTGCTGAACCAACAAAAGTCAACCAGTAGAACCAATGACCTCAACTATCAGAAAAAATAGAACCGATATCCCTTCTGTAAAAGTCCTCTCTGAAGAACAAGGCTTTCCCATGGTTTAAAATCTCGTTTTCTCCGGAGTGAAAAAGTTTCTCTCCAAGAAGGAACAGAAACAATCCAGTAACACAATGCCTCAGACATAAAAGTAGCCCATTACTTACCCATTAGAAACTTGACAGCATTTAGGTTAATAAAAACACCTTAGTGAGTTTCTGCTAATCACATATTTGTTGGCTTTGTCTTTTGAAGTGTAGATGTCCTTCTCCATGTATCTCCAAAGTGTACTGGGCACACATCTGCAAAAGCAAATATCATACATGTAGCATTTCTGCATAACTCAGTTAACCTGGAGTGAGTTTGCATGTGCCTGATAGATATATCACTTATTTTAAAGCTTTGGTGCAAAGGGCTAATGAACAGCAGGACTTCTGCTTTCTTAGACTCAATTAATTTATTGTAAGATATTGTATTGATTTAATGTCCTCTAATTTAAAATAATTTATCTTGAATTTTGATCATGGCTTATATTTAGTCACTTTTGTTTGAAAAAAAACTTTTTAAAGAATTCAGAAAAACAGTATTTGTCTAGATTGTTCTAGATATTTAAAACTGAATCAATTTATTTTGAGCCACCGATTTCCAGAAAATAGAAAAGAAAGGGACATTTCCCAACTCAACATATTTATTTTCATTAATCCTCACCCATTGATTTTTAGAGCCAGTGGAAGGTTGGAGGGAGGGAGGGAGAAAAAGGGAGAGAGGGAGGGAGAGGGAGGGAGGGAGAGAGAGAGAGAGAGACATTGATGTGAGAGAGATACAGCGATTGACTGCCAGGGATTGAACCTGCAATCTTCAGTGTGCATCCTAGAGGTCCTAGCAAGTGGGAAAAGGCTGAAAGAATAAAAGGCATCCGGGTTGTAAAGGAAGTAAAACAATTGTAGCTTATTGTCTACATAGAAAACCCTAAAGATTCGATAAAATGACTATTAGAATTAATGAATGCCTTTAGCAAGGTTTATGTACACAAAATCATATTAAAAGAACCAATTAAATTTCTATATACTAGTAATAAACAGCTTGAAATAAAAATTTATAATAGTAGCAAACACATGAAAGAGTGAGATATACATAAAGATTTCAAAATATGTACAAGTTCCATACGTTGTAAACTACCAATGAAAGAAGTCAAAGCAGTTCTAAATAAAAGGAGAATTATACTTTGTTAATGGTTTCAAAGGCTCAATGTTGTTAAAGTGTCAATGCTCCCCAAGCTAATATATAGATTCAATATAATCTTAATCAAAATCCCAGTAGTACATTTTGAAGGAATTGACAAGCTAATTCTAAAATTAAACCAGTATATATTGAGATGCAAAGGAACTAGAATATCCAAAACAATTTTGAAAAAGAAAAATAATATTGAAGGAATAACACTACCTAATTTTAACATTTATTATAAAGGCCTAATAATTAAGTCAGTGTGTTTAGTATTGGTGATAGGATAGACACACAAATCAGTGAAATAAAATAAAGCTCCAAAAATAGACCCAGATACATATATGAAAAACTGGCATTGGACAGTGGTTGAAGGCAATTTCATGTGGAAATGACAGTGTTTTCTTTAATTGGTGCAGTAGCTATTGACATCTGTAAGCAAAAAATAGACCTTGGTACTCTAACTCTAAATATATAACTTAACTCAAAATGCATCATACTCCTAATGCTAAACCAAAATTATAAAACTTCTAGAAAAAAAATACAGAAGAAAAATCTGTAAACTTGGGTTAGGTACACGTTACATAGGTATGACACCAAAAACATAATTCATTGGTCTTTATTTAAAAAAATAAAAATAAAAAAGATAGCGTTTGGAAAAGCAAAAGACAAACTATGGGTTGAGAAAAATATTTGCCAGACACACATCTGCTGAATGACGTCTATCCAGAATTTATAAAGAACATTCAAAGCTCAATAGTAAGAAGAGAAACAATGCAATAAGACATAATGGGAAAAGTATTTGAACAGGCACTTTAGTAAAGATAATAAACAAATGGCAACACAAGATGCTGGATACACATGCTGAGTATCATTCGTCACTAGGGAACATGTGTATTAACCACATGGGATGGCATGCACATTGATGAGAGTGGCAAGAAAGACAAAACAAACAAAACGAGATCTCACCTGATAGGCAATAACCATCAAATCCAGTAATCCCACTCCTAAGTATTTACCCAAGTTAAATGAAAGCTAAGGTACACATACATGCATATGTTTATGGTGGCTTTATTCATAATGAATTCCAAACAACACAGGTGTTCTTCCACTGTTGAATGGATAAACACGCTGTGATACACCCCTATGAGTGAATAACGATATACGCAACAATATGGATAAATCTCAAATCTATGGTAAGCGCATAATACACTACCCTATATGCACTATGATTCTATTTGTCTGACATGCTACAAACTAAAGAGTTCATCCTAAGTACTGAGAGTGAGGAAGAGATTTACCACAATCTGTAGGATTGTTCTGGGGTGAGGGAACTGCTCCATACCTTGATTTGAATCGAGAAGCTGTGACTGTGCATTTGTTTAAATGTAGAACTGTGCCTTTTAGTCAAGTATCAAGAAAATTAAATACAAAATATAAAATAGCGAAAATCAGGATACATCAACTAAAATGACAATGCATTCACCAAAACAAGTCACATGTGTGATTTTTTTTTGGAAATTAATACTTGATTTTAAATGTATAGATGAAAGAATTAAGTGTACATACTGTATATATTTTTTACAACCAAATAGGTATTTTTTTCTGATTTCAAAGCGTACGCTTTCCTGTTAGAGGTTAGCAGCAAGAGGTCCAGGTTCCAGTTAACTCATGTGTCCAATGGCATATTGAGCACTGCTTTTAGATTCTCTGGACTATCACATGGGACATGGCACATGACCCTTTCCTCTCTTCCCATCTCCTCCTCACACAGCTATAAAGACGTTCACTGCTCTGTCTCCATTGTCACTGCTCTCGCTTTTACTCTGGACCTCTCAAATGTTCAGGGCAATGAGATCATTTCAAGCTTCATCCTAACACATCTCAAGGCCCTCTGTCCTATAAAGTATAATAAGCATTTCATTTCTTTTTTTAAAAAGATATTTTTATTAATTTTTTACAGAGAGGAAGGAAGAAGGATAGAGAGTTAGAAACATCGATGAGAGACATTGATTAGCCGCCTCCTGCACGCCCCCTACTGGGGATGTGCCCGCAACCAAGGTACGTGCCCCTGACCGGAATCGAACCTGGAACCTTTCAGTCAGCAGACCGACGCTCTATCCACTGAGCCAAACCAGTTTCGGCAGCATTTCATTTCTTGAATTTTAGCAGAACCTGTACCAATCCCCATGACATCTCTGCCTACTGCTCTATTATTCTCTCTTTGGCATCCTTTATGAATTAGTCAAAATCTGCTATTAATTTTTTCCTTCTCTCTTTCCAATGAATATATTTTCCCATCTCCTCCCCTGCCTTGACCAACTCTCAATATGTTTATGACTCCCTGATTCAGAATTGTCTCCCCAATATCAGGTTCTTGAGTTGCAGACTTAGATGTATTGCTAAATTCTCTCATCTTCATCATCCTGTAGCTCAGTGAATAGCTGCATCTTTCCCTTCACTCAATGATGTCATCTCTGCAAATATTTTTATCCATGTCTTGACCTCCAAACATCTGCCTTCCTCCAAACTAAGTATAAAGCTAGCCATTTAGCCACATTTTCTGAAGGATAAAAGCTTGGGAGTAACATTATAATCAGTGTTGTGTCAGATAACATTTGAACTAGAAAAGAATGTGAAATCACCTTTGTGTCTCTCTCTCTCTCTCTCTCTTTCCACCAATATTTTTTTACATCCTCTGCTGGTAAAATTACCTGTTCATATTTCTTCTTGTTTCCAAGGTACCCACATATTAGATAATTTGGGTGATTTGCCTTGGTAAACTTAGACATTAGGGCAAAGATTCTATTACTCTCCTTGACTCTTGTACATTGTGTCTTGTTCCTTTTCTCTTTATCTTTCATCCACATTCAGTGGAGGTTTGAAAGAACAAGAAATTTATTGCACAAAAATATAAGGGTTTGGGCATCAAAGATGCACACTGAGAGAGTGATGCTCCTATAGATTCTTATATTAATGGGAAAAGAGATTTGTTTGTGGAATTGGGACATGGCTTCCTGGGACTTGAAACTGAAAGAGCAGAGAAGTATTCAAATATGTAAGATTTTGGCTTTAGGATTGCCAATGTCAGGTGAAAATAGACATGCTGGTCAGTTCTGCTTTTATTTAACTTGTGCTGAACAATTTTCCCAGCTTGATCAATTTTTCCATCCCTCCTTAATGAAAGTTGCTAAGTTCTAAAACTGTAGGAAAATCCACATAATAAAATATCAATACACAAGTGCCTGTCAGCCAGAATGAAGAAATCTTAACATTTTATTGCTTCTGCTTCAGATGTCATTTTACTTTTTTAAATAAAAGATATATAACATTATGGAAGATGGGAAAGTCCTCTTTGTTCCCTGGTGCAATCACATTAACTTACCTCTCTTTCCCTGAGATACATACACTATCCCAAATATGGCGTGTTATCTTTCTCTTTTGTGTTTTTATTGTTTTGTCACTTACATATCCATAAGCAAAGCATTGCTTTCCATTATTGTTTTAGAAATATATACTTATGCTGGCATAGCGTGTCATTCTGGTTTTTATTGCTGTATGAATCGTGTGAATGTACAATAATTTATTATTCATTTACTTAATTAAGGACTGCACTGAAATGGAAATTTTTTACGCACATCTTCTATGGTGAATATGTACAAGTTTCTCTTGGACATATATTTAAAATCAGAGGCCCATTGCCGGAAGATTCCTGCAAGAATAGGGCTTCCTTCGGCGGTCTCCGCCACCCCACCTGCTTCTCTCCTATCTCTGCAGCCCTGCCTACCTCCCTCCCTTCTCCGAAGCCCCACTTGCTTGCTTCTCCACAGCTTCCCTCCCTTCCACGGCACTTGGCTTCTTTCTGCGATGTCTTTAGTCTTCACTCTGCACCAGGATATGCAAATCAACCACCATCTTGGTTGGGTTAATTTGCATACTCACTTCTGATTGGCCAGTGGGAGTCGTTGGTGGGCATAGTGGAGGTCCGGTCAATTTGCATATTTCTCTTTTATTAGCTAGGATCATCATTGCTGAGTCACAGATCACATACCTCAATATATCCAGATCTTAACAGGTTGTCTTCTAAAATATGTTGCCATTTTACTCTTCCTCCAGCAGATAATGAGTTTCAGTTTCCTTTGTTCTTGTCAAATCTTGGTAGTACCAGAAAGAGCTTGAGTTATTGTTGTCCTTGACGAATCTTGTGGTCCCAGAATTTTAATTTTTCTAGTTTAATTGGAACTAAGTAATATATAGATAATCGTCTTTGATCATTTAAGAAAGATGAATGTTTCTTCATATATCTGCTACCCTTTAGTATTTATTCTTTTGGGAATTGCCTAATTTAAAAAGCAATTATTATTATGGAGAACATAGAGAGAACTGTGTCCATATAGCTTAAATATCATGACTGAGAGCAGAGGCCACCTGTGTTAGCATGTTTATATGATTCATGGCAGGAAATTCTTGCCATGCTAGCCTGTGTTGATTACTTTTGCTTTGTATTATAGACTGAAGTTGGGAAGTGTGATGCTTTGAGTTTTTTTCTTTTATTCTGAATTTTCTTGGCTACATAGGGTCTTTTGTGGTACCTTACAAATTTCAAGATTGTTTTCTCTAATTCTATAAAAATTGTCATTGGAATTTTAATAGTGATTGCACTGGGTCTCTACAGCCATGTGCCACATAATAGAGAGGTCAATGATGGACCAAATATACCATGGTGGTCTCATAAGATAGTATATATAACCTTGGTGTGTAGTAGGCTAAACAAATCTAGGTTTGTGCAAGTACAATCTACGATGTCCGCACAATGACAGAAATCACTGAACAACACATTGTAGGTATTCCCTTTATGAAGCAGTGCATAACTGTATATGGCATTGGGTAGTATGAACATTTTAATAATATCGTACCAATCGATGAATACAAGATATCTTTCCATTTATGTGTATCTTCTTCCATTTGTTTTATCAGTGTCTTATAGTTTTCAGTGTAGATATTTTTTTTACTTCAGTTAAATATTTCCCACATCTCTGTTCTCAGGGAAGAGTCCCTGCTTCCATTATATCTCTTAAAATACTACAGTCACAATTTAACTATTTACATATGTGTGTATTTATATGTATTAAATACTATGTTCTTTCATGATGGGGATGCTATTTGATTTATGTTGTTTTTTGGAGCTGTTAATGACATTTAAAAGTACTCAACAAAGACTTATTGAATACATTAATAGATGAATGAATGAATAAGGTATCTTTCTAGAAACTTCTACAATGTGGCTCTTGCATTTTTTTTCCTGAATACCTCTTGACTCCCTTGTCATCCTTGTTGTTTGCTGTTATAGTGTCTAGTGATGATCTATAGAGATATAGAAATATCATTTATCTGCCTGCCATAGAGAAGTCAAATTGGTTACCTTCTTTATTTGATTCTCAAAAAAAAAAAAAAAACCCAACAAAACCTTCCTACATTTTGCTTTGATTTATCCATTTAGGGTGCTTTCTATCTCTCCAGGTATTATAAATATAGCATTTCCTTTCTTCTGGGTCTGCTTGGAAAATTGATCAGCATTTTGGCTGATACCTTGTATTTGGGCCATGGTACCTTGGGACCTGACTAATTTACAACATGTGACTATTTTCATTTTGTGTTCGTCCTTTGATGTTTCTTTGTTTTCCTTTGTAGCTGGGTTTGCTCTATTGTGAGTAGGATTAGCATCTTCAAACATGTATATTTGAATTCTCTTGAGGTCCTCCTGATCCCTTGAAAATTCCTTCACTGAGGTACACCTTGCTTTTCTTGCAGGGAGATTTGTTGGATGAAGAATGTTGTTGAGTATTATGGAGAGTCTCACCCTTGACTTTGGATATCTTTGTTACTGAGTATCTTCTAAAAGGACAAGCAATTTGTCACCCTGGAGAGGTGTGGGTTTTCCTGGCCAATAACAGTTGATTCAAATGTAGATCCTGTTAGCCATTCAGCTTGGGTGGAAATGATCAACTATATAAGGCAGATTGAAAAAGATTCTATGACTATACTACATATCTGGATGTGAAAAAGATTCTATGACTATACTACATATCTGGATGGATTGCGTTTCCTGAAAATGATTTAGGGATAGTGAGCATGTGAAGCTGCAACTCTGCAAAGTTCAGTCATTTATTTATGTTCCATATTTATTAGGCACATACATGTGCTGACAGTATCCAATTTATGTGGGGTACACCATGAATAAGACACTGAGTCAGAATGCAGGGAAATGTTCAGTATAGTGAGAAAGATAGAAACAGTAAATGAACTGTAACATGTTGTATCATGTTCATGACTGAGGTATGCACTTGGAGGTGCCAACATTACCCCAGGTTCCACGTGTGTGTGTGTGTGTGTGTGTGTGTGTGTGTGTGTGTGTACCCACACACTTTAATCCTCACCCAAGGATATTTTTTTCATTGATTTTTAGAGAGAATGGAAGGGAAAGGGAGAGATAAAAAAACACCGATGTGAGAGAGACACATTGATTGATTGAGTTCTGCATGCTTCTGCCCAGGACCTGGAGCCTGCAACTGAGGTACATGCCTTTGACCACAATCAAATCAGTCAGTCCATTGGTTGATACTCTTACCCACTGACCCAAACTGGCTAGTGCTCCACTTTTTTTGTGCTGAACTTTCCTGGAGTGTGTCAGAAGCCTGGCTTAGGATCACTATTGGCCATTTGGACTTAGAAACAAAAAAAGGTTTTTGATCCAACCTAACATTAATCATTTTGAAAGGTAATGAAGTAAAAGTTTAGGCATCACACCCAGGATAATGAACAGAAGTGGAAAAGGAATTAGAAAGTATAAATGTTTCAGTGTTAATTTTGTCATCCACCCACCCACCCACCTAGAGAATTGAGTATTTCAAAACTGGAAGACTAGAACTGTACCCAAAGGTCGTAGTGGAAAACCCAGCGATTCTCATTTTAGCTTTTAAGACTAACTGGCATATGTTGCTGGCAATCTCATTGCATAAATTAGGTTTTAAATAAATGAAGTAGGAAACATTCTCAGAAAATGAGGACATTCAAATTTAGAATTTCAAAGTTGAGCATCATTTTTTGACCCCTAAACAAGTTGCCTTTCTGTTTATAGAGCATGTGTTAACATATCAGCATATAAATTGAGGAATAAATGGTTGGAAAAAAAATATCCCAGGTTGTACAATGGAGGCAAAGGAAGAGAAAGGAGCAGATATTTGGCAGAGTCGGTGGAGAGTTAAATATAGTATGAGATGTACTCAACTCTTGGTACCCTATGGAATTCAAGCACAGAGTAATGCCAGTATAATTTTTGTGGGTTTGCAAAAGGAGACAGGGTAAAGCCATTGGACAAATACCTGAGCCTGTGAGTGAAATTATTAGAAGAGGACTAACTCTCAGCCTTATTACGTCTTGCTAGAGAGGTAAAGAAAGTATCTCATAGATGCTGGAACCATAATACTATTAAAAAGTAGTATTTGTTGAGTTCTGACTATGAGCTAGGGACTATTCTAAATTCTCACATATGTCATCATTTAGTCTTTCCAAGAACTCCAAGGACTGGAGATTATTATTCTCACTTTTAAATGAGGAAACAGAGAGGATGACTAACTACCCTAAGGCCACCCAACTGGAAAGGAGACAAGCCAGGATTTAGCCCAAGAAAGCCTAGCTACAGAATTCACTATGAAATTCTTATTCTTAACCTCTATGAGAATGATCTGGAGGGACTTGGATGTAAAGCTATTTTCATGGACCTCAAGATGCCACAAAAATGACTAAGCTAGATAGATCCCCGACTTACTTTTGAGAGACTATGCCTACCTATGAAACCCAGAAATATACTTGCCAAAACTGGTTTTATTGCCTCTTAGCTCCAAATTCATCCTCCAGTGCCTGCTTTGTGGAAGGGATTAAACCTTCCTCCTTAATAACGAGCATCATCTGAAGCTTTGTCAGGAGCATTAAGGGCCATGGTATGAAAGGGGACTTCTCTTCCTGCTCTTCCTGGTTCTGGTTGCTGTGTTGGCTTCTGTGTGCTCCTGTTGCATGATGGTGTGTGGTGTGGCTGTGCTGGAACATCCACCGATGCTCTGCCCCAGCCACACACCCATGGTGCAGACACTCACAAACCTCACAGTCCACCCCAGGCCTGGTGACCATTTTCTTAGAGTTCTGTCCAGCCTTGTGCCTGCAATATTGTCCCAACTCCCCTGGTCTGCCTGCTTACCAGTGTTGGCTCATTTGTGACTTGGAGGATTGTTGCTATTTGCTCAGCAACTGTGGACAAGCTTTGGCTCAGGGCCACCAGTCAACCTCTCCAACACCAGATAGACTATAACTTATGTGACTACTCATTTTTCCATGAGGTCTGAACCCCAGACTTGGGCAGACATTCCCTTGCCTATGTTGTCTTTCTGTGCACACTAAACACTGGCCCTAGAGTACTCTTCAGAGTTCTCTGTATATTTTTATAGTTCTCCGGTCATAGCTTCATGATATTTTTAAAGCAAGCTTCCCTTGTTTAAAATGATAATGTGGTTTCTGTTCCCTGATTGGATCGAGACTGATACAAAACCAGGCAGCCTGAGGACTGGGGTATGATGGCACAGGTGAAGTAAAGATGAAAAGGCATGCCTCTCACTCAGTGCGGGGACAGTGGAGGAAATGAAGGAGGACGTTATGTCAGACTGTCATTGTGTAAGTTTTGAAGTGGGAAGTAGGGCTTATATTTTTCACATATTCATCGTCAGAATATCTGAGAATGAGAACTGAGTTCCCACGTATTACACAATAGTTCCTACCTACATGCCAGATTGGGCAATACATGTACACAGAGTGACCTGAAACCCTCCTTCCAAGGATTCCAATCCATAAATCAATGACTACGTTACACTTTGTGATGCTTTTTGAAATTTATTAGGAAGATAATGTGTGTAACATTCTTCAAACTTTGACTAATCCTATATAATAAAAGCCTAATATGCAAATTGACCAACTGTCAGAATGAGCAGTCTCTATGACACACAACTGACCACCAGGGGGCAGATGCTCAATGCAGGAGCTGCCCCCAGCCCGCAGGTCCCAGACCAGCCAAGGGAGGTGCCAGCGGGGGAAACCCCTGATCACCCTCTCAGTCACCTCCCTCTGTAGGAGATGACCGGTGGCAGAGTGGGTAGAGGGCTGGTAAGCAAGAGGTCCTGATTGCTCCACTGGTCACCTCACAGATTGGCTCTGATTGCCGGCCAGGCCGAGGGACCCTACCCATGCATGGATTCTGTGCACCAGGCTTCTAGTTCAAGTATAATTCAGGACAACTTACTAACGTGCAGTGATTATACAGAAACTTTGTTTTGCTTCAGGATTTCCAAATAGAATGCAGGAAAAAGAATAGCTGAATAGAGATGGTTCCCTTTTTTCACTGAATTTATTAGGGCCCACTCTAATATAGAATGACCTCATATCAACTTGATTGTATCTACAAACACACTACTTCCGAATGAGGTTACATTTATGAAAGATACGAATTTTGGGGGGCATTATTCAACACAGTAGCGCACCTATACCTTATTTCCCATTTCTCAATCAAGCAACACTCCTCTTTGAGTACTTTCTAATTCATAAATATTTCTCCTGCTAATGAATAGTGCTGTGTCCCTCACATATGGCATTTGTTTCCTTACTGCCTCCCTCACCAATTTTTTAAAAAAATATATTTTATTTATTTTTCACAGAGAGGAAGGGAAAGGGATAGAAAGCCAGAAACATCAATGAGAGAGAAACATCGATCAGCTGCCTCCTTCACGCCCCTTACTGGGGATGTGCCCACAACCAATGTACATGCCCTTGACCGGAATTGAACCTGGGAGCTTTCAGTCCCCAGGCTGACGCTCTATCCACTGAGCCAAACCGTCCTCGGCTCCCTCACCAATTTTGAGTTTGGGGAGAAATACTGGTTTATTATGAATCTTTGCTTCCCCAGAGCCATCTTCAACGTCTAGCTTAGAGTAAATGCTTGATAAATGCCTGATGAATAAATGGTTTTTAAGGGAATACATGCCCTATCTTCTTCCTCATTGAGGGATTAAAGCCCTCAAGCGCTATTAACTTTCTTATTGTCATCCCAGTCCTGTCGGACACAGTTTCATTTTCACCAAGATGGAAAGAAATTGAAACCATGTTCTTGGTGAATTAGAAACATAAACTGTGGTCAGGATGGACTCTCTGCGTCTAAAAAAAAAGACAGAAACAGAATGTAAATCTGAAAATGTTACTGAGAATGTTAGTAATGATATTGACTTAATTCTGCTCACTCGGGGAGGCCGTGGCTGAACTCAATGCGTTGAAAAGTTCAGAGACATTAATCTTATCTGCACCCCAGAAACTCCCTCCGCAAAGGCAAATGAGCAAGCATTGATGAATGCTGCTTCATTAGGAGAATTTAAAAATGCCATTTGTCTTCATGAAAAGGAAGCATTTTTACATTTTTACAATGAATCAGTGAAAATAGAAATTTTCCACCCTTACCCCTTGACTTCGGATGGCCTTTATGAGCAGCATGTCGGTGCAGTAATAGACTTGCTTCAGGGGAAATCTGGACGAAAAGATATTTTCTGGATAAACAACATCCACACTCCACAGGCCTGTTCATTATAAATATATCTTTTATAACGCTATATTTAGGGTCTTAAATTTCCTCTTATATTTACCTTTCTAAGAGACAAGAAAAGTAAAAACTAAAAAATAATAAAGAAGAAACCAAACACAAAAACACTATATATTTTTAAAGAAAATTTTATACCAGAGTAAATATATAGACAGCCCAATCTTGTATTTTTTTCTGTATCCAAATAATAAGATTTTAAAACATTGCCCCTAGTGATTAACATGAAAATTTGCAATGACTCTGGTAACCCAAAGATACATATACTACATACTGTATACCACGATTACATAGACTTTAGACAAACAGAGCCATAATATTAAGAAAGTATTTCTGGATTAATGATCAGATAAGTAGAAAAATTATTTAGAAATCCCTATCATATTATCAGTCATATGAAGGTTTTGTAATTCTTTTATATGTTAGTATCCATTCAAGTAATGTGTTTTTGACATTAAATTTACTCCCCTTGTTAAGTATATTTCAGTGTACTTCAGAAGCAGTCATTAGTCTGGGGGCGTCAGTAGCTTTCCTTTGGATTTTGTCAATCTTTTTGCACTTGCGTCTCTCTATAGGAAATTTATTCTCATCAGTCTTTTCATTCTTTGGTGATCGTATTACGTGATGAACTCTAAAAAACTCTGCCCCATCAAAGAGTTCATTTTCAGGAGAAAAATGGGTGGAGGCCTGGAATTCTATGCTTTATAAAAATATTCCAGTTGATTCTAACACAGGTGGTGGAGGGACCACATTTTTTGAAACATTGATCTTTTCTTCCACTTGAGTATACTTTTTGTATGTAGATCCTTCTTCTCTGTCCCGGAAGAGCACATGGAAATTTCACTGTTGCCTCACTGAGCTTCCCTTACATCCTTTTAACTTGACACACAGGCGGAGAAATTTTGAGGGAACCACCAGCTGGCTCCACGTGTCACCTCCTTTGCCTACACCTTCCATTTTTAAGACTCTCATTCACAATGGAATACTTCATTGACTTTGACCTTGCGAATCAATGCTGTCCAGCCTCCCAATCCTTTTTCCCTGGGTCCGTGGCCTCTACAAAACTCAGCTTCTCAACTTAAGTGCCCACCATCTGGGAAAAAAAAACCCTGCTTATACTTCTCCACCTCATCAGCTCTCCATATGGCTTTGAAACTCAGAAACACATCTCCTTCTTCCGTGCTAAGGATCTCTTGATTTTTCACCTCTTTTTGGGTTATCATTTATTTTTATCGCAACGTCTGTTAACCTTGAAGACCATCTTTGAAAAAGACAGTTTAACTCGTAGTTGGCGGTATAGATTTTAAAATTGATTCCGAAGATTAAAATACTAATCATGTTAAGGGAAGAGAAACTTTCTCTCCTTTGCAGGTGAACTGCATTATGCACACCTATTTGTCTTTCTTATTGACCAAAAAATGTCACCTTTTCTTATAGTCAGTATGGCATCTTCTGGAGTCATCTAAGTGTTTTTAAACTGCCTTTTGGAAGATGGCACATCATTTTTCTTCCTTTCCTTCTCTTCATGGAAACTCTTCCAGAAGAGGGTCTCCACTTAGTGTCTGAAGAAGTATGAAGCATGGTGTGATCGGAGAGGAAATGGAAATAAGTGGCAAATTTGTAGGAAAAGTAAATGTCATGAAATATTGCATCAGAGAGCGATTCAAGGCACAGGAAGCGAAAAGGGTGAGAAAAAGACATGGGGAGATTGGTTGCCTCCTGCACCTGACTCCTTCCTGTGTTTTCCATAAAGGATTCGAGTCCATGACAATCCCAGAGGCAATGCCTAACCTGACAGGTGGCAACAATATGAACAACGTCTCAAAGACTGGGAAGGAGCAGCCCTTGAGAAACGACAAGATGAATGAGGAGAAGGCGTGACTGTGTCTGGGAAGGTGTTTACTATACTCAGCTGGTTAATACTCTCAGGGAAAAAAAAATCACAGAATTTATCCGAAAATACCCTCTCGTTATGGACTGACACTACCGTCAGAGAAAAAAGGTTGGTGGAATTATTTAGAGAGCTTTCTTCTCTCCAAGTCTTAACTTCTTCCACCAATATATTTGCCAGGAACCCACAGGGAACTGAACTAAAGCGAGTGGTGTAATGATCATTGAGGAAGTCATATTCTCTGGGCCATCGGCTGGGGAATATTTCACTGTAGATTTCCAATCTGACGGATTCAGGAAGGATGAAAAAGCTCCCTGCATACATCCCTGTGCTGTGTCCTCTGACCAGATGGTGAGGAGATGGGGAAATCCGAAGCAACCCGCACTTACAGCGAGATCCCATTGCAACAGGCGGCCTAAAGCCTTTCCTTTCAGAAGATCTTGGCGTTCCGGCTGCCCCTGTGGTGGCTGCTGCTGCTATTTCTACATTTCCCAGTGCACTGATATTCTTGCTTTTCATTCTGCCTTCCTGTATTTGCCATCATGGATGTGGGCACATGGTGGGAGGTAGAGCCAGCTCGTCCCCTGGGGCAGATATGAGACGCCATCACACTGTGGAGAACTTCCTGCCCCACCACTAGACTGCCTGCCTTGTGTGTACAGACATTCTGTCTAGGTGGCCATTGAATTAAGTCATCTCACTTTTTTTTTTTAAATCCTCACCTGACGATATTTTTCCATTGTTTTTGAGAGAAGTGGGAGAGGGAAAGACAGAGAAACACATTGATTGGTTGCCTCCTGCACTTGCCCCAACCAGGGCCCCGGGCCAGGGAGGAACCTGTAACCGAGGTACATGCCCTTGACCAGAATCGAACCTGGGACCTTTCAGTCCGCAGACCGACGCTCTATCCACTGAGCCAAACAGGCCAGGGCTCACCTTCTGGACAAAGAAAGAATGGAAAGAGATAACATACCTCCTTGTAGGGTTCGCAGCTAGAATGATAGAGGATCTTGAAGTCCCACTGAAGTCCTGGCAGTGTCCACCAGTTCCTATAGAGTAGCGGTTCTCAACCTTCCTAAGGCCACGACCCTTGCATACAGTTCCTCATGTGGTGGTGACCCCCAACCATGAAATTTTGCTACTGTGATGCATTGTGATGTAAATATCTGCATTTTCCGATGGTCTTAGGCGACCCCTGTGAAAAGGTCGTTCGACCCCCAAAGGGGTCGCGACCCACAGGTTGAGAACCGCTGCCATAGAGGCTACACGGATTCCCCTTTTGGCTGACGGCACCCAAACATCCTTAGTGGTGTGCTGATTTTGAAAGCTAGAATCCTTTGACCTCTGGGCCCGTTTAAAATGTCTTTTTTTCTTTTCCATTGAAATCAAAACTGGAAGAAGAATGGGCTACAGGCGTTATTTCCCTCTGCTGCTTAATGGGATATGAAGCCTCAGCTTATGACGGAAAATAAAACTTTCCACTTGGGTAAACATCATTTTCTCTCTCCCTCTCTTTCCCCAGAAATAATCCCATTCGTTTACAAGGGGTTAGTAATTCAGTACACAGTAATTCCCTTTTTACATCTGCTGTCATTACTGGGCTATCTCACAGCTTCCCTTTCCTGTGGCTGTTGGACCAGAGACTGAGCTGGCAATAGGAGCTGTGTAGGAGGCCAAAGGGATGGACCCAGAGCCCTGAATGCCCAGTGAAGTCCCAGACTCTTAATGCCATGCCGCTCAGATATCCCTGGAGTCGGTGTCAGACCCGAAGATGAGGCGACCCCTGAGCATCCTTTTCTCGGCCCTGGGGAAAGACCGGGGTGGCATCTTTGATGCTCAGAGACAGGGATGTGCATGTCCAGGTGGATCTGTGGCTGGCCCAGCGAGGAGCGCATACAATCAATGCTGCTAGAAGGGAGCTGCCTAGGTGGATAAATTTTTGATAACATTTTATCTCAGGCTCATTGTTCCCTCTGCCAGGTGCACCAGCTTTTTCTTAAGTAATAAAGAGAGGAGGCAGCGATTTGTCATTGAAAATGATCTGCAGCTCTCTTCTGGGGCTCAATTAGTCTTGGGTTTTGTCACTCTTTCATACACACAAAGCTACGGTTTTTTCTTGGGAGAGTGTCTTTTGCATGTGCTCAAGTGCGTTCACATGTAGCACATAGTTTGGGATGGGGTTAAAAAATCTCACATATTAATATCTCCAGGTTTCGTTTCTCTTTTGTGGAAGGAACTCAGAAGCTTCTACAGCTTGTTTAATATTGAAACTTAATGAGTCTACCTAGCGCTCTTGCTGAGAAAGGAAGGTTAGGCTCTGCTAGAGAAGGGGCCAGACCCTAGGGCTTTGGAAGAGAACAGCTAACCAGACTTTAATATAGAAAAATAGATAAATAGGTGGATAATTCAATCAGAAGGCAATGTACCTATCACGAATCAGGAGAAAGCACAGCTGGGGGATTGGAAAATGATTTGGAAGCAAAACTCTCTCATTGAATTATAGACCCCCAAAAATCAAGTTAGGGGTTGCCCGTGGACTGAAACCTGGTTGCAGAAGGGGGACAGCAAGCTCCTCAGTTGTAAGCCAGAATCCTCAGAGGGCCCAGCCGACCTCAAGGTGCGCTTTGGGTTAAATCCAAGCCATCACTATCCTAAACCTCGCATGTGTGCAAACACACACCACACACACACACACACACACACACACACACATACACACACGGAAACATAATAAAGGCAATTGTTTCTGATTTACTCGGTAGCCACATCTCTGGGGACTGACCCTGAAGCTGTCACTGAAATCAAGTTCATCAGCCATTGTCAGATGAGACTATACCCTGGCAGGGGTGTGATGTCACAGAGAAATAACTTGAAAAAACACAGATTATAGTTAACACTGAGGTCATACTCACATAGATTAGGAGAGTAGGAGAGGTAGTGGAATGTTGGATACTTCCGTGTTTGTCTTGAGGCCAATTTGGGGATCTGTCGCAGAAAACCTTATTCATCGTCCGATGTCGTCTTAGCCACAGCTCCTTGAGGTCCATACTGTAGTTTTGAATTTGCACATGAACCGGAGTGAAGTGGTTTCCTCTGGTTTGCACAGCTCTCACAGGGTAGGCACGTAGTAATTTTACCCTCAAGTCTAGCTTCTGAAAGTATATCCCCTGCCACAATGGCCCGCACTTGCCCTAAATGTTGGTAATGGTTTTTTAAACCTGAAATTTTGTAGGCACTCCAAAAAATTTGTACACATCTTAAATGAAAATTATAGTGATTTTTGAGGGAGACTGTTATGGATTTTAAACAGCAAAATCAAACCTCACACAGTTCTAAAATGTAATTAAAGGAAATGTATGGGGAAAAAGACCACATGTAGCATAAAACATGAAAGAAAACATATAGTTATGTGTGGTAGTAACTAAACAATTCAATATTTAAAGTGGAATTCAATTTGTCCTTCAGAAAATCTTATAAATACGATTTTACAGTCAACTATGAAATTTAAGAGAAATGTCTGTACTGGACACAAATTATGATTTGTTGATTTTATGGTCACCTGTCTAATTTCATGAAAGTTAAATGTGAGTCAATTGTCAAAAGAGGAAACTTTCTTCTATTTTGATGACAATAATATTTTACATTTATAAATATTTTCATTATTTAGCAACTCTTATAGACCAATCACTCCCTTAAGTGCTCTATTCATATAATTTCGTTTGAAACATGTAAGTTCTCAATGAGACAGATACCATTGTTACCCACATTTCATAAGTGATAAAATTAAATTTGTGGAGATGAAAGAACTTAGAAGTCATGCACTACATGATGGAGGGCTATGACAATAGAGGCTGCTTGGCCATGAAAGACTCTATCTTGGAATATTGGTAGACATTAAGGATTTTCTTTCATGTAATCAATTGCTGAATCCTATTTACCTTTTCATATTATCCTCTCTGGGCTAATAGGATAACTTTGACTTGGAAGCTTAGAAAATGGATTCAGGTTGTGGTGAACCGGAATGAGTAGCTGATGGATTTCAGAGAGGGAGAAAGAGGGGGAGAGAGAGAGATGGAAACATCAATGATGAGACAGAATCATTGATTGGCTGCCTCCTGCATGCCCCACACCGGGGATTGAGCCTGCAACCCAGGCATGTGCCCTGACTGGGAATTAAACTATAACCTCCTGTTTCATAGGTCAATGCTCAGCCACTGAACCACACAGGCTGGGGTTTTTTGTTTTGTTTTGTTTTGTTTTTGGTAAATCAACGGGTTGATTTTCCATGCTTATCTTTCTATCATCATGGTGGCAACATCAGAATTTGACCAGGGATGTGGGCCCAGCTGGTTACTGACAAAGAAAGATGAGGAGTCACGTGGTAGGGCTTTCCATGTTAGAAAATAAATAACATTGTCTGGGGCCTCCTCCTAATTCTCCCACCTGCTAACTAGATAGGATTTTGGCAAATCATTTTTGCAGCATTTGTTTTCTCAGTTCACAAAATGGGGGCAACAGTGCATCTCCATAGAGCGCTGTTATGATAAAGGATAGAATCCATTTAAAATAGCTCCCTTCATGCAGATGGATGGTAAGTATCACAACACATCAGCTACTATCATATCAATATTATTTTCCTCATCATTGTTATTTGACTGGGAGGGCCCGCTGTGAGAGAAATTCCATAGGTAAAACCTGAGAACCTATGACAATTTTGGAGAATTTACCTCCTCCCTGGGGACTGGACAAGATTCTGAAATTGGCTCTGCTGTGGGATGTGCCACTGGTATGTGCACATGCCTTGTTTTGCTAGAGCAAGGCATGGATGGTTTCATGGAACAGATTGTTCAGTACTAGCAAGAGTCATTGTTATCCTGTTTGTTTACACATTACTCTCTGAAAAACAAATCTTTTGAAAGACGCTTTCAATGCATTTATTGGGATTTATCTTATTTGAAAGACGCTCAATGCATTTGTGGGCCAGAGTAACCGCTATGGTGAAAAACAGCAGTGGCTCGAAGGAGTCGTATTTCTGATCTTTGCTTGGTGCCTGGCGTGGAGGGCAGGAGACCAGAGAAGGACGGGGTGTGTATGCAACAGTGTACAATGCAAACAAGCAGGACCGGCCCCTCAATACAAGCAGATAATTTGTAACGTTACCCTGAAATGCCAATATTATCTATCTGTCTTATGGATAAGGAAACTGAGGCTTAGGATGATACAGCTTGGTTTCTGCCCTTAAAGATTTCAGAGGGAGTTAGGACTCATAAAGTAAAACATCATTCCACACTTGCTGCGGGGACACGGAAGGGGCTGTATTTTTTAAAACAACGAAATGCTTAGCATTTGGGGAGCCAATTACTATAAGGAAAATGGCTCTTTTCAGGGAAGAGCTGTGAGCAGCCTGCAGGAAGCAGCAATCTCTTCAGCTTCTCCAAAGAAATAAATAAATAAGGTGGGAATGTGTGTGCGGTGGGTGGGGGGGGGCGGGAGGGGAGGAAGCTTCAATTTGGGACAGAGACACTGATAACTTTATTAAATATTGATTTTTGAAAAAGAATATATATATATATTCACCAAGCTGTGAGCCAGAGGAGATCAGCGCTGGTGATAAAAATAATTATTAGTAGTATTTCAGTTTTATTGCAAACCAAATGAGTCGGCATCATCTATGCGTAGGACCATCTATAAAAATCACTCCCATCTCTACCCCACTCGGAAAGTGGGCGCCACTCTTTCTCCTGTGACAACAAGACCCACTTCAGAGTCAAATAATATTTGTTTCTTGTGGTGGCTTCGGGGGCCAGCAAAGCCAGGATTTCTGACCCTGTGAGAGATTTTCAAAGGCTATTAACCCAGGCTCAGACACAAGGGTGCAGGATGTGTGGCGAGCCGGGGCCTGGGGAAATATTCTGTGTAATGAAACCGGAGAGGAAAGAGCCACTTGAGCAAAGACTGGGAGTACGCAGGGGCCTTGCTAACTCAACACAGCATTTATTTGGCATCAAGAGGATTTCGGACTCCAGGGATTCAGGGAGCCTTCCAGGTCAGTCACCTCTGTAGAGCTTAATGAGGAGAAACTATTGATTCTTGCAAGAAGTGTTACCTAAACTCAATGATGCAAATGCAGGCAGGGGAAAGGAGAGGTGATCTGCTTCTGGGTAGAGAGCATCTTCTCTGGAAGGGGCTTCTTGTCTCTGCACATCTTCAGGCAGAGGCTGGACCAGCATCTCTCAGAGGATACGCGATGGGTGGGGTATTGAATTTGGTTGGGATACTATTGAAGCATGAGGAATCCGATAATCTGCTGTGGACTCAAATCTTCTCTGTATTCTATGAACTTTTCGAAATGTAATGAGAGCACTAATACGGGTTATTGTTGAGGGTGACGATAATGATGCTAGCTACCATTTCCTGAAATGGAATATATTCTGGGCATTGTGACAAATGTTTGGCAATACAAGCAAATAATTTGCAACGTTACCCTGAAATGCCGATATTATCTATCTGTCTTATGGATAAGGAAACTGAGGCTTAGGATGATAAAGCTTGGTTTCTGCCCTTAAATATTTCAGAGGGAGATAGGACCCATAAATGTAAATAATTACTTAACAGCTCAAGTACCTACTGTCATACAACTGTGTGAGAACTGCTGCAAGGTAATACAAAACGATGCACAGGCCAAGTGCATGGGCCAGCGACACAGCTGGGGCCCGAGAAGGAGCTCTATGGCAGAGGTGGGGACACTTTAGAGGACAGACTAGTTTGTCAAGTAAGTGGAAGGTTTATGTTTAAAATAAAATCTTTCCATACACACAGACAACAGTACGGCGATTGCCGGAGGAGAAGGTTGGGGAGGGGCAGAAAGAGAGAAGAGAGTAAAGTGGGGATAAATGGTGATGGAAGGAGACTGGACTTGGGGTGGTGAACATATATTACAATACACGGAGACAATTGTGCATCTGAAACCTATACAATTTTATTAACCCATGTCACCCTGAAAAACTCAGTAACATTAAAATTAAGAAAAATAAAAAAATAAATAAAAAATACACAAAATAAACTCCTTCCCATAGCTAGTGCTGTTAAATTGGCTTTGCATTCTGGATAAATATATTTCCCATTTTATTTGGCTTTGAACCCAAGTTACAGAGACACAAATCACTATAAGCAGACATACCAAATTAAAGGAGAGTTCAGTTTTGAGTCTTCCTCCTTTGGTATTTTTAAGCCACACATTTTAAAATCCCTTTAGTTCAACGTAGTACTGGCAGTCCTAGTCATTGCAGTCAGACCGAAAAAAAGAAATTGACAAGAAAATCCAAGTTGGAAAGGAAAAAATAAAGCAGTCATTCTTTGCAGATGACATGGTTTGTATATAGGAGAACCCTAAAGATTCACCAAAAACAACTAGAACTGATAAACAAACTCACTAGAGTAGTAGGATACAAAATAAATATCCAGAAATCAGTTGATTTATATGTATCAGTAATACACTATCAGGGAAACTAACAGAACAATGCCATTTACAATTGCATCAAAACAAATAAAATACCTTAGAATACATTTAAGCACAGACTATATTAAACTGAGATGTTTTACACAGCAAAGAAAAACATCAACAAAATGAAAAGAAAACCTACTGAATGAAAGGACATATTTGCCAGTGATACATCTGATAAGGAGTTAATATTTAAAATTTATAAAGAGCTTATGAAATTCAACACAAAAAACAACAACAATCCAATAAAAAAAAATGGGCAAGGGACATGAATGAAGATTTCTCCAAAGAGGACATACAGATGGATAGACTTATGGAAAAATACCCAATATCACTAATCATCAGAGAAATGCAAATTAAAACCACAATGAGATAACATCTCCTTCCAGAATAGCTACTACTAATAAATCAATAAATAACAAGTGTTGGCAAGAACGCGGAGAAAAGGTACCCCGAGCATTATGGAAAACAGTGGAGTTTCCACTGTGGAAAACAGTATGGAGTTTCCTCAAAAAATTAAAAATGGCACTGCCTTATGACCCGGTGTTTCCACTTCTGGGAATATATCCCAAGAAATCATAAACATTGATCAGAAAGACTATATGCACTCCTAAGTTCATAGCCAATTTATGATAACTCAGATTTAGAAACAGCCCAAGTGCCCATCAGTAGGTGAATGGATATAAAGCTGTGATAAATTTATACAATGGAATACTACTCAGCCATAAAAAAGGAAATCTTACCCTTTGAGACAGCATGGATGGACCTGGAGAGTATTATGCTAAGTGGAAAAAGCCAGTCAGAGAAAGACAAAAAACCATATTATTTTACTTACATGTGGAATCTGATGAACAAAAATAAACAACAAAAAACAGACTCATGGATCCAGAGAACACTGACAGCTGTCAGAGGAGGAGTTTGGGAGACTGAGTGGAAAAGGTGAAGGAAGGAAGCAAAAAGTAAAAAGAAATAAAATACCTTTAAATCATGTTGGTGGGATTCCAATGAAGTCCACATAAAGAATATAAGCATTTCTTAGACTTTTCTCAACTTGCTAACCTTTTCTACAAAACAGTAGATATACTGACTTGCAACTGTGTCTAGAGAGAAGCTTTTTTGTCCTTTTGTGAAATATCGTGAATTGTGAGTTGGAAGATGTGGATTTTGATAAAGCCTTTGCCACTGCATCTATCTGCTTAACCTTAATAACCCCATCTGTGAAATGTGGCCTTTATATATATAAGACGTAATGATAGACTCATCTTGTTACAGGATATCTGGTTTTGTATTTTTAGCATTAAAATAAAGGAGTAGAAGAAATTGAATATTACCCTGAAGTACCATACGTCTTTTGCATTATCGCTTTCTGGAGCAATTTTGGAGGTCATTTCAAATATACATTTAAGAAGGAATGATTCTGCCGAGACCGGTTTGGCTCAGTGGATAGAGCATCGGCCTTTGGACTGAAAGGTCCCAGGTTTGATTCCGGTCAAGGGCATGGACCACGGTTGCGGGCACATCCCCACTGTGGGGTGTGCAGAAGGCAGCTGATCGATGTCTCTCTCATCGATGTTTCTGACTCTCTATCCCTCTCCCTTCCTCTCTGTAAAAAGTCAATAAAATATATTTTAAAAAAAAGAAGGAATAATTTTAGATTCTAGTATGAATTAAATCATCACTCACTGGTGACTTTAAGGAAAAGGACAGAGAGATAACCACAATTAAAAACAAATATCACTATAAATTGATCTTTCTGCTTTTTGAACTTCATGTACATGCCCATACTCTGTGCTCTTTCGTATCTGACTTCTTTTGTTTTGAAGTTCATCCATGTTATCGCCTTTATAAGCAATTAAGATTTTGCATTTTGCTGCCTATAATCTATAGCTCAATGAAAAGATAATAAAATATTAATTAAAAGGGGGAGTACGTAAACAAATAGATGCTCTTTCCAAAGTGATCACCTCTGGATCTTATTTCAGGCTGAGCTTAGGAAAGATTATATGTATTATGGGATAGGAGGGCTTAGTTGGGGGATTTTTCTGTATCAGCAGGTCACTCTTTGCTAGATTGGGCCCATTCTTTTCCAGAGTCAGATATAAAGGAACACTACTATAAGTCTGTAATATTATCAGGCTTCCTCATGGAAACTCCACTGAGGACAACATTAAACAGCCCAGTCCTCTTGAAATAAAGAGGTGACCGTTCCCACCAGCAACAGCGGAGCATGTGTGTGGATCTGGTCTGGGATGAAGTGGGGACGTGACTGGCCCCAAGCATGAAGTCTAGACTCCAAGCTGGGCATGGCCAGGGTTCAGAGCCAGGAGCTGATTTAGACTGAGGTCCTTCCACTCCGTTCTGATTCCAGATGGCTTACAAAGGACCCAGGCAGCTCACCCGCATGGCACCCTGAGTTAATTTAGGGGGTAGGGTTTTCGATGTGGATTGAAATCAGCTAGCATTTATACGGTGCTTATTGTATACCCATCTGTTTTTAGGCAGAAATAAATCGCAAAGTGATCTTTTCAACTCTCTGCATTGGATTCTCTTATTCCATATCATCACTGCCACTACAGCACCACTTGATAGATCATAGACTTAGTGGTACTAATCTGTTCTCCGAAAAGTAAGATCGTCTTCCATCCTTCTCTTTATCCTTGACAGGCTCTCTCCCTGGTATCTTCACTCACTCACTCATTTGTTCACTGATTTCATTCTTGCTGATGAGGACACATCATAAAACAACATGTTTTGTCTTCTTTTCCCACAACTATACCTGCTGCCCATTGTTTAAGAATCCACTTAATTCTCATCTCCCTCAGGAAGCCTTGTCCTTAGATGCTGCTTGCTTGCTTGCACCTATCTTGTAACTTTTTTTTTATGTGGAGTTAGATTGTTCTTTAATTCCTGGTATGGTGCTATTTCCATCTCTCAGCAGTATCTCCATCCCCAAGGGACCATGCATTCTATATCACTGGACTCCTGACCATTTTGGCCTCAATATATTGTACATAGTGGGTGTCAAGTAGACAAAGGAATGAACGTTTGCTCTCTCACAATATACGGAGGAGTCAACCTTGATATACCCAAGGTTTCAGACTGAACATCTCTTAAAACATTAGTCATTCTGATGTAATTCCATTAAAATAGCCAATTAATTTGAACTTGAAGATGTCTCAGCACTACCTTGGGGCTTGGCATATTTCTTTCACTAGAATAATATTAATTGCCTGACTTCATCATGAAGATCCCATGGTGTTGCATAGGGTGGGGTGGGCTGGGAGGGGGCGCTCCTTGCCGGAGTGGCCACATTCAAACAGGCAGTCGGAACACTGGATTGCCTGGAGTGGTTCTGGCAGAACAGAATGCCATGTGCAGGATGGTATTCCTTGTCTCACCGTCTTCCTTTCTACATGCAACCCCTAATGAAGAGCGTGGTTTGACAGCAATGGCATGAATGCCTGTGCTCTCTGGATGAAGTCTATTTAGTGTCAGAGAAGAACTCATGCGTTGTGAAACTTGCCTTAGTTCCTGGGTTCTATCTCATTGCCCCAAGTGAACATGTCCTTCACGGATTCTGAGCCCTCCTCCTTCTGTACGGAGCAGGTCATCTTTGGAAGGGGTACCCAGCGGTGTGAGGTTCTCGTGAAGACCACAGTCAAGCAGAGACTGTGTTAGTGCATCTCACAGGATGTGCTGTGGGTGTGACACGGAGACATGACACCGCCCTTCATCAGGAGACACCCATTTCCCTGGATGTCTTGCTTTGTTTCCTTTCCTCTTCTGCAAAAAGAGGGTGGTAGCGCCTTCCTCATAGGGTTGTTTTTGGTCTTAAAGGGGAGGGAAGGTTGCAGTGAGGGGCTGGGTGTTTCCTTAAGCCCCATCAATGCACAGTGGGAATCCCGGTGAGCTACACAAAGATCACCCAAGTGCATCCAAGTGCAAGGCTGACTTGCAGCCTTCAGTATCTCCACTTAACACTTTCATCTCCACTTTTGTGAACTCAAACTCCTCACCACCTACAGATTCCATAGATGCTGTGAGGTTGAATGCACAGTAATATGCTTTGACCTTCTTCCCTAAAAAATACTACAAGACTACAAGATATTATTGTCATCACTTCTCAGACATTTGCAGCTCTCAGTGGTTGGTTTCATTCTCCCGTTAACCTTGAATGCATGAAAAATGGCTAAATAAAAAATAATCTTAATAAATAGAGTTAGCCGTGATTTTTAAAAGTTCTTTATTGTATATTTTGATATGCATCATCACCTTCTTCTGACTTTCCACATAAACTCCCAAGGCTAAACAGCCCTGTAATGATATTGCTTCTTGGCTATAATTTAGCATGCTATAAACATTATTTAGCACAAAGAAGTATTTCCAGTTAAAATTTAGCAACTCCTTTCAAATAGATTTACATGGAATCTTAGACTAGATTTCAGAAACATTGAGCAGAACAAAAATTAAAGCTAGTTTATGTTCTCATAAAATAGCTGCTCCTCCATGGACTCTTTACCCCATTTTTCTTTGTGGCAGATCGCCTCTTTATTTAAAAATCAGCCTACCTCTCTTTCCTCCCTTTTTTTCTTTCTTTTCCTTTCTCTTGCCCATCTCCCTTCCTCTCTTCCTGCATCTCCAGATCTGGCTTGCCTTCTTCCAAAATACAAAAGGTAGTGTCTGGCATATACACATAAACATTCAGCGTGGTGGTGGTGGTCATATACCAGTCATGGTTTAGGTTCTTGAGAAGACAAAGAAGGTGGAGATCCTGTCCTTAAGAATTATGCTGTCTAGAGAAATAGAGACATAGACATCCAAGCACATGAATAACAGCGTATTCTTAGAGTGCCGAAATGGGGAATATAAAACATGTTGTGAGACTTAATAATTTCTTAGGCAGCCAGTAAACCATAACGGTTAATTTCATACACTTTTGAAGCCAGATCACCTGGGAGGAAAATGTCATCTTTCTGTGCACTGTCTATGTGACCTTCATCAGGCTGGCAGTCTTGCTTTGTTTCCTTTCCTCTTTGGCAAAAAGAGGGTGGTAGCGCCTTCCTCATAGGGTTGTTTTTGGTCTTTAAGGAGTTATTATATGTGGAGAGCATAGGCCTGCACCTGGAATGTAGAAAACTTTTAATACATGTTTTATTGGGAATAGGGATAGGTTGTACCCACGCACTCATATTCTTGACGTGAATTTCTTTTCAAGTTAATGCTCTGTCTTCCACGTCTTTCATAGCTAAATTTTGTGAATGGGATTTAGCATCTTCTTTGCCAGACCTCCCCTTTTTACCTCTTTCCCCCCATATTCTCATTTAGCTTCATAGGCATAGTATTTAATCCAAGTCCTTAGGTTTTCCTGATCTGAAGAGTCCTACAGTGTGAAGACTACAGGCGTGCTTAGACAACAGTGCTGGAGATGGACCGAGGCCTCCTTTTGCTCCCTGCTTCCTGAAGACCTCAATTACTGGGAGAATAGAATGTCTCCTTCTATCGTCTCCCCACTTCATGTGGACTTCCTTTTCCACCCCTGTTCTTCACAAGATAGACAACTACCTTCATCTTACCAAATCCGTGTCTAATTCCCCATTTCCTCCTGTTCCAATCCTTTTTCCTCACTCATCCTTCTGAAAGGTCAATTTTTTGGTAAGATGAAGAGGTTTTGTTTTTTGTTTTATCTTTTCTCTCCTCAGCGTGTGCTCTTCTTGGGTTCATTTTAAAACTTTTAGTAGCAGCTATTTTTCCTCCTTCCTCTCATTGCTGGTAATTTTGCTAGAAACTGCTAGACACCAAGAAAAGATTCCAATAAACCTATCCACATTGATTTAGTGCACTGACCTTTCCAGGGGCACTTGGAATTTAAAGAAGTCTGGAGAGACAATTCATAACAAAAGGGATATGTCCATAGTGCCAAAACTTTAGGCTCTGAATTAGGCATCAGGAGAAGTCTCTGAGACTGGAAGCACTCCTGTGATCCTTAATGTAGGATGGCCCCATGTGCTATGGACATCCTACTTCCTTTAACGTTTACCTGTTAGACTTGAAGACATGAACTCCAAGGGACTGGAGGGAGAGACAGCATATGACCTGCGCAGAGATGATAGGGGAAGAACAGAGACTCTTGCTTCATCCTTGCTCTTTTATTCTAGTAACTCTTTCTGACCATTCATTATTGGTTTCACCTCCTAAATGTCAAATTCTTTTTGGAGAGCCTTAAGCTTGGATCAATAATGCACTGTCAGTTAATTCTTATTATTCAAAAAAAATATATACATCATGGGCAATTAGAGATTTTGAGGTAAGGAAACACTTAGCCTGGGCTTAAATCTGGTCCAAGCTTACAACGGAATTGATCTGCAAAGTAAACTGATAGACTCAAAATAAAGTGTTTTTAAAATACTATATTCTGTATGTTAAAATATCAGAAGTAATCAAATTAAACGCCCACACTGATGCATAAGATGTGTGTGTGTGTGTATGTGTCGGCATGTACTGACATGCTGTAGTTGGTAATGACAGTCACCATGGGCAGCACCATGGTTCATTAGAGGGAATGTAACTCACAGACACACATCAATTGCTAGAACAGTCCAAGCTCACTGCCTATCTACCGTGATGTGGTTACAACAAATATTTCAGATCCTGGCATATTCATAAAGAAAATGATGGTGACATGGGTCAGCTGCCAATTATCTGTCAGTCAAAGCGACCAAGTACAAAGTCAAGCTGGTGATTTTCCTTCGATGCATGGGTTTTGAACTCTAGCGGGCTGAATTGCCAATGAGATTTTTTTGTTTCCTGGACTCAGTCTGGGCAAAGCTGCATTTTCCTCGTGGTAGGTTTGTCGTCATGTCGCCACAGAGCCCTCTGTATCCTACGCATGGTGGCCTTGTTTCTGACTTGGCCGGGAATTACAGCTGGATCATCTCACACAGTGGTGAAAGGAATTTCATTGTAACTCAACAACCTTGGAGACCTATGAGTCTTAAAAAATGTTATCTTCGAATCCTCAGATATGCCTAGCTTACTTTACAAAAGAACCCAGTATCTTGATTATTCCATGCTCTCCAGTGCTGGCAGGATCCCCTTCCCTAAGATTTTACCTGTACTTGCAGTCCCCTATGGCAAGGATTCATCGTATGGAGAGAACCTTATTCTCTGGGGCTGTTAACCGGTGAGCAAATCCTGGTGACTATACCTTTAAATATATGCTCAACTGATCAACTTAACCACCTCTGCCACTCAGTTGAGTCCAAACAATCATCATCTGGCTTGGCTTATTGCAATAACTTGAACCCATTTTCCTCTTAGATATTTGCTTCCTTGAAATTCGTTCTCTGAAAGCATCCAGAGTGATGGTTCTAAAACTTAGAACGTGTTACGAGCCTACTGAAAGTCCTAGCTGACTCAGAGTATAAGCCTGTAGGAGAGCCACCCACATTGTCCTGTGTGAGGTGACCTGCTTTGACCCCGTTAACCCCCCACATACCACAGCCACATTCATCTGCTTAGGGTTCTTCAAACTCACCAAGTACATTCAGGCCTTAGGGCTTAATTTGCCCTTCCAGATTCTCCAGGATGGAATGGTTTTCTCTGAGTTATCCACGGGGCTGTTTACTCCTGTCCTGCAGACTTCTGCTCAAATATCACCTCTTCACAAAGGCCTGTGCCCAACACACCCAACAGCCTGTTTCCGGTAGCATTCCACCCATGTGCAATCTCTCCCTTTAGTCTGCTTCATTTCTCTTCTTAGCCCTTAATCTTGCCCAATGTCCTATTCATTTGGTGGTTATTACCTATCTCCCCTCCCCCGAATTGGGTAGTGTGTGCATAGGGGCTTTTTCTGTCTTGCTTACTATTGGATCTGCCCATTTAGAGGGGTGTCTGACTTAGAGCAGCTAATACCTATGGCCCTTAGCACAGGGACTTCCTCTTCTCCAGTGACTGTGCCTTTGGCCATTCCATTGCCTCCATCTGACACAGGAGCTGCTGAGCCAGGCCTTCTCAGTGGACCTTCATCTCTGAAGGGTGCAAGTCTGATGTCTGTGTAACTCTTGCTTGATGATTCTGTTCCTCCAGCCTTTAAAAAATGCTCACCTGGAAGCAAACTTGTCTTGCTGGGGAGTTTTGGAGTTACGGAAGAGGAAATAATCTCTTGTGTCACTATCTATCGTCAGGGCATTCCCTAAACCACCTCTTTCAAAAAAGTTTCTTCAGGAATAGGAGAGATTGTGGCCTGCAGAAATGACAGAGTCTTCCTCTTATCACACAGCAAGTTACGTATATGAAGGTAAAACTCAAACATGGTGCTTATTTCCCCCTTCATGTCCTGCCCTTTGATTCGACTCCAGAGACCATGTACCAGTGGTCTCTGCCTCAAAAGGTGGGTGAGGCGGCTCTCCTGTGCTCATTGTACCTTTAAGGAACAGAATTGGAGGAGATGCACGCTCCTTTCTATAAATTATTCCCTAGGGCCTCTAGTTTCCTCATTCTCTATTTTTGGCTTGGAAGCATTAATCATCTTTTTCTCCTGTCTCTTATTGTTCTAGGCACCACTCAATTAATTTCTCACTTGTCCGAATGATGCATGCAATGATGATTAGCTCGTGGGGTTCAATGTCAGAATGCAACTGAGTACCTACTATGTGCTACACACCCATTCTTTTTAATTGCGTAGAGTTTGAATTAACAATTGTGTGCATGAAGACACATATTTCTCTACTGAAAGTTTCTTTCTTCCCAAGCCTAATGTTAAATACATTTGTTTTCAGCTGAAGTTTTAGAAAGCAAAATTGCATGGTTTGAGAGTGAAAAATCAGCGTATCATTTTAGGACATGTCAGGTACAGTTCTAAATTGGTGAGCAAGGGTTGGAGATTGGCTAAGTACAGGTCTAGGCTGGTATTAAAATTAGCATTCTTGTAGAATACAGAACAGCAGGCCAGGCTAGCTTAGATGTGCCTTAGGGGGTTGCATGGGCCTGCTGGTTCACCTGACTTTTGTGTTTATCGGAATATTTAGCTGGGATTTGCCAGCATGGGGTTATCTACAAGCTTAGCTATCTCTCTGCCTCCACAGGCATATGTGAGTATGAATGCACTAAGCACTTTCGCCTCACGGTTTAGGAGGGCTGATTAGATTCGATAATATACACAAAAAATCAGAAGTCACACCTTGTTTTCACAATTCCACATACAACAAGACCCTGGCATGAGACATGATACTGTTTTCCTATTTGTGCTTCTTGATCACCTGCCTCAGTGGTTGTTGACTCTTGCCGTCACATTCCTCAAGGAGACCTCATTAGGCTTTTTGTTTCAAGACAATAGCAACTGTGTTATGAGGCCACCGTGCTTCTTGTGGCCTTGCCTCCCTTGCTACCGAGCCTGTTATTATAACATCTTCACGAGCATAATGCCTTTTTGTGCAAAAATGAAAAAGAGTCAGCACACACAAAAGATCTCTTATTAGGGTTTCAAAGGAGTAGATTTTCAGTATCTTAGAAATGTATGAAATAAAAATAGATGAAAGGAGACACAATCAGAAATGAAATATCCCCCTAATTAATCAAAGACAAATAATTCCGTCATTGGAAAATGAATCAGTGCTTAAGGTTTTTCTCTCTATTTCTTAACCTCAGAATTCTGCAAGACTTTGAACTCTCAATAAAGGGAAGGAAGGAAGCTACAGAAATTTTGACTCCATAATTTTTAACAAAATAGAACATCATACTTAAAGGCAAATAATAATTGCTCCATATTGCCGGCCAGATGAAAGCCCAGATTCCTGGGTCTGGAAGGGGAAGTCTTCCATAGCTGGAGTTCCTTAGCAGCAACCATCTTCCAGACATCCTCATCTCAAGCTTCTCCCTCCAACATAAATACCTTCTTTGCACCTCTCTCTCTCTCTCTCTCTCTCTCTCTCTCTCTCTCTCTCTTTCTCTCTCTCTCTTTCTCTCTCTCTCTCTCTCTCTCCACTTTGATCTTTAAGAACCAATTGAAGTCCAGCATCCTGACAACCTCTTCTCAATGCTCAGATATATCAATAAATATTAAGCAGAAGTTTACTTCCTCTCTTCAAGGAACCTTTCCTTCCTGCCCAAATGTGAATTTGTCTCTCCCTAAACTTTAGAAGCTTCTGTCGCCTCCCTCAGATAGCTCTCCCACCCAGCTTGTTGTAGCACGGTAGACTATAATATTGAAGTGGTCACAGATCAGAAATTCCTCAAAGACTGTCAACACAGCTTAGTTTTCTTTTATACCCCCCCCCCCAGAGTTCTTAAGAAAGTATTCAGTGCAAGGCTTGATCAATGTTTCATGACTTGATATTTTCAAGAGAAGTCTACATTGTTTATGGGAAGGGGAACTTCTCATCTCTGGGCATGTCCAGGTGAGGTTCCGGTAATTCCTCTCGGCAAGAGTCTTCCTAATGGAAATGTCAAGTGGCCTGGAAGCACTAGACTCCACTTGCAGCCTCATTAAGTGGCTTTCCTCACCCACAATTAGCATTTAAATTTAACATCTGTAAACCTTCCCCAATCCTTTCTTTAGATGGAGCACTCAAGAACACCTGCAAGAAGAGTTAGGGCAGTAGTAATTTGCAGTCCTAGTGTGTGATGTGATCAAGTAAAGCCTTTGCCACAAACAAAGCAACACTGATGGAGCTGCTTAAAATAGAACTTTATATACCATCGTTATGAAACAGTACTTTTATATAACACTTTAGAGGAGACAATGAATTTCACATTCCTTATTTTATCTTTCCTTATTTTATTTTATTTCATCTTAATCCTCATGTCTAGATTCCCATCCATTATCAAAGATGAGGAAATTGAGGTTGTGGAGGTGCTGAGCTATCCTGGATGAAAAGAAAACATCTGTAGCAGAAATTCAATTAAGGTTGCGTGTTCTTTCTACTTTAGCTCTTCTTCTCTGCCATGATTCTATGCTACACATCTTGGAACACTTTTTTAGTTACAGGAGAGAGCAAAGCTGAGAATTCTTCTGTAAACCATTTTCTTCAGATAGTCCAAATCCACACGGGACCAATATTTGCAGACTCCGTTTTAGTATAGATTCCCTTTTAACATAGATCATCGTACCTCATGTACCCTGTGCCCACAAAGCAAAGCAACAACATACTTTTGCTGAGTAAGCAAATGAGAAAGCACGTAAGCCCGGTACATTTTTGTGTTGAGGCAGGGAAACAAAATTGAATCTATAAGTTTCTGGCGGGTAAGTTTCACTTCATAAATAATTTGTTTCCAAACTTGGAAAAAAGGCCATCATCTTTCACGTTAGGTGAATTCTGTTTCTTTGTGGTTATTATCAGTCTGAGATGATATAGACTCTGTTATAAGATGCTTCCTTGTTAAGATAACCTTGAGCTCCTCTTAGAGAATGTTGGTTTGACATCATTAAAAATTTGAAAAGAGATTATTCTTGTCAAATGCCAATCATCTCTTTTCTAGACAGATGGAATAGATGGGCAATTTGAGGACCCCGCTGAGTCCTGTCTTCTGAGACCCCTGTTCTTGCGTGGCCCCCTCCCTTAACTCTGGGCCATGACCTTCTTTAATGATTAAAATGTGGCAAAAAATCACACTCTTCCTCTTTCAGGTCTACGCCCGAAGACCTTGATATTTTCATCTTTGTGCTCTGGGGGCAGAATTCAGCCTCCATAGAAGGCATTCAACTTCCGTGCAATGAGAAGCATGACCTAGCTGTGTGTATTGTTTAGATCCCAGCCAATAAGCACAGGTGAGCGCCCAGCTCACAATCCACATGAATTGCTATCCATGTATGTGAGGTCATCTGAGAAGTGGAATCGTCGTATTAAGTCAAAAAACTCCAGCTAATGCCTGGTGAAACAGAGATGGCCCACCCTAGCTGAGCTCTGCCCAAATTCTAGAATTGTAGCAAATGAATACAATTCTTTTTAACTTTAAAAAAAATTTTCATCCAAGGATGTGGTTTTATTAATATTTAGGCAGAGAAAGACAGGAAGAGGGACAGAAAGAGAGAGAAGGATTAATATAAAATAAAGTAGGATAAAATAAGGAAGGTGATGTTCATCCTCTACTATAAAGTGTTATACAAAAGTACTATCTATAATAATCATCTATAATAATAAGAGTATAATATGCAAATTGACCAAACTGCTGGACAGCAGAATGACCATCTGGATGGCCATACTCTGACATGCACTGGAACCAGGCCAGTCAAGGCGGATGCGATGCGATTGGTCGGGGGCCTCCTTGCCATTGCCCCTAGATCGCCCACAGAGAGAGGCCCAGGCCACAGACCTGGCGGGCTGTAGTAGGTGGGTGGGGACTAGATCTGCAACATGATCACAGAGGAGCCATGTCTGGGTGGGTGGGGCCTATCTCTTTGGGGAGATCACCCCGCAGAGGGAGGCCCAGGTGAGCTGGCCAGCAGCACTGAGGCAGATGGATGGGGCCTCCCTCTGTGGGGCAATTGATCGTGGGGCTCCCAGACTGCAAGAGGGCACAGGCCACGCTGAGGGACAATTCCATGCACCGGGCCTCTAGTTTCATAATGACGGTCTATAAAAATCTATTTTAAGCAACTCCATCAGTCCATCAGCATTGCTTTGTTTGTGGCAAATGCTTTACTTGACAATATCACACACTAGGACTGCAGTGTGTGCTCTGGCCTCCAGGATGTGCCCTAATCAGGAATTGAACCTGCGGCCTTTTGATGGATGTATAAGATGACACTGTAACCACCTGAGCCACTGGGAGAGGATAATGAATACTAAGTTTGCTTTTAGGATTGACTTAGGAGGTCTGGGGATAAGTTTTTCTGCAGGAATATATAACCAAAACAACATATAATCAGGAAACTGGAAGCCATCAAAAGAAGAAGAATAGATAACCCTGCTTTTGAAAAAATATGCAATTAAGAAAAAAAAATGTTGTTATCTACCCACTAGATTCTTAGTCTATTCCATTTGTCTGTTTCCTTAAGCCTATATTTCCCTTCATTCCTCTTTCTGACTCTTTAATCATTTGCACCCTCCCCTTTTTTTTCCTGATATCACTAGAACCTTTGGTCACCTGGAACAAGATATGTATTATCACAATAAAATAAAATGATGTAAAGTATTAAAGCAGCAGCAACTCAAAACTGGTATAAAGTTTTTACATACAGTTGGGCAAGAGGAATAATTTCTAGTCAATCCCCCTCATTAAGAGCAAGATTTGTTTCTCTTGACCATTGTTGTCATCCTGTTTGCTGGTTTTATCTGAAGCCACCATATTTTAAATAAAACCCATTTGATCTGTATTTGTTATCTACCCCAGAAGTAGTTCTAGTCCTTCTGCTGTTGCTCTTTAAAGGATTCTAAAGTCTGTGTTAATTAATGAAGTTGGCATGCAGCATTACAAATCATGGCAAATTCACTTGCCTGTGCCACATCTCTTCTGCTTCCTAATGTTTCTCTTTAGCTACCAAACAAACTGTCTGGCTTCCAAGAATGACGTTCCGTCTTTCCCCTAAAAGCTCATTACCATGAAGTCTAACTACTGGCTTGCAATTTCCTAGATTTATTGCAAAAGGAACAAGAAAATGTTCAAGGTTACATTAACCTAATGTTTACTATGATGGTTATTACCAAGTGTTTATTAATGGTTATTATCAAGTGTTTGAGTGGTCTTCTCCCAATATAAAGAGTCCTGGCAATTCTGCCTGTATTTTTATTCTTTACTAAAACATTTTCCTTTCACTCACTTTTCTCCAGATAACAAAAATCAATTAAGAGCAGATTTTTGACATGTTTATGGCTGTGTACTTAATGCAAACAGGCCCAAGAGACCCCATTTTCAACATTCACTGATATATTGCGAGGCATTATTACACATATAATAAAATAGTACATAATAATTATTATCAAATAAAAGTGAATAACTAAACCAATAAATCCTATTTACATGTATTTCTATGATTAAAACAGGAAAACATTCTGGTGTTGTGAGAAGATTCCACAAATCAAAAGAATTGGGTTTATAGCTGCTCCTTAACCATTACATCTCTTAATGTCAGCTTGCTTATCTCTACCAGCAGATAATAATCCCCTTCCCTACAGCGTACTCCCGACCATCCCATGAGACCCTAGGTGTGACAGTATTGAGCACAGGCATCTTGGGTAGACTGTCACTCAGGAAATGATTGTTGCCTGAATCTGAATGGTTTTGAATACCGGTACTTATTGAGTTACTAAGGAGGATGCTTTCTAGTTAATATCTATACTGCTGCAAACATCTGTCTATTCCAATGGTTCCTGGATAATAATATTGCACTTCACTTCTGTGTGTCATCTGGATGATAGCATAATCTCTCCTTTTCAGCTGCATGAGCGAGCAGGTGCAGGTTATCTGGACACATTGAGAACGGTAAGAATGTACAGGGTAGTTTTCACACCCAGCATCGCTCCCTGATACGGTGAATCACTCAGGTGATGGATGCAATTATTTACATCCAATTGAACAGGAAGTGAGTGCCTGTTACTCATGCTGGGCGCTGGAAATACAAAGCTGGCTCAGACACACTACTTGCTTCCTGGAAGGTTTTATAACCTATTTATGGAGACAAATGCCCCACTGACCACGAAATGTCACAATGAAAAAGGGTTAAATGTAGAGGTAAGAAAGTTCTATGAACTACACAAGGTAGTAGCCGATGCTATTAAGACCTAGGAAAACTTCAGGGGAGAGGTAAAGTATGAATAAAGACTTCAGAGAGGAAGTCATTCAGAAATTACCTCTCTTGGGATTGATCTCCATCTATACTCCTCGGTGCTGGGTAGTTGAAATTATCCCCCAGACCTGCTCTGTGCTGAGGCTTTCTGACCCCAAGAGATTGCATCACCTGGCTTTCATACCCGAAGGCTGCAGGTTGGCTTTGACCAATGGGGTACCAGCAGAAGTTGAGGGGAGGTGAGAGTGAGGTCAGTAGTATTTATCCTCCTGGTTCCCTCCCTGCAGACTTTGATTTAGTCTCAGGTCTGTGCTCCTGACAAGTAGCCCTTCTGCTTCTGATTCCAATTTTTCTCCTCTGCCCCTTCAGTCTAGCATTTCTCAATATCCTACAGCAACTTTAAAAATAAATCTTTATTAAACCTGCCTCAGGTTATTCTAAATTTGCATTACTTTCTATTTCCTGCTAAGAGTTTGACAAACATCCTCTCTTTCTCAAAATGTTGATGCCTTTTACCCATGAGAGGTTGTCTGGTTGTCTGATTTCCCAGGGCACCATGCTCTTTCTCTCTTCCTGTTGGGTCACATTGCCTCACTGTTGGTGGCACCTGCCCATTCTTCTCCGGCTTATTTTCACTCATCCTTCAAGACTCTGAGTTCAAGAAGTCATCTCTGGGCCCCTATTACGAGCTCATTCCCCCCCCCCATTGACTTTGACTTTGACTTTGGATAATATCATTCACATATATCAGTAGCAATAAATCATATATATATATATATATATATATATATATATATATATATATCTGTATATATCTGTTCTGGCTAGTCTCTAAAGTGAGTTCCTCAAGGGTAGAAATCTTATCTTTTCCATCTTCATGTAATAGTAGTTCCCATAGTTCTCATAATATAGTATATTAGACTGGTCATATATAATGGAATGATTTCGTCTTTTATTCACTAATAACTAAAAATCATAGTGTTTGTTGTTTGCTTAATTAATTTAAGTTAATCTTAAACTTGATAAGTGAAAGTTCAAACCAGAAGACTGATTTTTGTAGATGAAAACTTTGTTCTGGGTTAAACTAGCCTTGGGGATGTTCTCTGCTTCCTTGTTGGTTTGACAATGCAAATTTCATGGGGCTGATGAGGTGGTTTAATTGTTTGTGCTATTATGTACCAGTGTTATCTGTTCCCTTCACCATACTTCTTCTTTTAACCTGAAGTTGTTAACATGCTGTATTTTTTAAAAATATGTTTTTATTGATTTGAGAGAGAGAGGAAAGGGGGAAGAGAGAGAGAGAGAGAGAGAGAGAGAGAGAGAGAGAGAGAGAGACCAATGTGCGAGCAAAACATCAGTTGGCTACTTCCTGCATGCACCCTACAGAGGACAGAGCCCGCAATCCAGGCATGTGCCCTGACTAGAAATTGAACTGCAATCTCTCAGTGCATGGGATGATGTTCAACCAACTGAGCACACTGGCCAGGGCAAGATGCTGTAATTTTTTCTAGTATGATTTGCATGCCAAATATATATCATTCATACACATAACATACTGTATGGCCTGTAGCAGAGATGAGCCAGTGTGGGTTTTGCAAAATTTCACACTCCTATTTAATAAAGCATGTCCTCATTAAAGAGATTGACATCATAGAACTGAATTAGCCTCTGTCCTGTCCTAGTTTGTTTTTATTTGTTTGTTTGTTTGTTTGTTTGTTTTTTACAAAGAAACAATCAAAATGTAGTAGTATAGCTAAGTTTTTATTTAGTTTTCACTGTAAAAGTAGTTGGGGATGTAATGGAATTGTAAGCTTTTCCTAGCTCCTTAGAGACTGGCTTTCTTGTTTATCCATCTTTAAGGTTAGGAAAAGAGATGAAATAAAAGCCATTTATATTTATTTCCAAAAGATGTTACTACGCAGGATATGAGAAAAAAGTTGCAAAATCTTTCCATTTTCATAACTTTCAATTCCTTGCTCTCCTTCACTGCTTCCAAAGTGGAAGAAATCGAGAGAAGAGAGGATGAGCATGTTGGGTGCTTAGGTGGAAAACTTTTATCTGTTCAAAGGCCTTATTGGTCCAGGAGTTCCTTGGATTCTATTTCAATATTACCTTAGAAATGTTGCCACCACGGTTCCCTGTTCTCTTTCTATCTCTGTGTTGGACTTTACAGGAGCCAAGTGACATGATTTCTAAGCCCAGAATCTGTCCTAGTAAAATCACAGGTGAAAATGCCGCCCATTTCTTGTTGCCTTGTTTTCAGGAACAAACTAGTTTGATGTTATTTCTTCGATTTTTCTAGGACATCACATTCAATTCTCAACTGTCCTGTTTCTGAAAAAAGATAAGACTTTGGTTTTGATTGAATTTTCCTTGAGATCAGTTGTTGCCAAGTCCACTTTATTAAAGGACTAACATTTAGTCAATTCTGAATTCTCTGAGGTCATATTCAAGTTCATCTTTGAATTAAAGAAGTTATTTTTTTTTGAAGTGTGAATCTTGAGTTATATATATATTTTTTCTATGCAAGGAGTGAGAGGATAAGTAAGAGATAAAATGGGAAGATTATTTTTGCTCCACTTCATATTTAATGCCTTTTTCTTAAATTTCCCTAAGTGTTGCTGCATACCTGTGACATATATGTACTTGTTAAGCATACCATTTTGATTGTTTTCTTATTTTTGTTATTAGGTTACCAATTTCTGCAGTTTATTTAGAAGAGAATTTTTGAAATGTGAAATCCTTAGAAGAAAATATTTTTTTGTCTTTATTTTAGGACTTGAAAGTTGTTTCTAGAAAAAGTGTGGTTTAGTGCCATTCAAAGAAAGGGGTATATGGCTTCTCACCTTACTGTCTCATGGTGCTATGGATGAGAATTCTATATACGTTGCTTTCTTGGAGAGCATCCCATGTGGACTGGTTCTGGAAGATAATGATCTACCCATGTCCCCCTTACACCACAGATTAGCCAGCTATTACACAGTTATGTTGATGACACGACTTTGTACACAGCTATGTTGATCACCACAACCTGGGGTGATGGAACAGCTGTTTTAGGGCAAACCTATAAGTAGCACTCACTTGTGTGGCTATTCAATAGAATGGATGGTGCATACTAGTATGTGTACACATAGGATTTGGAGAGCTATCTGAGCAGAACGTATGTCTCTGTGGGTGACATTCAAGGGGACCCTGATATCTGAATTTTAGTTGACCAATTCATCCATGCCTCCCTGAAATGTACCCCATGATCACCATTTAGGACTCTGAAACTTTGGAAAAGATTTCCTCTATGGTCATCTCTCCCACCACTGATAATTTTCCAGATATTAAGGCACAAAGTCCTAGTCAAACTCATATGCAAAAAAAAGATGAAAACAAATCATCTTAATATCAAATTTCTGCTCAGAAATCTTCAATATGACCTACTTGTTTGGTGGCATGAGGTCTAAAACTTTTTAACACAGAAGACAAGGCCCACCGCAGAATCGGTTTTATTGCGTCACTCCAACTGTATCTCTTTGTTCATGTCCATAGTCATCCATTCTGGCAGATATGGTTTTGCTGTAGTCATTCATACTGAACTCATCTCTGACTAGCACTGTAGCTTTTCCCAGGTGGTTCTTCTTAGTAAGAGCTCCATTTTTCTTTCTAATATCTGTTCCTTCTTCTATTCCAGCCAGGAACTTCTCTCATGTGAAGAGATTCCAAGGTCTCAGTGATTTTTCACTTTCCTAAGCTTCTACAGAATGTATTTTTTTTTTGAGGTGGAATTTTTCTGTCCCAAACAGCTCACTGTTGTGTCATGGTGAGGTCCTCTTCTGTCCCATCAAACAGTAGACATTCCCTCTTCTGCCTGCTTCCGTGATTGACCCTGTTGATTACTGAAACGATGTCTCCTGTTTTTCTACCTCCAGACTTTAGCAGATTAAGTGCCTGTGACTGGCTAGGCTCCGCCTGCACCTTTCCAAGACCACCCGGGCAGGACTTCAGTCTTCTCAAAATGCCTTCAGTCTGTGAATTTCTGAAAGCCACGACCTTTTCTCTTCTTCCAGTTTCTCTGACTGTGAGTTCTCTGCAGTACAATCTGGGCCTTTTTCTCCTCAGCTTGAATAGCTCAGAAAGCCATCCATGCCTGCAGCAGCTCCCTCTGGTCTCTGTTCTTAAGACTCTACAGTATTTAAGAGTTTAAATTACATACTGTCACCAGAACCATGGAGCTGATTGTGTTGACACAAATGAGAAATACATATGTGAATTGTCAAGGTACAGAGGTCACCCGGTAGACCTCCATTTTTAAGAAACAGAAGAAGCACTGTGGCTGCTCAGTCCATGCTTAGTGATCATTCATTTAAAGAATAGTAATTCTGCTTTACTGATTATCTTCTGTCTCCTTCCTCCCACAGGCTGCTCCTAGCTATTCAGGGAGCCAACACTGAATTTTTTTGTCATGTCTCTGAGCGACTTCATACCTGTCTCCTTCCTTCATTCTTTTTGTCTTTGAAAGTACTTCACCAACCTTAGCATTTTATGTTTGTGCATGTCTTGCTGTCTGGTAATGTCTACATTTTCTATGATTGTCAGTTGGCCTGAAATCCCATACCACCACCCATGTTCAGTAAGTTTAAAAGGAACTTTGTGAATAGCAATCAAATCCTTCCCAGCCACAAGTCCTAATACCTTAACTACTAATTTCAGACTTGACTTTAGTCTATTTTGGTGACTTATTAGATTTTTCTTTTAGCTTTCCTCCAGGGGACATCAATTTCAAACCAGCACAAGCACAGGTGCAACTTCTGTGCTTATAATTCCCACCGACACTCCTAACGCCCTCTATCTTCTGATAACACCATATTAAGTCACTAATGGCTAGAGTTTGAAAGATTGAATGTTAAAAGCATAATTAGAGACTTAAGGGAAACAAATTGTACCCAGAAAATTTAGAATTAATTTCAGGAAAATAGGGCAATTGAAGCACCTTGTGCAATTTGAAATGACTTTTCAAAGGAGTGACTGTGCTGGAAATCAGTCCCCTCCTAACTTCCTATGTTTCCTTCTTATTTCCTTCCAAGAATAAGGGCAGGCCGGTAGGGGGCAGGGGGCAAGCTGTATTTCTTGTCAGACTATCAAAGGCAAAGAACTCACCTTAAGGTTAAGCCTTCTCTCTTTAGTGGAAATGGAAAATGGGAGGAGGGGTGTGGGTGAGACCAATCATTGCCCTTGGGTGAGCTTGAGAAATTGCAAGACCAGAACCTAGACATTCAAAGAGGTAGTTCTTCTGAGCTTGGGCTAATCCAATCAGTTAGTAATTTCTCATTTCTTATATCTAATATTGGCTACCAGCCCTACCCCAGTTCACACACAGCCACGTTACACATCTTCAGTCCCCTGGTACCTTTGCCCAAGTAATCTCCCCTTATGGGAATGCTGAGCAGCTTACCTCAGTCAATCCAAAACAGTGCACTCTTCTAGACACATCTGCAACACCTCTCCTCATGGAAACAGGAAATCTACTATGACTGCCACAACTCTCACCTGTCTTTATCTTCTCAACTTCACAAAAAGATTAAAACAACCAGTAGTGGGTTCATGGGATGCCCTGTGTTGGCCACTATGGATGTAAAGAAGAAAACACATTGTGGGGTTCATAGAGCAGTGTGAGAGGCAACAACACCAGCAGTAATTATAAATCATAGCAGTATTATAAATAGAACTAGAGGCCCACTTTAGGTGAGTCATGGTGATAAAAATGCTGCAATAGTATCTATGTGCTTGGGTTTTTGTTCTGGCATTAAGGAGGGTTCAGCAATCTGGAGAAAGGCTGTGTGTAATTTAAGTAAAAGTCCAGAAATAAAAGGTAATTTTGAATGGCTCTGGGGGTCAGAGGAGCCTAGCTAAAGGAGTTAAGTTCTCCTTGTCTCAGGACCCCTTGCTTTTTATTAACACAATTTGTCCTAAGGCAAGGTGGAAATATACACTTCAAAAGGTAGGGTTCCATACAGAAGCATTATCAGAATGGGGAATAGCCTATTGCTGTTCAGGTGTTTGGCCAATAAGAGGCAATCACATGTAGATTAAGATGCCCTGAGCTGTCTGGCAGCAAACAATCAATTTAATGCATCCTTTTCAGGTTTGGGGAAATGCCTTTTGCCATTCCCAACAGGCAATAACATATGTGACTCAGCCCTTATTGGGTCCCCCCAAGTTCCATCAACCTTTTGATGAAACTCTTGCAATTATGACATGCTGGAATTGGCTTCTGGCATCTATGATGCATTTGACTATGAGGAAGATGAGCATTTACTCTAAGTAAATGTAATAAGAAGTATTGTGTTTAAATGAGTAATGAAAAATGAAAACAAAATATGCCCCATGCTCTAGTCTAGAGGAACTCTAGGACATGTCTTCAGTATTACATTATGGAAAGGAAATGATTAAGCACTGTGCAATCTAAGCGTTCATGAGGACAGTGGCAAGAAGGATACTACAGATATAAACATTATGCTTTCAAAGGAAAGCTGGGGAGGCTGCTCAAGGAGATGGAATTTGTATAAAGGAAGGACTTAAATAAAAAGAAAGAAAGAAATTCTTCCTTTGATTGAAAAGAATTCGTAAACCCATCTCTGTCTATAGAACCTGGATGATAATTGCATCCAGAAAAAAGGTATGTGTCATTTACTGAGGAAACAGCTAGAGGAGAGAAGAGGGGAGGATGGCTTATGGCAGTGGTCGGCAAACTCTCGAGCCACAGTTTGGCTTATGGGAATAGAATATCAAGAGTGGGCCAGTACAGCTAATATCCAAGCATAAGATGTGGTGAGGTCTTGAAAGAATGAGATAATTCCAGCAAGTGTTGTAGGGACCAGATTCTAGGAGATGTTGTATTTGTCTTCTCTACTCACTACCAACAAGTAAAATATGAAGGACTCAGAACAGAGGAGTCCAAGATCTGATTTTGATTTTTGAAAGATTCCATCTGAACATGGCCGCACTATGACTTTCATAAACCTTAAGCACATTAGCTCACTTTTTTCAATTTTTAAAAGTTATTAAATTTATATTTCATGACTGCATGGGTATAAAAAATGAACATATATTAATATTATAGTTATACCATTTTCTTTGACCTAAAAGTTTATTTTTTAAAATTCTAATTTCAAAAGAAATTAAACTATTTCCATGGGCCTTTAAAAGTAATGTGAGCTGAAAGAATTTTGCCTTTGGGTCTAATTGGTAAGTTGGCCCTTTCTCTAAAAGCAATATTTGGAGTGTTTTACGAGGCAAGTACGGAAACAGAGACCAAGGAAGAGATTTCGCTAAGCATCTAAATGAGAGTTATATCTAACAGCCACAAGTTGTAATTCATGCAAAAACAAAAACGGAGTAAATGTTCTGAATTAATATTTGACAAGACACACAAAGACTATTCAAATTTAATATATAAAAACACAACAATTTCCAAGAATTTTAATCATTTTGAGACTAAGAAATGTCTGCCAAAGAACTGTATATTATCATTCAAATTAATTTGAACTTTATATTTTACCAAGTTATGTTCAATATGTAAGATTTTGGTATTTTCCATTTTTCTTACTCAGACCTGTACTACTTATAAGCATGCCAATATGTGCACACAACCTTGTTCCTTTTTTAATTACTGGATTATTCTAAGATGTACTGAGATCAAGATCATCTATTTAACCACCCAAGGTGCTTTATCTGATTCATTTAGGGTTCAGAGTTATCATACAAGATGCTTATTTTTTTTTCAGATTTCTAGGAAAATCCCTGCCTCTCACTGCAGGGGGCTCTCTCCTGAGTCAGTCAGGATGTTTTTCTGATTCCCTTGGGGAGTTTATGATTTTATATAAAAACCCCACAGGCCTTGGGTTTTACAGCGTTGATGGAGGTGGGGGCCTGGTGGGATGGTGAGGTGCCCACTTTGTTTGAGGAGGCTCTTTTATCTCCCACCACCACGGGGACATTCTCTATTGCCAGTTCTTCTTAAGCCTTTACTGTGCACCCTCAGATGAAGTAACTCATTGCTGCCCTTGGCATTTTTAAAAAAATTAACTCTATGTGGTTAAAGATCCCCAATTACACAACATGTTTGGAGAAAATATAGCTTTTTATATAGTATATACCTGCATGTGGGGAACTTACTAATTCTCCTTTAACAAGTTTTCTGTCCTTGTAAAACTTAGTTCTATTAGGAAAAGTGATATGAAACAAGTCTCAAAAATTTTAAGAAAATTAAAATTATATCAGTGATGTTTTCTGACCACCATAGAATGAAGCCAGACATCAATAACAGGAGAAAAATGGAAAATTAACAAATATATAGAAATAACACACTCGTGAACAACCCCTTGGGTCAAAAAGGAACTCTTTGAGACAAATGGAAATGGAAACACAACATACTGAAAGTTGAGGAAAGCAGTGAAAGCAATTCTAAGAAGTAAATTTATAGTGATAAATTCCTATAATAACAAAGAAATACCTCAAATAACTGTACACCTCAAGGAACCAGAAAAAGAAAAACAAATTAATCCCATCATTAATAGAAGAAAGGAACCAATAAATATTAGAGCAGAATTAAAACATTTATTCCATGAGTGAATTGGTGTACTGAGCCTCTAGGAAGATATATAAATGCCAAATCACTATTTGTACATCTGAAACTAATATATTGTATGTCAACTAAACTTTAGTAAATATTTTTGAAGAGGAAAAGAAAAAACACATATATTTATTGATCTTATGCTTTAAAATATTCTAACATATGTTTTATGTAATAACCCCACACGTGTTTGGATAAAATATAGCTTTCTATATAACATATACCTCTGTGTGGGGGAACTTACAGTAATGCATGTATATAGTTTAGAAATGAACAAGTACACATATACTTTGGGTACCTACTAAATTCTTTTTACTAATGGACTCTACAATTAATAATAAGATGATACCTGCGATTTAGGTGGATCATTACTTTTTTTACTTCACCAGTCCTGAAGCTCAAACAATCTATTTCAGCCATAGGAATTTCCTAATTGTCTCTTGTAAGCACCATGATTTTTCCTCCCTCTGCAATCTAACCTTTGTGGCTCTTCAAATTTTTTAAGGTTCTACCACTTCCTCTCTGTCTCTGCGAAGAATAACCAACTTTCAGAGGCCTCTTCAAATATGTCATGATCTATGCTTCATTCCTTTGACACTTTAACCTCTAACTCATTGTTCTCCTTCTCCTGGGCACTTAACCAAGAATATGTAGTCAATGATTCAACATCTGTTATGCTGATTCCTTTGTCCTAAGGTGTTGTTATGCTCCTCAGACTCTCTCATTGTCATCCCAACTTGATTCAAAGCTCCTGAGGGCAAGGTCTGTCTTTCATTCCTACCACTCTCTCCTATGGTGGCTACAGAAATGAGCAATGATGGCAACTGGTGATGCCAACAATATCTGGTTCACTGAGCTTTTGAGAACTTCAGTGAGGTGGGTATCAGGCAGGTTTTGGCAAGAAACTGAGCAGTGTTTTCCTGTAAGAGAGGTATTTGACACATATACTGACAGAAAGGCTGGGTTCTGGGGTAGGATACAAGAATTTGGCATACAAAAAAGAGCATATATTTCATATAAAAAGAACCAGGTTTAAATCCTCGCTGCACTCTTCATAAATATTAGATAAGCCACTTAAATATTCTGTTTCTTTATTTGTAAAAGCAGAAATAGATCCAGGCATGCCATAAAGATTAGATATGTCAGTAAATCCTATAGTTATCATTCAGTATATGGTTGGTATAACAATGACTTTCTAGGTACACAGTAGTAGCTCAGGACTAGGTATACCAGTTAATGTGGATTTTTTTCCCAATAGATGGAGTTACACATATGTTGATATATATACGATTTGATAGGTGTGCTATTTTGTTGTATTGACAGCAAGCTTCAAAAATTCATATGTCGAATTTGCTGAAGGTGTTAACATCATAGATGTTTTTCCACTTAGAAATGTCAAATTTTGTGCTAAAAAAAAAGAGCATTTGTGGGAAGTTTTAATTCACTACTTTATTTTTAAGAAAAAGTTATTGTATACTTTGGGAAGCTTATGGTGAACATACTCCATCTCAAGATACTTGGTTTAAATGTTTAAAAGTAATGATTGCGATGTGAAAGACAAAGAATGTCCTAGTCAACTGAAAAAGTTTGAAGACCAACAGTTTTAAGCATTATTGGATGAAGAAGACATATTTCAAAGTCAAAAACAACTTGCAGAAAGATTAAACGTTGCTCAGCAAACAACTTTTGATCGTTTACAAGCAATGGGAAAGATTTTAAAGGAAGGACAGTGGGTGTCACATCAAATGAACAAAAGACAAATGGAAAACTGAAACGTCATCAGGAAAATGTGGCTTCAACAGCACGAAACAATCTTTTTTTTTTGCATTGTATTGTGACTGGCGATGAAAAATGGATTTATTTTGAGAATCCCAAATGCACAGAATCATGGGTTGATCCAGGTCAACCATCAATATCGACGGCAAGGCCAAATCACTTCGGAAAGAAGACAATGCTCTGTGTTTGGTGGGATCAGGAAGGTATGGTATATTATGACCTTCTAAAACCAGGTGAAACCATTAATACGGATTGATACCAACAACAAATAATCACTTGAACCACGCTTTAATCGTGAAACTACCAGAATGTTCCAGAAGACACGGCAAAGTAATTTTGCTTCATGATGACGCACCATCACACGCTTTAAACCAGTTAAAGACACATTAAAAGATCTTGTCTGGGAATATTAACCCACTCACCATATTCACCAGACCTCACTCCTTCAGATAACTACTTGTTCCTATCAATGGCACACACACTTTCTGAGCAGCACTTCAAAACATACGAAGAAGTGGAAAATTGGGTCTCTGAAGGGTTTGCCTCAAAAGAAGAAAAGTTCTTTTTGGATGGTATCCACAGATTACCTGAAAGATAGGGAAATGTGTATCTAGAAATGGACATTACTTTGAATAAAGAGCTTTTGATGTTGCTCTTGAAATTACCATGTTTTCTTTGATTATAAAATCTGCCATTATTAACCCCTACACCTTGTAAGTCCTGGCTATTTTCTAATTGGAAAGAAGCTCCAGACAGTGATCACTTGTCACCTCCGGATCTTCTACCACCTCCCTGGTTCACATGACCTGACCAGCCATGTCTATGTAAGGTTCATAAAGGACTTATAGGCCTTCCATTCACAGAATAAGATTCTGCTCTCAGTTCTGCTCCAGCAGAATCCCACTGAAGGGTTTTCTCACATCCCCCTCATCTCCTCCACCTCCTTACCTCCAGCCCCAAACTCTCTGTCCTCTGGCTTTGCTGACTCAACCGATTAAGACAGAGGAAGCCTCAGAGCTGTGTGTCGCTCTTCTTTGGTTTTGCGTTTCGTTTTGCTTCATTCTTGCACTTGAAAACAGCAGAGCACCTAGGTTTTCTCCAGGCAGCATCGAAGGAGCAGGATTTAATTACTGCTGAAGGGCTGGTACAAAAGGTTATCCAACAGTGTGAGATCTTATTTGGCACTGAACTTTGAAGCTGAGAATTATGGATCGTGGAATGAGATACAACTGCCGGCTGCTGTCCCAGAGCTGGGGATATGGAATTTAAAGGAAACTGGGTTAGCACTGATGGGACCTCTCAGGGAGGTCAGGAAGAAACTCACTGGCCATCCATAAAGCTGTCCAGGCAGTTATTTGAAGGAAAAGGCCAAGGCTTCCCTTCCATATTTTTAAAATCTTCAAATAAAAATAGACTATTCTGCATTGACATAGATCCGAAATGGGCAGCAATTGAAGGCATCAAACTCAGAAACGAAACTGAAGTAACGTGTCATTGTTCTGAGGCAAATGTCTGACATTGGTAAACGCAGACCAGGCTGGGCAGATGGGGAAGAATGAAAGATTTTTTCTCTCACCCTTATCTAAAGCCTGAGAGAAATGGGGTGACCAGGGAGTTGAGGAAAGGCAAAGAGTGGAGACATCATTCTTATAAAATACAGGGCGAAGCTGGAAGTGTCTACTATTCCTTCATTTTACACTGACTGGGCAGATCTGGAACTTATACCTCTCATCTTCTTTTGCTAACTGCTAGACGGCTTGGGAAATTTGTGATGTTGTTACAGAAATATCAAAGAAATACCAAGCAGGCTTTGTAGAGAAAGGGAGGGATCCTGATTATTAACACTAGTGGACTCCGGGAATAATTCCCAAACCAGAGTGAAGAAACATGCAGAGAGCCTCTCAATATATATCCTGCTGGGAGATTTGTCTTGCAGATATGCCCCCTGCCTCCTTCTTGGCCCTGCAGGAAGACCCCCAAGTGTCAGGCCACATCTGATGGTCCCTCCTGGCACCAGCATAACAACCCTTCCCCTCCCCCTCCCCCTCAGGGCAGTGCATTGTTCAGTGTTCCATGACCTCTGCATTTAGATAACAAGTTCTGCAAGACTAGTTTCCTCCTCAGTATGGCATCTGGGGGCCCAGGCTGAGTCTTGGTAAAATTGGGAAGTGGGCATACAGGTCCTCTTCTGTGCCAACACTTGGGTATTGTTTGTTATCTAATCTTCTTCTCTCACCAGGCATCCAGTCTCTTAATTAATCCTGTAAGTCTGTATTGGCTATGAGGCAAGCTGTTAATGATTTCACCTACCTGAAGTCAGCAGAGTTTCATATCTCTACCGCATAGAGTAGTCGTAAATTAAAGTCGTTGGAGAAGAGAAAATAAGTTCTGTCTTTGAGAGGCTTCCCCAAGCTCAATTGGCTGATAGCAGGACTAGAAAGAAGTCTTAGCTTCTGTCTAGTTCAGCTACCTGTCACCTATATCCAATGCTGTAGCCGGGGTTATCAGACTTGACCCAGCTTCTAGTATGCAGGTACATTTCATGGCCGGAATGTCCTTCTCCCTAAAGTAGTGTACAGCATCTTGGGACAGGTCCAACCATTGCAAAGATTTCCCTGCTGGTAGAGTGAAAAGTTTGCAAATCTTTGCATCAGGCCCATTCAAAGGGTAGCTGCTAGTCATCATCCAACTATCCAACTGAACATTCCCTTGGACGCTCAGCTTTAACAAAACCATATCCATTTGGCTATAAGGATGGCCTTGTCTGCCTATTTACCCCTGCATGATGGAAGTCTTCATTGCCTGATGCCTGCTGCTAATGTAGGACACATGTTGAAATGTTTATGCTAATGAAGCTTTGATTGGAATCTCGGAAACAAGTGAAAATGACAAGTTTTATCCCATTGATGAATTAATTAATGAAGACACTGTTAGGCTGTTTGAAATCAGCCCTCTAATTTTTACAGGAGACAGGAGGATTTTCTACTCTAAAACCCAGTAGATTCCATACAGGAAGGTGTGGGGGAATTAACATGTTTTCAGGTGGAAGTACCAAGGGATGAAGAGAAATTATTATTTTGGTGAATAAGTGATTATCTTTTATTCTTTAAAATTTTTCTTTATTTTTGAAAGTATTACAGATGTCCTCTTTTTCCCCCTTACTATTCTCAACATAGTAAACATGGAATTGCCTAGCTGTCCAGGGAATTACGTCATTCACTTGAATCATTCGACCATCAGAAACTGTAACGTGAGCTCATCCTATGATGAACAATAGGAACATTGATCCATAGAGTAATCCACTTACTTCAATAGCCTCAGATTACAGAGCATCGTAAAGAGGGTAAGGGGCTTGCCCCAAATCACATGGGCTACTCATGGTAAAATGCGAACAAAGGCATATTTCCACCTCTGGTTTTGACTCTTTCTACTATTATGATTAGCTAGAACAATCCATTCTAATAATGTCAGATAAAATAATAGTTTAATGAAATTCAAGTTCAAAGATAAGACACAAATTACCAGAGGCCACCCAACAAATTGTGACAGAGACAGATTCTAAGCCAAGATACCAATCAAAGCCAACAATGAGCAATCTGACTATGTTTCTCTTGACTTTTCTAGTCTCTGAGTTACTGTTTAAAATAAGAGTTTGAAAATAAGTGTCCTCAGTCCATGACAGCTGTTTACATGTTCACAAGTCATCCATCTCATTTTGGTTAGGCAGGTTGTAGAGATACAACTTTTGTCATCAATGACTATGATTTAGATGAACTTAGTAGAAGTAGTCATTTCTGATGTTACAAACCTTGAGATTGTAAAAGTCTTTAACAGATTCATTAATATTCTTTCTTCTCAGGGAAAATCACCAGAGTTTAATACAGTTTAATTCTAATACATATATAATTTGGATTTTGGATATGCATGTCATTACACTTGGTAAAATACAAAGATGAGTAAGTTTTGGACCTTGCATCCTATGGTGTGACTGTGTATTTATGGTAATAGAAATGTTAAAAAATACATAAATTTGATACAAAGCAGAATGACCTTCATTCTCCAGAAGATGTACATATCATAGATTGTGGGCCTTTCTAATTAGGAACAATTTCATGGACCTAGGGTGTCTGAGAAGCTTCCTGAAACAACTAGTATGAATGTAAAGCTTAAAGAATTAGTGAGATATTTTGATTAGAGACAAGAAAAAGGAAGAGTGATACACACATATACACATAAACATGTACACTCATCTATCCTAATAAAAGAGTAATATGCAACTTGATCATACCTCCACTACACAGAAACCACACCCAACAGCCAATCAAGAGCAAGTATGCAAATTAACCCAACCAAGATGGCTGCAGCCATAGAGCAAGCAGGAGGCTTGGGTTTCCATGGTAATGGAGGAAGCCAAGCTTTCCACACACCCTGGCAGGCCCACACCTCCACTCAAGGCTACAAAGTTTCAATTATAGAAGATAAATAAATCCCAGATACCAGGGCCTCTGTTTGGGTTGCGGGCAGGCGGGGGGGGGGGGGGTGTCCACCATTGCTCTGCAAACCACCACAGGCCCCTCACCCAGGCTGCCCCACTCTCCAAAGGAACTCCCACCCTGATCTGGGACACCCTCCAGGGAAAACCAGTTGGCCCCCATCTGTGTACTGGGCCTATATTCTATCTAATGAAAGAGTAATATGCAAATTGACCATCACTCCAACACATAAGATGGCTGCCCCCATATGGTCAAAGATGGCTGCCCCCATGTGGACACAAGATGGCCAGCAGGGGAGGGCCGTTGGGAGGGACAAGGTCTGTAAGGGAGGGCAGTTGGGGGTGATCAGGCTGGCAGAGGAGGAAAGTTGAGGGTGACTGAACCTGCAAGGAAGGGAAGTTGGGGGGACCCAGATCTGCAGGGGAGAGCAGTTAGGGGTGACTATACCTGAAGGGGAAGGCAGTTAGGGGTAAACAGGCTGGTGGGGAGCAGTTAGGCACTAATCAGTCTGGTAGAGGAGTGGTTAGGGGCAATCAGGAAGGCAAGTAGGTGAGCAATTAGGAGCCAGAGTGCTGGATTGTGAGAGGGATGTCCAATTGTTCATTTAGGCCCAATCCTACTGGAGGAGTCCCAGATTGGAGATGGTGCAACCTGGGCTGAGGGACACACACCCCCGTGCACAAATTTCATGCACTGGGCCTCTAGTATTTATATATTGTCAGCACAAAGAAATGTTCAGACTGGTAGAGTATTGTTATGGAAGTTAGTTGAGCTAACCTGTTAACATATGTGGGGAAGCAAGATCTCAAATGATCCTGAGAATAATAGTGTATGCACTTGAAATTCCTGAGAGAACCTAAGGAATATTGCGTGAAGGTGGGAGGAAGCAACTCAGGGATTAGTTACAGGATAGTTAATTAGATTACGTTTTTCTTGAGGTTTAATACTCCCTTCCAGGGGTAGTCCTTCTGGCATTTCAAAGGTGTGTTATTCTAAATACACAAAAACAAGGACCAGAGCTATCTTAAAACCTTTCACTAAAGAACTTATATGCCTGGCGTGTGACTCCCACCCATGACTGCCTTGTTAGGAATTTAAAATGAGACCACCCTGTAAGGTTCCTTTCCATAGAACCCCTAGTTTCAGACATAATAACCTGGATTTAATTTTATAGTCTACTTCAATTGCTAAGATACATACATACATGCATACATACATACATACATGAGGGGACAGACAGATTGTTTGTGTAAGGAGCAACTGAGAATGAGCTCAGCATCCCTCCTCCTTTGTCCTAAAACGACACAGTTATAGCCTCTGGCTGCTACACAGTGGTGGTAAGTGCATCAAAGGCTCCTACTGCTTTTGCTACCTGCTCTCAGGTAGCTGTGCTATCTTCATTATATTAAAAATAAATAAACACATTTAGCACCGACTTGTAATGTAAATGATTGGCAGCTCACTACGTATTTAAGTGCATTTGGCAGAAAACTTCCAGCTGCAATGATTCACAGCAGATTTGGAATCTAGTCAGAAACACTTTTTTTTTTTTTTAATGGTTATTTGAAGGTTTTCATTTTTATTTTTTATTTTTATTTTATCGTTTAAAGTATTACATATAGTAGTACATATATCTCTTTTTTTCCCCCAATGACCTTCCCCCAGCCTCCCCTACCCCTTGTCGCATGCCTTCATTTCATTAAATTAGTGAGTTATTGCCTACCTGTTTTTCAGTAGCTTTAGTCATGCTATCTAGTGGATGTCTCTTCCTGGAGGGAGTAGGGGCAGGAGGGAGAGAAGAGAGAGGAAACTCTGTTAAATTAAAACCCAGCTCAGAGACTCATTCTTTTAATTGTTAAGAATAGTATAGGGTTTACTCAAGCAATTAATGTTGAGAACTCTATATAATGCACACATGCTGGATTTATTTTAAGATGGGATCCTTTGTTTTTCTCATAGGTACCAGGATTTGTCTACTCATTGACAATGTCTCACATTCACTTCCTACATAGTTTACTTGGGACACTTTTCTTCATACATACACTATGAATGGATAAATGTGGTATTCTGCTAATAAGGATGATTACATGATTACTATCGAATGGCCCTTCATTCTTATGGGGTAAATGTTTTATGTGGCCTTCTCACAACATTGCAAAAATTTTCCCTTCTGAGCAGGTTAGTAACTGTGTCATAGTCAGCTACATTTTTTTTTTTTACTCCAGGTAATGTGAGATTTGCTTTCTAAGACAGCCTTCTGGAACAATATCCATTCCATACTTTTATATTCTTCTCACACAATTCAGAAAGAAATATAGAATAACGTAATATGGAAATATCCATTTTGCAATCTTTATCATTCACCATAAACCATTCTTCTCACATTAGAAAGAAATAAATGCTAACTATAAAGATGACATCTGAGATGAGTTTTCCCTACTCCACGATATCCTACAATATCAGAAAGTATCTATACAAAATTTGTCAAATTAAATGATCAGCTCTTTACTCACAGCTGAAGAGCGAGTCTAACTGTAAATAATTAGAAATATGATAATGGGTTATAAGAACAAGTACCATTTTGTTTTTACTGGTATCTGTAACATCAGAGAAGGATTTTAAACCCAGAAAGCCCATTCATGACAACAAGATACTTATTTTGACACCCTGGATCCGGGAAGAGAACCTTTTATTTGATCAAGAAGAAAGGGCAAGAGTGGAAAAGTCAGGGTCATTTGTTCAGGGACAAGGGAAAAGCTTCCTGTCGGAAAAGCAAATTCCTGAATCTGCTATTTTTTTCACTCCTCAATCTCTGCCTGAGGTTTTGTCCCAGCAGGTATCATGGGGACATCATGAGGCTCATTCAGAGTTCAAGGGTTAGTCTCCCTCTTGCATTTCTGCCCTTGAGCTTGCAGACTGCTGGGAGAGGGGCATGAAGACTAGTGAGCATATGTGATTCAGCAAGGTATCACTGGGTGTACTAGAAAGTAGGAGACCAGGCCCCAGAACCCAGTTAAGGAGGTGTTTCTCTGAGGTCCCAAGGAGTGGTGCGGAGCAGGCAGAGACTACACCGGAAATGGAGACCTTTGATTCAAGATGGGAAAAGCCCATCTTGCCTCTCCCGCTCCCTCACATTCCTTTTCTCTCTTAACTCACCCCCAGCGCCTGGCTCCCTAGCACAGGTTTCCGCCTTCAAGCTATCGCCCTAAGGCAGGGAGGATTTTGTAATCATTAGGAGGAAAGTTTGAGTGAAGCTTTTATTCTCCCCTTTCTTTTGCTCTGAAGTCCAACCTTCTCTGTAATTTGTCAATTCCAAAGACAAAGACAACTAATCCTTCTTAGAGAAATCATCAGGATTTCTTAAGCATAAAGATGCCTTTCGAGAGGAGGGATTTGGGCAGGAAAGTTAATTTTCTGAGATTGCAGCATCCATTGCGAACTAGCAGTTCCTTCTGCCTCGAATAGAACTGGCAGCTAGTGCCAGGACGTAGGCAGACCCTGTATAATGAGCAGCAGAGACAAATCGGCGTGAAGGACAGAGAGAAGGGCGATCCCGCTTCCCTCCTGGCAGATTAAAATAGTAAAATATTGCCACCAGAATTCATCTAAAGGGAGATGCTATCGCAGAAAAAGAAAAAAGAAAAAAAAAGAAGAAGAAGAAGAAGGCCGAAACCGGTTTGGCTCAGTGGATAAAGCATCGGCCTGCGGACTGAAGGGTCCCCAGGTTCAATTCCGGTCAAGGGCATGTATCTTGGTTGTGGGCACATCCCCAGTGGGGGGCGTGCAGGAGGCAGCTGATCGATGTCTCTCTCTCTCTCTCTCTCTCTCATCGATGTTTCTGTCTATTCCTCTCCCTTCCTCTCTGTAAAAAATCAATAAAATATATATTAAAAAAAGAAGAAGAAGAAGGTTGGAAGAGAAAGCTGCAGCCCAGTGTGTGCTGAACAGAGAGCCTGATGCTGCCATTGGATAAAAGTCTCTGAGGGCTGACCATTCTCTGTCTCCAGACCTGGTGGCAGGTAGTTTTGGGCATCATCATTTTGACTCGGGACCATTTTCTAAAGCATCATTCCAGTAAAAAGCACTGTTACAAGCCAGCAAGAGACTCGCATGGATGCAGAAATGCATTTTTCTTGTGAGAGGACAAGAGGCAGGTCACACAGTCACCAAGCAGGTGACTTCCTAAGGAAGCACGGTCCAGAGGGCCCGGGCCTGTGGGAAGGGCCTGCTCGGAGCTCTCTAGCCACAGGAGCCCTATCAGAGCAATTTCCCAAATTACCCGGGGCCTGCGGCTCCTCGTCTCCCAGCAGAACAGCCATATTATCCCGAGGACTCGCAATAACAGGAATTATAGGCAATTTTCTGATAATGACTCCATTAATGTGAGTCGCTGCTGACAATACAATTTGTTAAATATCGCTGGATTTCTACCTCTTACTTGCTGTCACTCTGAAATCCAACTTCCCCACCCCTGCCGTCATCACAATGATGGTCATTGTCATCCCCTTTTTCATCATCGCATTATCAGTATCATCATCATCATCAGAACAGCCACAGGCGTGTTCAGGTTCACCAAAATTACTGTTTCTTTTCTTTTTTTAATCTATGTTATTGATTTTTTACAGAGAGGAAGGGAGAGGGATAGATAGAAACATCGATGAGAGAGAGACATCGATCAGCTGCCTCCTGCACGCCTCCCTACTGGGGATGTGCCTGCAACCAAGGTACATGCCCTTGACCGGAATCGAACCTGGGACCTTTCAGTCCAGAGGCCGACGCTCTATCCACTGAGCCAAACCGGTTTGGGCATAAAATTACTGTTTCTTCATTTCATGATCATTTTGAAAGGAAGAAAAAAGCATGTCTGGTCAAAGTATCCGTTTTGTAGTCCATGTGTTTGATTCTTTCTTTGGGAAACCAAGACCCCAAATTAATTAAATGTGGACCAAATATAGCTTCACTTGAAATTGTCTTTTATATCAAGGGAAACTGTCTGGACAGTTAGGTGCTTCCAATGCGTTTCTGTAAATACGTTTTATTGGTCCGTCCTAATATACCTGGACACAGAACAGGACCTCCACCGCTCACCGTCTGACTCGCTAATTGGGAGCAGCAACTGCACCTACTGTTCTGAACCCGAATTAATTAACCCAAACAAATTAAATTGTCTGGGAGCCATTCAAGGGAGTGACAGCGAAGGTAGATTTAGCTGAGGAACGGGCTATTTAACTTCTTTTAACCCTAAAGGTCAGCTTTTCCAGGGAGCACATTAATAAGAAGTCTTCAAAGGTTGGGAGAGAGTAACAAACCTATCTTACCTTCCCATCAACATATGTCATCTCTGACCTGTGTAATAAATACTTCATTTCTTCAACCAACGTTCCTCTGGGGATGAAAGTCTCCCAGGGCACACACCTCTGTCTAAAGGATTGCCTTTTGGCCTGGCAAATTGGCTCCATCCCCGGGGTGTATTATTCTCTACATGAAACGACCTCTTGAGAGTCCCTTTCACTCATTACTGCTGAAGCCACCAACTCACAGTCCTGGTGACATTTCTGGATCATTCCACTTGTCTCCAGGCTGGCCCCGGGGCCTCACCTTCCTCCTCTTTCTAGTTTAAGATGGAGAGTGAGCCACGCTAAGCCACACAAAGCATTTTCAACTCTTTCAACTCCTACTTACCTGGCTCTCACTGTCTAGTCCAGCGGTTATCAACCTTCCTAAGGCCGCGACCCTTGCATACAGTTCCTCATGTGGTGGTGACCCCCAACCATGAAATTTTGCTACTGTGATGCATCATGATGTAAATATCTGCATTTTCCCATGGTCTCAGGCGACCCCTGTGGAAGGGTCGTTCGACCCCCAGGTTGAGAACCACTGGTCTAGTTACATAGTTCTGATCTCCTTCCCTTGCTTCTGGAGCTCCTGGAAGCTGGATTCAGCAGCTCACAATTCAGATTATCTTCCCGTGGACATGCTCTCTTGGCTCCGATGAGATCAGGCCCTTCTTGTCCCACCTGTCATTTGGGATCTCCTTATCTCTGTTCCCCACCCTCACCAACATATGAAATACACACACACACACACACACACACACACACAATGGTCCATTCCTACCTTTCTCCTCGTGAAGTATTAGATACTTTGGAGAGATAAAAGAGTGAGGAACAAGGGAAAATTATCAAGCAGATAAATCATTCCTTTCTTTTTTAGGAGTTGACTTCTTTTTAATTCTAAGCCACCGATTGCCTTTCTGATAAATATCTGAATGAGAGAGGGTCAGCTCCCACAGAACTGTATTTGGGAACTTGAGTTTAAAGTTGTCTTTTCTTCTTTTTTTCTTTTTGAGATTCAGTTTGAGAAATGGCCCTCTAAAGACTATCTCAGGATATTTTTGTACAATGTCTATCAAAGATTGATGTTCTTCATTAGCATTCATATTTTTAAAAAACCTTGTCATTATAAGTATCTCCCTTAATTTGTATAAAAAGTGTCTTTTGAAGACACTTAATTTTATGGCTTAGTATTTTTTATTTGCTTTTTTGTCTTTATGGCCAGCAAGTTTAGCTCAGATTTTATTTTCATTTTCAGTAGCTTCTAACCCACAGTTTTTACGTTACCTCCAAACCCCACCCTATTTTCTTTTAATTGCTTAGCTCTTTCTATTATGTTGTCTTTGCACCCTTGTAATCCATCTGAAGTTGTTTCTTGAAGTCTCTGGGAGCAAGCAAAATGATAATGACATCTCCCTGCAGATATTTATTTATTTGTTTACTTATGCATTTATTTTTCTTTTTGACTGCAGGTCAATATTGTTCTTGTTATTTCTCTTGAAAGAAGAAATCCAGTGCAGGCTTACTGAAAAGTCATCAAAGAATTGGGGGTTCTTTGTAGCAAATGTGCCCTGGTTCCCAAACCCTCCCCCCTCCTAAGGACTTTGCCTGCTGTGGGTGTTCCTCTTCTTTCCCACCTGGAATCTCTCTTTCCTGGATCTTTCCCATTCCTAGACCAACATGCGCTGACCTCCTTCAATGAACAGATCAATGAAGCACTTCAACTCGACTCACTCCCTTCCCAGCAACTGCCCTCTTTCTCTCTGTTCCCTCTCAGGGTCCTGCTGGCGTTTGTTGCATACTTTGGGTCATGTTCTTCTCTTCCAGGGCTATCACCTCCCTCTGATCTGGCTTCCGCCACATCCTCCATGAAACAGTTCATGCATGGTCACCAGTACCTTCCCTCCCAGAAGAGACTTCCCCTTCTACCTTACTCAACTTCTCATCCTCTCTGAAAGATTCTCCTATCTTAGCTCTTTTGACACATACCCTTTCTGCTTTTTCTTCTGCCTCACGAATCCCTTCCTCTAAGCCTCGATTGCTGGCTCCCCCTCTTCTGTATCTAAATGTTGGATGTCTTGGATTTCAGTCCTGAATAATAACAAGAACAATATTGACCTGCAGTCAATTTCATTTTGCTTGTACTCTCTCTTAGATCATTTAAATTGTTATCATGTATGTATTTACTACTTATGCTGCTACGTTTCAAATGTCTATCTTTATCTCAGATGGCAAATTTGCATTTCTAACATATATTTTGTATTTAAATTGGTTTTTCAATCACTCCCTCCTAGTTATCTCATAGATATCTTAAATTCAGCAGCCAGCCCCGTGCTAGCAAGTTGATTATATTATTTTATGTAGTTTATTCGAAACTTCTGATATATCCTATATAATAAAAGACTCATATGCAAATCGACCAAACAGAGGAATGACCAGCCACTATGATGGACACTGACCACCAGGGTGCAGGCAGTAAATGCAGGAGCTTCTCCCTGGTGGTCAGTGTGCTCCCACAGCGGAACACTACTCAGCCAGAAGCAGGGCTCATGGGTGGCAAGTGCAGCAGTGGTGGCCTGTCCCACCTCCGTGGCGGTGCTAAGGATGTCTGACTAATGGCTTAGGCCTGTTCTCTGGGAAAGTGAGCCCAAGCCATCAGTCAGACATCCCCCGAGGACCCCTGGACTGTAATATGGTGCAAGCTAGGCTGAGGAACACCTCTCCCTGCCCCCCAGTTACACAAAAGTCATGCACCAGGCCTCTAGTAATATTATAATTTTTCAGATACAAAAATTTCCATTTTTTAGATGCAAAAAGTTGAGACTTTGAGGCACAGGAATGCTCACCCACAGCTGGCAGGATTAGAAAAATGGTTTGACTTACTAAAATGTTATTATGTTTCTCAGATACAAAATTTCAATTTATTTTAAAAAGTCAAGCATACATCTACCACATAGTCCAGCCATTCCATTTCTAAGTATTTACCCAAAAGACCTAAGAAATCTATGCAAAAATTTATATGTAAACATTTATAGAATCTTTATTCAGAACAATCCCAAACTGGAAACAACCCAAATGTCTGTCAATAGATAATGGATAAATCAAAATGTGTATTTGTAAAACACAATACTACTCAACAATATAAAGAAAGAAATATTGATATACAATAACATTGATAAATCTCAAAATCAGTATGTTAATTGAAGGTACCTTATTTAAAAATATATACTATAAAATTCTATTAAAAATTCTAGCCCTGGCCAGGTTGGCTCAGTGGATACAGCATTGGCCCATTGACTGAAGGGTCCTCAGTTCAATTCGGTCAGGGCACCTATTTCAGTTGCAGGCTTGATTCCAGACACTAGTTAGAATGAGTGCAGGAGGCAACCAGTTGATGTGTCTCACATTGATGTTTTTCTTTCTCTGTCTCTTCCTCTCCCTTCCACTCTCTAAAAATCAAAGGAGAAATATCCTTGGGTGAGGATTAACAAAAAATAAAAATTAAAAAATTCTAGAAAATACACACTAATTTGCAATAATTGAAAGTAGATTAATGGTTGCTTAGAGCCAAAGGTAGAGAAAGAGATGGATTGAAAAGATGTTCAAAAAATTTGGGAGGTAGAGGCAATATTCTGCATCTTGGTTGTGACACAGTTTTCATTGGGTATATATTTCAGTGGTTTCATGGATATATATATATATATATCTGTCAAAACTCATCAAAATTTAAACTTGTTATGGGTACAGTCTACTCTATATAAATCATATGTCAATAAAGAGGTTTAAAAGAAACCCTAAAGCTTTGAGAGTCTGAATAACTTGATTAAAGTTTCATAGCTTCATAACAGACTTAGAATCACAAAGCTCATGCTCTAAGCTACTCTGGATTACTGCCTTGAAATTATGAATTATGATATAATTATTATTTTTTCTCAAAAATGCTCTTGACTTTTTGACATAATATAAATTAACTGTAGACTTACTCAAAGCAATGTGAACATAAATCACATTTGTATCTGAAGGCGACATACATATGCTAAAAGTATGGTAAATGCATGTGTGTGTCATATAAATACTGAGTTCTAAACCATGTTCTTGACTAATTTATTAATGCCAAATGTTGTTACAATACATTCCAATTCTTCCTCTATTAAGACTTGATCTAAGTTACCTCCTCTTGACTCTGGGCTGATTTGTGACAGTTTCAACCCCAAGAATGCAATAGAAACGATGCTATGTGACTTCTAAGGGTTCATCATAAGAGATGACGCAGCTTCTGCCTCATCTCATGGACTATTTATCTTTGAAGTTTCAACCTGACCTGGAAGATTACAATAGCAATGAGGTTGCTAGGCTACAAAGAAGGCAGGCCACATGGAGGGACCATATGTAGACACCCTCACTGGCATTGCAGTTATTCAAGTCATCCCAGCACCAGCACCAGCTGCATAAGGAAACACCCTTGGGATGATCCTCATCCTCAGCTATTTTCTGCCCATCAGAGGTCACAGGTGCCACAGAGGAGAGATCTGTCATTCTCACTGAGCCTTGTCCTTCCTAATTTTTGATTTACGAAATCTGTGGCCACAAAAAAATAAATATTTTAAGCTCCTCAGTTAATTCGGGGAAACTTAGAGCTTGTATTTAGTACCATGAGCGGGGTTCTGCTGTTGTTAAAACTGGAAACATATGGTACTGGCTTTGGAACTTGGCACCTGGTATTAGATGACAGGTCCCTTAATGTTAGTTATGCAAATTAGTATGTTAGTTAAATCAAGAAGGAACTTGAGAACTTTTCATAAACTCTTCAGAAAGTTTGGAAGTCGGGGCTATCAGGACAGGGAGGACATTGTCATTGGAGGATTGATTGTAAATAAAAGGACCTTTCTTATGTAGTGGCAGAAATTTTAGCAAAACTATCACCTGTGTTGATGTGAAAAATATAATATTTACCTGTATGAACTAATGGAAATTCCCAGGCAGTTTTTGAAAGTAGCTACTGATTAGCTGTGTATAAGAAGATACAGAGAGGAGAGAGAGGGATGAGCAAAAAGTAAACTACTTGATATTTTCAAGCAGAGTGTAGAGAAAATATAAAGAACTCAGGACTTGCTGGGTTCAAAAACACAACTATTTTAATTCCCTGTCTTTCTCAGCAAAAGCTTTTTTAAATACTTTATTTTTAAAATAGTTTTAAGATCTCAGCAACATTGAATAGAAGTTATACATATGCCCCGTATGCCTTATCCTCCCTCAGATTGCCTCCCCGATGATCAGCATTCTCCACCCAAGTGGGACATTTGTTACAACTGATGAGCCTGCATTGATTTATCATTATCACCCAGAGTCTATAGTTTACAGTAGGGTTCACCCTTGGTGTTGTACATTCTATAGATTCAGCCAAATGTAATGGGTTTTATCTATCATTATTGTATCAGACACAGTAGTTTTTCAATACGATAAGCTTTGTATTCGTTATTAGCATGGAGTGGTGAATTCCCAGCTTCTCACATGCCAGATCAAAACAGGAGGTCTCTGGAGTCCAAAAGTTTGTGTGTTTTTTCAAAGAAAAAGAGGTCACGGAAAAAGAGACCCCAGGGTGCTCTCAAAACTATGGCTTAGAATAAAGAGGAAACACATGTGTAACTGTGGAACCCTTTGTTAAAATCTCAGAAAGCTTTGGGAAAATGTGTCATAACCCCTCTCAAAAAATGACATGGACTTCTAAGGGTCTTTAGGACACCCTTTGTTTACCTTCTCTTAATAATAGACATTTGAAGAACCATGCAGGCATGATACCACAACCCACAGGAAGCCCACGTCAAGAGAAGGACTTAATTGTGGAGATGAGTTTAATTTAATGAAGTGGATTATAAATGGATACACAGAAAATCCACAACGTTTTTAAGGGTATTTTTCATGAGTCTAGACCAATTGGTCGGCAAACTGCAGTTCAAGAGCCACATACAGCTGATGAGCCATGGTTTGCCGCTCTGTGGACTAATGAGTTTGCCGACCACTGGGATAAGGGTTTCATCACAAGGAACAACAATAACCTGTAATTATTGGAACTGAGAGTCTAGGTCAGTGGTCAGCAAACTCATTAGTCGACATAGCAGCAAACCGAGGCTCGCGAGCCACAGTTTGCCAACCACTGATCTAGACCAAAAGAGAGAAAGACAGTACAAGATGCAAAAGAAGACTTTTAACACCAACCTTATCAACTTTTATAGACAGGAGGAAAGCAGAGGAATCACAAACATAGGCTATTTCTTATAAACATAAAAAAGAAATGACCCAGAGGATAAAAGCAAGAGGCCTCAGAGGAAAAAGAAAACTCGAGGATCTAAGATGTAGAACTGAGAGTCAGAGCAAATAGCCTCTTGGGTATAGGACCGCACTTTAATCGCGGACCTGGGTGAGGTGTGCCCAGCTGGGTTTCAGAATTGCCTTGACAAGGGGACTGCTGTGTGCGCCCATAGTGCCTGTAGCAATTATCTAGGTCGCATCCTGCTCTTGTATTTTATATGTGAATGTGTAGGATAATTTTTTAAAGTTTTTCCCATCAAGAGATAGAATTACCATATCCAAAATGTCTCATTGCATCTTGACCTTATTTAAATGACAAGATTCTTGAATTTGTAATAGGATGAGAATGCGGGGTCTTGCAGGCAAGGTATCAAAAATAAACAAAGGCAGACATTAATTACAGTGGTTAAGACAGATTTTTATTCACTTACTAGCGGAATGAGGGGAAGGAGATGAGCCTCATTCCCCTGTGGGCAGAGGTGACTGGGTGTCACCTCTCAGGCAGGTGTCTCAGGCAAGGGCGGGGGTCATGGAGGGACTCAGCCTCATGTTGCTAGAAGCCAAGCTCCAGTTAGGTCTCTCTCTCTCTCTCTCTCTCTCTCTCTCTCTCTCTCTCTCTCTTAAATATATTATTATTGATTTTCCACAGAGAGAAAGGGAGAGAGATAGAGAGATAGAGTGTTTGAAACATTGATCAGCTGCCTCCTGCACAACTCTTACTGGGGATATGCCCATAACCAAGGTATGTGCCCTGGGACCTTTCAGTCTGCAGGCCGACGCTCCATCCACGGAGCCAAACTGGCTTCCACCAGTTAGGTCTCTCTTGGGGCAGAGGTTTGAATGGGGTTGTGCTATGCCGAGAGTTCTATAGTTCTCAGGGGTGAGCGTATTTTGGATGTGAGAGAAATATAAATAATTTATGGCCAGAGTTCAGACCGGCAACTTGGAAACATAGCCTGCAAATCCTCTGATCCTCTTACTATCAAGAAAGGGTTCTAATCTAATTATCTTGCTCTTGAATCTGGGAGAGCTTGTGACTGTATGACTAATAGAATTTGGCAGAAGCGGTGCTCATGCCTAGCCCATAAAAGTCTTTGCTCATTGGACCGGTCAAACTTGGAGACCTAATCTTCCATGTTAGAAGGATGCAGACAATAATTCCCCAAAGAAGGGAGGATTGGATAGATTACAGATATGGAATGGTTACTAGGTACCACTAAGGGACCAGTTGAGGTTCAACTAATAATGTTATAATGAGTGAAAGCTGATTTAACAAATGAGTTAATGAGCGGGTCTCCTCAGAGTAGATAAAGCTGTATCTAAATTGGAACAGCATTAGAATAAAAATAAATTTAAATAATTAATGATCAACTCCTGCATAGTATATTTAAAAACATGACAAGATAATGAATCTTAAGTTAGGGTAATTAATGGTCACGTGAGGACCTCTGAAGCTATGAACATTTTTTCTACTTGCCAGGAACAGAAGAGCATTTGATTGGTGATCATTATCTCCACCTTTTTAGTATTTGTGGTGGGCATGGAATGCTCACTTTAATTGAACATGCCTGTTTGGCAAGCCTTCTGAGGAGAGGACTGTCATGCAGCACACGCCTAAACGTTAGATATTAGTTAGAAGCCCATTACACAAATGAGAAAATTGGCGCAAGAAAAAGAACGTAGGTTTAAGACAGGTTTTCAGACGTCTTTATGGCTTTTAAGAAGTGTTTTCTGTCAAACCACTTCACATTCTGTTTTTTGGTAGTTTTTTTTTTAACATATAACAGTTATTTTATTTTAACAATTGATGAATTTAACTTGGAAAACTTACATCCTAAAAAAGACAGTTGATTAAACTTTCCTCAGATAGTTGCGCAGATTAGGCCCTGGACACTCCATGTCTTCTCCCAAATACAGTGGTACCTCGAGATACGAGTTTAATTTGTTCCGTAACCTTGAGGCGTGGGAAACTTTGAGACGCTCGAGTCGCGGTAAACTGGTGGGTCGTGTGCAGCCGGCCGATCCGCACGATGACTCCTATCTCAAATGTTGCTCGTATTTCAAAGCAAAAATCGCTCGCTCGACGGCTTGTATCTCAAAAATCTCGAATGTTAGGACACTCCTATCTCGAGATACCACTGAATTTCCTTCCCAATGCGATCCCCTTGGCTGCTCCCTTCTTCCTGTACCCCTCACTCTTGGCATTCTCATTCTCCCCTAACCTGATGTAATCTTTTTCATAGCTGTGATCCCCTTTTAACCCACTGTATATTTTATTTATTTATTTATTTATTAAAAAATTTTATTAATGTATTACATGTATACATATCTTCCCGTTGCCCCCACCCCCATGCATACCGTAACCCCCCAGTGTCTTGAGTCCATTGGTAATGCTTATATGCATGCAGACAAGTCCTTTGGTTGATCTCTTATCTCCCCCACCTCTCCCTAACCTCCCCGCTATAATTTGACAGTCTGTTTGATGCTTTACTGCCTCTCTATCTATCTTTTCGTTCGTTGGTTTATAATGTTCTTTATTCATAAATGAGTGAGATTATGTGGTATTTTTCTTTTAATGACTGGCTTATTTCACTTAGCATAATGCTCTTCAGTTCCATCCAGGTTGCTGCTAATGGTAAGAATTCCTTCTTTTTTATGGCAGCATAGAATTCCATGGTGTAGATGTACCACAGTTTTCTGATCCACTCATCTGCTGACGGGCACCCAGGCTGTTTCCAAATCTTAGCTATGGTAAAGTGTGCTTCTATGAACATAGGGTACATAAATCCTTTCTGATTGGTCTTTCTAGTTTCTTAGGATATACACACTGTATATTTTAGATGTGTGTTTTCTGTTGTCTCTTGGATCCAGAACATAAAGTTTTCCGATCAGATGTTTTTATCTTATTTTGTTCACTGATGTGCACCTCTCGTTTCTAGAAAAGTACACGAGACCCAGCAGGTGTTTGGGATGCTTTCTCTGAAAGGATGTATGTGCGCATGGCTTGTGTGCAGTGTGTAACACGGTAAACAAGAGGACAGTGCCCCTGCCGGCAGGAAATTGACCCTGCAGCCGGTGAAACTTGAGGAGAGCTGATTCTGCCCTATGTTTCAGTGAATTACTTTAGCTCAGCTCACGCTTTCTCTGGTCTTTCGGAACTCGTAGTTGTTTGCTCCATGTCCAACTACTGTCTCGCTTTTCTCCAATGTTCCCATTTACTTGGCCTGATTTTTCACTCTTATCTCGTCCATAATATTTATTTAAAGAAAATATTAAGTAGTGAAATTGGAAAGAAAAACCTCTCTTTTAATAAAGACAAAGCACAGAGCAGGGAGTATGTGTTGGCATTTTTTTCTCTCTCTCTCTGCACGTTTGCAAACTCTTCATTTACCTTTGCAATCTAGTGCGGCTTAAATCCTCATTTACCAGAACCTTCCCTTGTCCTCCTGGGCACTCAGCTACCTTCCAGCTCCATCCGTTTTTAATGGGCCTGTTGACTCATGGGGACTTTTGTCTGCCCCTCTAACCCCAAACACGCTTTTATGGTTACAGTCATGTTTAGTGAGTAACACTGTTTTCAACTCTTATATATCTCCCTCAAACAGCAAAAAAAACATTGTAAAAAAATCCAGAAAACTAGACATCTGCTCTACTCCAAATTTATAAATGCATATTTACTGTGGATCTGACTGCTCAGAGGAACATTTGAGAGGACGTCAAGTCAATACAAGAGAATGTTCACTTGGGAAGATAAAATTGGAGATGGGGAGCGTTCGACTGAGGACATTTAAAGGAAAACAAGTAAAGCTTTCAATACAAATGATGAGCTCAATTTCTGCAAGAACTTCAGAAATGCAAAAGTTGATAGGAGTGGGAAGTTTTGTTAGTCCACCAGTCAACCAGAATATGCCAGACACATGGATGCTTGCTCTCTTTCTCCCTTACACAGACACACACACACCTATCACAAAGAAAAAGACAGTACACATGTTACACACAATAGTAAGATTGCAGAAGATACTTTTTGTTTACTCTTTTTTTTTAAATCTTTATTGTGGGGAGTATTACAATACCCCCTTATTTCCCTATAGATCCCTTCTAGCCTGCCCCTGCCCCAGGCTTTTATTGTCTGTGTTCATAGGTTATGCATGAAACTAAATCCCTTTAAGTGATAAAGGGAGTGCCAAGCTGAAACCGGTTTGGCTCAGTGGATAGAGCGTCGGCCTACGGACTGAAGGGTCCCAGGTTCGATTCCGGTCAAGGGCATGTACCTTGGTTGGGGCACATCCCCAGTGGGATGTGTGCAGGAGGCAGCTGATTGATGTCTCTCTCTCATCCATGTTTCTAGCTCTCTATCCCTCTCCCTTTCTCTCTGTGGAAAATCAATAAAATATATATTTAAAAAGAGAGAGAGAGAGAGAGAGAGAGAGAGAGAGAGAGAGAGAAAATAAAAACAAAACAAACAAGCAAACAAACAAACAAACATGGTAACTCGTAGCCTGGAGAGTTCTTTGGGTTGATGGCACGGTTTCACAATAAGGTATTTTGTTTTAATTGTATCATCATTAAAATAAATCTCTATTTTAGTTGTTAGTTATCTTACATTATACAGTTTTGATTCTAATTTCTCTCACAGTCATACTCTTTTTGTATTTATACTATCAACTTTTAATTTGCATAATGCATTCTAGTATTTATTATATTTTTTCAACATACGCTTAAAAGTGATTTTGCCTTCCTTTTTCTCACATTCTCATTGATTATCTTTGCCAAATGAAAATAAAATTTTGTTTACCCACTTCTGAAAAACAAAATAAAAGTGAGCAAGAAGCCGAAACCTGTTTGGCTCAGTGGATAGAGCGTCAGTCTTCTGACTGAAAGGTCCCAGGTTTGATTCCGGTCAAGGGCATGTACCTTGGTCGCGGGCACATCCCCAGTAGAGGACGTGCAAAAAGCAGCTGGTCAATGTCTCTCTCTCATCCATGTTGCTAACTCTCTATCCCTCTCCCTTCCTCTCTGTAAAAAATCAATAAAATATATTTTTTAAAAAATGAGCAAGTAAAAAATACACATAGTATTCTAATGGGACTGTGCTCAACTTTTAAAATACTTCAAATCTAAATTAGAGAAATCTCAAATATAATAATAATTAATAAGCCTAAACAAAAACGCACAACCCAGTACAAAACCATTTGGTAAAATTTAACCACTATTGACAGCAAAAATTCATCTAGAAAATGCACATTGCTTATATAAAGTGATAAAGTTGATGTACATTAAATCATGAATCTTTATTTTAACATATTGAATAAAATTCTAGGCATTTCTATTTAAAATAGGTACATAAAGATTATTTCTAGTCTCATTTTTATTTAGTTCTTGAAAAAATTTTATTAGGATAAAACATGGAAAATGAGGATAAATATTAAAAAAGGTTTTCAATAGCACAATATATCAAATTGATATAAAAATGAGCTAAAATACATTGGGTTTTACCAGGAGTTAAGTATATCAGGAAATTCATAAGACACATATTCCAAAGCAATGATCTGCTAGAAGTGAAACGAAATTGATATTTCTTTTACATTAGCAGCAATAATGTAAAATACATAAAAAAGTCTTAATAAGATACATGAGAATTATATAAGTGCAACTATAAAAAAGCACTGTAAGTTACCAAAGGCCTAGGTACCTGGTACAGTCATTTAATTTAATGGGGAAAAATATATATAACACCTTTACATTTTGCCTGAAATCTTTTGTGAAAATGAGGCAGAGAATACTTAAATAATGTAATTATTAAAATTAATTATGTATCTTTTGTGCTTTTAAATAATAATTTGTATTATTCACAGATAGGTCATTCATATTCTTTCCTCCATGAGTTAATGTGTGAAATTTTCCTTTCCTTATTCTTCCTGTTGTTTCTTTTCATTTTTTGTTATACTTCTGATCCTTCCACTGATTCCCTGATTGAAAAATGCCTGGCCTTTTCTTGTTGAATAGTTCCAATCCCTCTTTTGTTTCTTTAAACTAAAGTTCAGGGGTCTCTACCGTCTTTTTGAATATAGTGTAGATAATCTTTCAGTCAAGTTTAGCTCTGATGCATTTTGGAAATGTTATTCTTCTGTGCTACAAAATGTATTCTTGTTCCCCGATTGTAGTTGGCTTTAAGTGTCAATTTGCACACATGTTCCTTACCAACTCCGTTACTTGTTCATGCTTTCATTTGTTTATATCAGGTGATGGTGATCCCAGTGCTGTTCAATCATAATAGGCTGTTAATCCTCCAGAAATCTTTTATCAGTCTTTTCCAGATTTTTCCATGTCTTCCTCTAACCAAGTAGCAGCAGCCCTTTGGCAGATAATTCAAGGCCATTGCTGAGACTATCGCTCAGGCTACAGCCAAAATAACTACATAGGATAAATAAATTCATTATTAGGTGTGGTTTTTTTTCCCAAAGATAGTTGGACAATCAGTACAAAATGAAGCTCCCAGCTAAAAAAGAGGCCATCCATAATTCATTAACCACGTATACTTTAAACATTTATGCAAGTTAAAATTCAAGAATATTTGAATGATAATGCTCACAGAGAAAATTTGATGACAATCGTTTTGTTAAAAAAAAAGTGAATTCACATTAAGAGGAAAATAAGAAACGGAGCTAGAGTAAAAATAAGATTAAAACATAATTTTTAGAGGTGCTAACAAACCCAAGCAAAAAGGACAAATAATAGCAAAACACAGAACCCGTTATCAGATCTGATGAATATAAAACTAGGAATCTTAGATATAAACAACAAATATGGCTTTGAATGCAGGAATGGTGCCTGGAGAATACTAGCATGCCAATTAAGAAAACAACAACCACACCCCCCCCCACACACACACACACAAAACAACTCATAGACAGGACAACAGTGTGCTGATTAGAAATGGGGGTGGGGAGATAGAAGAGTGTCAAGGAGGATGCATGGTAACTGAAGGAGTTTGACTTTTGATGGTGAACACACACTATAATATACAGATGATGTGTTACAGACTTGTATACCTGAAACCTATATAATCTTGTTAACCAATATCAACCCAACAAATTAAAAAAAAAATTAAATGTGCCACACAAAAACAAACTCTTTCAAAGAAAGCTTCTGGAATGTGACCAAAATCAGTCATCTACCACCAAACGATTTGGAAGAGGAGAGGAGAGATGATGATGCTGCTTGTACATATTCAGAGCGTTCTTCAAATGTAGTTTCTAGTTCATATTTTTAAAGAAAATGGCCAATAATTAGTGGGTGGTCTTTACGAGTGTATTAACAAGGAACCCTAATTATAACATGCTATTTAATTCCATCAAAATCATTATTAATTTTGCCCTAATGCATGAATGTACTGAGCGCAGATGGTTCCCTCAGAAATAGAAGGAAAGAGATAAAGAGGGATAAAATAAATCCACTTGTATAAACGTCATTCATTAACTATATTACTAAGTAAAGAGAATACATGCATAAATTAATAGATCACAGAGAGTTCTAAAGTGCCTGTCTTTCAGGCATAGTTGTAGAATGCATCATCATTAAGATTATTACCATTAACTTGTTTTAGAAACAAAATATTAAATAGCTTTTTTCTGAAAGAGCTATGACAAAGGCCAAGAAAATAAAGCTTGTCATGCTCGACTACTAACCTAAAAATACTGTATTTTCCGGCGTATAAGGCGACTGGGCGTATAAGACAATCCCCAACTTTTCCAGTTAAAATAGAGAGTTTGGGATATACCCGCCCAATAAGACGTTATAATAAGTTGTGATATATTCATACAAGAACACTACACCAAAAATAAAAGACTACTCAGGACTTTTGAGAAGATTTTCCTGGGTTAAAAAGTCTTCTTATACACTGGAAAGTACGGTAGATAAACTGATAGTCTTCATGCTTCTACTAAGAGACAACCAGCCAAGTACCCTGACCATGTTTTCTTTAGTAACAATTTCAAGTTTATCTGAGGACAGCTACCTGGTGCATCCAGTTCCAGAAGCCCCTGAGGTAGTTCAGCAAATCGTAAAGGCAGGAGAAAAGTAGGAGGGCAGCGGTTCTCAACCTGTGGGTTGCGACCCCTTTGGGGGTCTAATGACCCTTTCAGAAGGGTCGCCTAAGACATCCTGCACATCAGATATTTATTTACATTATGATTCATTAACAGCAGCGACATTACAGTTATGAAGTAGCAACAAAAATAATTAATTGTATGGTTGGGGGTCACCACAACATGGGGAGCTGTATGAAAGGGTCACGGCATCAGGAAGGTGGAGAACCACTGTAGGAGAGGATGGATTATGACACTCACAGAATCCACAGGAAGCCAAAGCATTGTGGGTCTAGTTTCCTCCACTAAGACAGAAGCTGCTGTTGTAGTAGAGAGAGCATCTCCTCCCCCTTACCTTCCACGCCATTGCCTGGCACCGTGTGCTGGTGGTAAAACAGGGTAAGTGCACCACACCTGTTGACCGAACTTTCTAGATACTTTAGAATGACCATGATCATCTAGGATGTCTGTCTCTCTAAGTTCTGTTGTAGATGCAAAGTAAATGAAACGCCAGGAGTTTTTAACACTCTTCGTTCCAGGCCCTGAAATAAAATACATAAGGCGGCATGATAAGCTGATTGAAACAAACATAAATCTTCAAAATGGCTTCGGAAAAACCTAGTGCCTGAACTCTACCGCCATAAACATTTTTAAAGAATGTTACCTAAAAAATATAGATCCCAAAGAGTACACGCCTGCTGAATATAACTTTAAAAATGATTTATGTGAATATATCCAACGAAGACCAAAATAGAATTAAGAATTGAATATGACTTTAAAATGATTTATAGGAGTATAATAACAAATACCAAAATAGAAGTAAGAGAAGTAGGAAAGAATCACTCACGCTTGAGCCACTACAATGTGCCAAGCACTCTCTCTATATGTTATTAATAGCTTAGAATCAATCGGGAAAGCCTGGTTTGAGCCTTGATTCTGCCATTACTAGCTGAACATTTCCTAAATGCCATGTCCTAAGGATGCATCAGTGAATAAGACTAACACAGCCCTGCCCCCGTTAGGTTTACAATTCCAATAATTTAATCATGCAGCTCTAGCTGGTTTGGCTCAGTGGATAGAGCGTCGGCCTGCAGACCAAAGGTTCTGGGTTTGATACTGATCAAGGGCACGTACCTTAGCTGCAGGCATCTCCCTGGTCTGGGCCCTGGTCAGGGCTCCTACAGGAGGCAACTGATTGATGTGTTTCTCTCACATCGATATTTCTCTCTGTCTTTCACTCTCTCTTCTACTCTCTAAAAATCAGTGGAAAAATATCCTTGGGTGAGGATTAACCACAACTTTAATCATAGAAAATATATTTGTGGTCCATCTATCATATGCCCAATACAATTTTAGGCAATGATGTAGCAGCAATGAACAAGAAAGACAGGCTCATGTTCTCACGAGCTTACGTTCTAGTGTAGGAGAAAAGCTTATTTCTATATTTCTTCTCACAACATCGTTATCTAAACATTCAAAGATCTCTACTCTTTCTGGTTCTCTCTAGAATATTTAAAATTTAAAAAAAAATTACTTATTCGGATCTCTATGAGGAACTTAAAGAAGTATCTGATACCAGAGAAAGATTTCCTACAAATGGTGATTATGTCATTATTTGACTTGCAGAAATATTTTGTCAGTTTGGTTCACGGATAAATTCAATGATAAGGTTCATGTCAAACAGGCGATATAGAAGAAAAATACCCTTCGGTTGAACAGCAGTATGTTGAGCATTTAATGTATATGGAACGGAAGGTTTTGTGGAAATTGTGGAATATAGTTTTAGTGATGGATATTATTCTCCATACCCATTGCATACTGAGTTATTGAAATCCATTCAAATCATTTAATAAATTGGTTGTTAAAAGTAGTTCCAGTTCAAATTCCAGAAATAATTTGAAGCAGCACTTAACATATCTCAGTACAGATTCAGTGAGCTCTGAGTAAATGAAGTTTAGGTGTATGAGATACCTGTCCCAGATGCCCCGCATCTGATATATTCTGTATCATGCACGCATTACACTCATGTTAATGAACACCTTTTTTAAAGTCTGAAGCAAGAAGGTAATGAGAAATTTTGCAAAAAAAAAAAAGTACAGCTTGCCTTATAGAGAGGCAAGTCTCCCTTACAGAGAGGAAGGGACGGGGATAGAGAGCTAGAAACATCGATGAGAGAGAAACATTGATCAACTGCCCTTTGTCCACCCCCTACTAGGGATGTGCCCACAACCAAGGTACATGCCCTTGACCGGAATTGAACCTGGGACTTTTCAGTCTGCTGTCTGACGCTCTATCCACTGAGCCAAACTGGTCAGGGCTCTTGTCCACATTCTTGCTCAGATTTAAATAGTAGAGCTTCAGCAACTCTATAAATAATCTTGACTAAATATGACCTGGAATTTAAAAAAAAAAAATTTTAACAGACCAGCTTTTGGCTTTCTACATAATTTCCCTGGCATCCAACTAAGAATGTGCTCCTTGTTTGGACTTGGCTCTTTTCACTGGGATACTGTTAGTATATGCTGTGTTCTCATATCTATTTATTTAAACTCCACCCCCATTCCCGGCCTAATGAACTCCATACTTTTATATGAGCTTCCAGCCCCCTTAGTTTCCCTTCAAAATTGGCCAACTGTTTAATACTTTGTAATTCTTATCATTTTCAAAAAGCAGTATGTGGCCACTTATCCAAAACTACTTAGTGCTAAGGATTTAGTGTTAGCCATCATAGAGAATAGTTTCACCATTTTATTGAACTGATTTTTATTCAGGTGGTATGTGTTGTTTTTTTAATGTTTTGCTTTAAATGAGACACGAGACTTGCAATGCTTTGAAGAGAGAATAAACAAGTTAAAAGAACACACAAATAAAATGATGATTTTTAAGTTCCAATTATTTGAAGTGTTCAGCACACACCTTCAAAATAACAGTGATTTCGTGAGGCCCTCTGAATTTTATAATTCTTATTAGACCGCTTCATTGAAGAATTGTGAAGTTGGTATATCATGCACGTCACGGAATTTTCTCTTCTGAAAAGGGCCAGAGAAGGAGAAATCAGAGGATGTTCAGTCCTTCTAGGATGAGAGGGAAGTGTATTAAGGAGTGAAGGAGACACAGACCCTGAGGTTGAAGAAAGTGAAGGACGGCTAACACGAGTTTCCCATTTCTGTGGAAACTCAACACACATTAGGACTTGCCTTACAATCAGTGCGGGCAGGCTGTACTTTTTTTTTTTTTTTGAAAATTTCTCTTTCCCTTCTTGCTTCAATCCTCTCCATGCTGAAAGAGCCATTTTAAATATAACCTGCTCTTCAAATCCTCCTTGACTTCCTTTTTGTCCTCCAAACAGGCTCAATCCTTCAACCAAGAACACGGAATGCAACCGAACGCAGGACAATGTGGTCGGTGTTCCCTGCCACAGAGATAATGCCGTGTTCTATTCTGTCATACAAGTTTGTGCTTCTGCAACGTAAGGAGATTTGATAAACTCAGATCCAGTGAACTCATTAGCTATCAGGTACCATAACAGTCACACCGTGCATAATGCCCTTACAGAAGCCGGGGGAAGTTAACTTAAAGACTTCCATTATGTCTCATGACGTGCTATTTTTCTTTGATGATCATTTGCAAAATCAGATTTAGTCGGGGATTAGTTTAAATACCACTGCTCTCGACTAAACTCCAGGAGAGCAGGCGCTGTGTTTTGTTTACCTCCCCCGTATCCCGAGCAGGCCTAGTCCTACCAAGCAATCAATAAATATCTGTTGAAGGAAAGAGTAGATCAATAAAAAAAGTATTTTATGCCTAGTTTATAAGTGCGAAAAGCCAGTTTCGGTAAAAGTAAATAACTCAAGGTCACTTTACAAGTAGTAGCAGGATTGTGACCAGACTCACAACTATTGATTCCCGTTCTTATGAAAGCTCAGCCAGACTTTATGGCATTTAACGCTCACCAAGTGAGGGAGGCGCATGGAGTTCTTAAAACAGAAGAGGGTCAAGCCACGCATGTGTTATCTAGTTGAGTCTCATTGGGAAGACATTATTTCATCATCCACTTCTTCATTCAGAAATATTATTCATGTATATAATTAACTGCCTCTCTGATTTGTACGGAGTTCCTGTGGGCTGATGTGGGTCTCGTAATTAAGTGTCATGTCCCCATGACAACAGACATCTCTTTATCTCTCCTGTTTCAGCAACTGTTCGTTTCTCCTCAAATTGCTTCTCCTGATGGTCCATGAGATATAATGTTGATTGTTCCTGGCTGCCTATGTGTTTAATGAAAACTGTATTTCCAAAGCTCCCTTGAATGTAGGGGGTGGCTCCGAGACCAATTTTTGTGAATAAGATGTAAGTAGAAATGTTTCATGGGACGAAGGTAGAGAGAGGTGACGTGCTTTTCTTTCTCTTTTTATCTGTCCTGCTGGGATTCGGTTCTGAGTTCTAGCATTCATCCTGGATCATGATCCTACTGCAAGCCTGGAAGTAGGCTGAGTCCATACTGGAAACCATGCTGATTCTGGCTCTCTCAGAACTTCTTTTACTAAAGAGCAAAAATAATTGCTGTCTTATTGAAGCCATTGATCTACTGTTCTCTGTTTGTTTGTTTTTTAATTTATAACTAAATGTAATCCTAAATGATACTTATCCTGAAATAAAGGTGATTCAATATGAGCTAGTTTTCTGGCATCAAGAGACATCAAAAGAGAAATTGCATATGCCCATAAAATAAGTCTTTCAGTTGAGTAACCGATTTGAAGGCAAGGATTGCTATAAATAAGTTATCATTCATAAACTAGAGCTCTGATAGTAACAAATTCGATATATGGGAGGCTTCCATTTCCATTTCCGACCATTTATTCCACCTTTTAGTGTCGTATGCCTTATCTATATAATAAAAGCCTAAATGACCGTTATGGCAGAATGACCAGAACAACCGGTCATTTTTTTGAAATGATGCACACTGACTACTACATTGGGCAGATGCTCAATGCAGGAGCTGCCCCCTGGCCATCAGTGTACTTCCACAGGGGAAGCGGTACTCAGCCAGAAGCCGGGCTCACGACTGGTGAGCACAGTAGTGGTGGCTGGAATCTCTCCTTAGCAATCGTGCTAAGGAGCAACAAGCTGAACAGTAAGAAGCCTGCCATTAAGGAGCAGGGAGCCAAGCATTAAGGAGTGAGCAGGTGGGTGGGCAGAAAGGAGCAAGGGATACCAGACTGTGAAAGGGTGCAGGCCAGGATAAGGGGATCCCCTCCCCCCTAGGGCATTAATTTCATGCACTGGGCCTCTAGTCTACATATATAAAAGCCTAAGCGACCAAACAACCAGACTACTGGTCAACTGCTCACTGTGATGTGCACTGACCACCGGGAGGCAGATGCTCAATGCAGGAGCTGCTCCCCGGTGGTCAGTGTGCTCCCACAGTGGGAACACTGCTCAGCTGACCTCCGGGTGCCAGGCGCCATGCTCATGGCTGGCGAGCACCGCTACAGTGGCGTGAGCCTCTCCTGCACCTACAGCAGTGCTACCGAGTGGCGGCGGCAGCAGGCGCAATGGGGCTGGAATGAGCAGGAGGGGTGTGCACCTGGCCTGGGCGCAGGCTCCTCCCTGGCTGCCTGCCACTTCACACACTACTATATTCCTTGGGGGAAGTTGGACTGCCGGTTTCAACCCAATCCCCATGGTCCCATATCCCCCGATGGGTCCTGGATTGTGAGAGGGTACAGACCAGGCTGAGGGACCCCACTGGTGCACAAATCCATGCACCGGGCCTCTAGTATATTATAAAAATGACCTCATCACTAAATATGCAAAGAATAAAGAAAAGTCAAATTTAAAAATGAAAGTAGAGAAAGTCCTATTAGATAATTATAAAGTAATATGGAGTGAAATGGTCTTTAAAAGGTAAGAGAATATAACACCCAATTTTAAAGAATAGAGGCATGTGTTTAGAAATTCTCTTCTGTGGGAAATAAGTGTGTCAGCTTGAAGAGATCACAGGCAATTAATAGTTGGATCATGTTTGTATTTTCTATTCTTCTTGCCTCCAAACCAAAAGGTACCCTTCCTGGAGCCTGCCCTGGAAAAAGTGACCCCCCAGCACAGCTGTCTCCAAGGCAGACCTCAGATACTGGCTCCTTGGAACAGGTTGAGGTGCTCAAGGCTAATGATCCCAGAGCCATCTTTGGGGGCAACTTAAGCAATAATATCCAAAAGGATCTGATTCTCCAATTCTGCATTTGGTTGCTTGTATTCTCATGGTTTCAGAAATTACCTGCCTGCTTACTTTTTGCTGCCTGTGCACACCCTTCCCTGCAGGACACGCGGTTACCCTGACCTCCTCTCATCCCAGTGAGTAGGCCCTTTCTTTTGGGCCTCTATTGTTCATACTTCATATCCACTTGGATAGTTCAGAAACATATGTGACATCTAAACTGGTTTCCTTTGCCAAATTACTTTCTTAGAGGGCTGGTTCTAAAAATGTTAGCTAAGTAAAATTCAGAAAGTGCCTGTCAAATGTCTAGCCTGTGCCAAGTGCTATAAGAGGTGCTGTTGAGGTCTCTCAGGTCTGTTCAGTCTAAGCAGCTCAGAGAAGATTCAATCCTTTCCTAAGACCAATCAACCCAATGTTTACCTACCTTCTAAGTGCTTGGAAATTATTTTTAAATAATGTGGGGTTATTTTTTAAATCATGAATAATTATTTTCAAATAATTAAAATTATTTAAATTTTTAATTAATAATTAAAAAGTGTTCTTTAAATTTTTTTTTTAAAAATAACAATATCAGGAGGAAATGCCTGTGATCATCCCACCTATTGAGGAGAGCTCAGGGACTCCCCAGGGAAGCAGGGACTGATGCTAACACCTGTGCTGGCCACTAGTGACCTTGGTAGAGGCCAAATAGTGATTCCCAGTGAAGTAAGCGATTCTCTCATCTTCTGAGAACAAGGAATTTTGTTTCTATTTCACTGCAGGTTTTAAATATTCAAGGAAGAATAAAAGGATTAAATGTAAAGTCTTCCCACTCAGGAAAAAAGAAAAGACATTTTTTCTCCTTTTGTGAGTATAATAGTGCTTATTTTTAAGACCTTAATTTGCTTTTTTCATAATAATTAGTTAGTAATTAGTGAACAAAACTGTAATGTACTATGGGTATGATTTATAAATGCTTAAATGACAAACTCTAACTAGGATAATTTCCATCCTGATGTGTTGTTAAATAACAATATATTCTAAATGAGTAAACTTGAAAGAAGTCAGCCATTGGGGACTATTGGCCACCTGATAATTACACTTGATCTGACGTGGACATCAAAACCAATTACATGTACTAAACAGAAAGAGACAGGTCAACTCCACAGAGAGATGAAATGGGCTCGGACAGATGGACAAAATGCAAATCATGATGGGTTTCTTAATGAAAAAGAAATGCAATGCAGTTTAAAGCCCTATGAAAAATCTGGATAGCTATTCCAAGTGTACAAATTACTGAAAAAAAAATTGAAACAAGATGGATTGTCGTACTTCCAACAACCAGGAAAACCATTCCTGTAGAGCAGTGGTCGGCAAACCGCAGCTTGCCGCTCTGTTGACTAATGAGTTTGCTGACCACTGGACTACACTAAATATTATCGTGTAGTTGGAAGCTGTCAGGATTAGGCGATTGTGGCATATTGTGTGCAAAGAGGTAAAGGGTAGTATATGACAGTGGTCGGCAAACTCATTAGTCAACAGAGCGGCAAGCTGCAGTTTGCTGACCACTGCCCTAGAGAATTTAGAATTTAGAAGGCAATGAGGTTAGGGAGAAAATTACTTTTATGGTATACTAAAGGACTGGTGCACCAAATTTGTGCATGGGGATGTCCCTCAGACCAGCCTGAACCTTCTCCAATCTGGGACCCGTTGAGGGATGTCCAACTGTCGGACATTCCTCTCACAATCCAGGACTTCTGGTTCCCAACTGCTCACCTGCCTGCCTTCCTGATTGCCCCTAACTGCTTCTGCCTGCCAGCCTGATCACCCCTAACCACTTCACTGCCATTCTGATTGATGCCTAACTGCTCCCCTGCTGGCCTGATTGCCCCTAACTGCCCTCCCCTGCCAGCCTGGTCACCCCTAACTGCCCTCCCCTGCAGGCCCGGTCGGCTCCAACTTCCTTCCTCTGCCGGCCTGGTCATCCCTAACTGCCCTCCCCTGTAGGCTTGATCACCCACAACTGCCCTCCCTTGCAGGCGTGGTCTCCCTCAACTACTTTCCCCTCCTGGCCTTAATGCCCACAACTGCCCTCCCTTGCAGGCCTGGTCCCTCCCAGCTGCCCTCCCCTGCTGGTCATCTTGTGGTGGCCATCTTATGTCCACATGGGGGCAGCCATCTTTGACCAAATGGGGACAGCCATCTTGTGTGTTGGAGCGATGGTAAATTTGCATATTACTCTTTTATTAGATAAGATTTGTATTAGTTTGAGAGGGTTACAATATCAACATACCACAGACTGGGGCACTTTAACAGCAGACATGTACTTCCTCAAAGTCATGGAGACTGGGTGGTGGCTGCTAACATGTCCTCGAGATTGGTTTCTTCAAAGACCTTTCTCTTGACTTTTACGTGACAGTCTGCTTCTAATATTCTCACATGGCCTTTTCTCTGTGCATGCCTGCCGTCTCTTCTTTTTCTTTCAAGGACACCAGTTATATTGGATTAAGACCTCACCCATATGACCTCATTTCACTTTAATTCCCTCTTTAAAGACCCTCTCTCCAAATGCAGTTGCATTCTGAGGTGCCAATGGTTGAGACCTCCACATTCAAATTTTGATGGACATGTTTCAGCCCATAATGATATTCAATGTACCAACTGGAGACTATTAGAACAAAAATATCAAGCAATAGAAATGGTTAGAGAAGCAATAAATTAAGTACCTTGCCAGAGAGGCATCCAGATCTGCTGATGGGTGACTGACCATCCAGGTGTGCCCGGTCTTAGCACTGAAAGTATTATATCCTGGGAAAATCCTTAAACCAGAAGCCCTGGTAACCAGGGTCATGTGTTGGATAACCCGTGGCCAGTGTTAATGGTAAGGTTGTATTTATTGACCAAGGAAGTAGGGCATATACTAAACAAGAGCAGTCTTGGGTTCTTAAAATTGTTCAGGAATGTGAATTCCACTCAGGGGGGCAGGCAGGCCTCCATACACCATAAAATAGGAATTCAGGTCATGGGGATATTAAGAGATCTCTAGTTTGTAATTAAAAGGGACACATTCTTACTTGCCAGTAAACCTCTCTCCAACATCTCTCATTGATAAATTCTGTCACTCAAATGGAGTCTCCCTTGTTTCTTGTTATTTTTTTAAATGAAGGAAGAACAGTATTCTTTTTTTTTTTTTCCAAATTCTGAGGATGACCATAAGCCCTCATTTTTCTAGGACAGTAGCACCATTTTACCTGTTGAGTCAGCAGAATTACTAGTAAGCACCCTTTCATCTTCAAAGGTTCCCATTCAGAGGATAGAATACATGGTCACACAACTTACGTTGCTCTGATTTCTCCTGGCCTCAGCACGTCTCTGTTTTTCTTTTCATAACACACCGGTTCCTGAGCTAGCCACTCACAGGCATGTGTCTCTTGCTCTCCTGGGTCACTTCACTTCCACGTCTGACTAAAGCATCGAAGAAGGACTCACACAGTTTGCTCTGGATCCTCCTAATGAAGCAGACCTTATATTGTCATAACAAAGGAGACAGCATGATTTGTCCATCATTTAAGAATCAGGATATAATGCAGTTTAAGTAGGGGGAAAATAGTGAATTTAAAATCATGCAAGTAAGTTACATACGTGGGCAAAAAATAATCATGGAATCTTAAAGGGCTTCAGGAATCATCTATTGGAATCCTAAATCCTCTCTTTTGGGAAAAGGGTAAGCTGAGGCTTGGAGACAGGAAGTGATTTGCCATAGGGTCTTGGGTCTAACCTAACTTGATCCAGTTAAAGATTCATGACCACCAATGAATTAGATACTTCCATTACCTAAAAGTCAGGCATTTTACCACTGATGACAACATATTTTTCATGCAAAATTATTTTGTGTACCTTTGAAAAATTATAAAACAGATGTCAGCAAAAGAAATTTTAAAAAGTGTAAGTCCATTTGCTTCCTGGAAATAATCACAGAATGATTTCTCTTATGATTCCTGTTTGATGTATTTGAGCTGTGTGTGTGTGTGTGTGTGTGTGTGTGTGTGTGAATATGCACATTTGTGTTTATGTGTGTGTGCATAAAAGTATACTTCCACTCATGTATACATGCAAACTGAGAGTTCTTCATTTTATGATACATATTAGCAATAACTTTAAGCCTAAAATATATATCATGAGCATTTACGCACTTTCCTGTAATATTGTTTTTAATGGTCACATGTTATTTCGTTATGTGACATGCCAACATTTATTCAACCACTCTGATGTTACTATTGAAGATTTAATTGTCTTTCTTTTTTATTTTTTTTCCCTATATAAGCGATGTTGCTAGAAAAACCCTTATGGTGGTATTTATAAATTATTACTTACATTTTTATTGAAAAATATATATTGCTGAGGGTGCACATTCTTAGTCTTTTAAAAAATGTGTCACATAGGGCCACTCAAGAAAGTTGTACTAATTTATACACCTGTGGTGCTATGTGGAATTTCTGTGTTCCTCCAAACTTTGACAACATTGCCAGTTATCTTTTCTTGGTCTTTGACAACTTGGTGGAGAAAAGTAGCACATCATTGTTTTAATTTGCATTCATTTCCCTATGTTTGCACTTGTGCAGTTCCTACAAGTTTATAGGTCTTTTTTGTAATGCCTTTTTCTATTTTTTAACCTTTTCCTCCTTTTGGGTTGTTTATACATTTTAACACCTAGCAATAGATCTTTGTAATAATACAACAATGCATTAACATAATGCCAGTTGAAAATACGTTGTGAGATTTTTTTACATGGAAAATAATATTTTTCCACTTTATTTCAACTATCTGTTTTCCTTAATTTGAAGAACTTTCAGAAAGTGTTATTATATCACTTATTATTTTATGTTGTTCATTACATCCTGAATATTATTGAAATACTCATTTTCCCTGGTAAATGCATTGTTATTGATTGATTCATTCCTTTTTGCATGTGTATATTACTTCATCTAGAAATTTACATGTGAATATGGTATGGGATACGGGTGCTATTATTTTCTAAACATTAGCTATTTGTGTCAATGGCAGTTGTTGAAAAAGTTCACCATTTCTGTTATTTGAGATGCCCCTTTATCACATTACTTTACTTGCTAAAACAATACAATGTATTTTAATATATTCTGCAACAATTTCAGTTCCCCTACCCAGACTTTTCTTTTAAAAATGATTTCTATATTGTTTCATGCTCTTCTTCCTGATGACATTTTTCATCACTTATGTCCTACTGCTAAATTAAGCAGTTTTTAATGACTTTTATTAATAGAAAAAGTTAAGGTGGGGAGAGGTAAAATCATTTCGGGGAACAATCTTATGCAAGGATGCTCTATGCCTCTCCGTTTGGAGAACATCTGTATGTGCGTACATAGGTGTGCTCCTCAGTAAGCAGCGAATGGCTTGCTGTTGTTAAGTAACCAAGGCCCTCTATTTTGTTATCTTCTATCGGATAGGTCACCAATCATACATATTAATACTGCATTGGTCTTCAATCATTTATTTCTATTCTTTTCAGCTAGAAAATTTATAAAGTTATACAATAAAAGTTGGGTAGGAAACACTCTTGTCTTCCTGTGGACTTCAATGTATGTGTCTCTATTGTGATATCACCGTTGATATCAGCAATATATTCTTAATTACATTGAGGCCTTTCTGTTTTTATCTTACTGAGATCATTTTTAAGCTTCAGAGATGAATTTTAACTTTTGTTAAATGGCTTTTAGTCTTTTTCAAGATGATATTATAGTTCTTCATCAATTAGAGTAATAAAATATACTGAGGTTTTCAATGACTTTTTACTGTTCTGCATGTGGGAGGTTATTATGGGTCATACCCTTTCTGTTCGTGTCTACCTGTGTGATCAAAAAATAGGGAGCAAAGAGATTCATAAGCACTGATGTTCTGATGTTCTCTGTCAAATGACTTAATTTTATTCGTCTATTTAAAAAATAATGCAAATCTTTAAAATGTTTAGAGATATTAGCAAAGAGTTGTATGCGTTTTTTATTTTTATTTATTTTTTTGGTCTAGGGTTAAGTCCTTTTACCTTACTCGGTATTCTTTTTTTTTTTTTTTTTTTCGGTATTCTTCCATTCCATGTTTCCTCCTACTACATGAGTCCTTATCCACTCCCTGTTTTCTGATGTCTCCTTACTTTTTTCTCCACCAACACTTAATAAATAGAGAATAGGTCCATGGCTTCAAAAGCAGCAAAGCTGATCTTACCGCTTACGCCTACAGAGTATACATCCTTGTGCCCATCTGAGTTTAAGCATTTACAACATTGCCGAATTGCACTTAAATGGAATCAACCTCTTCTTGGGTTTCTCTCACCGCCTCGCAATTATTCACTCTCTCTCCATTAATATCCTCAGGATCTGGCACTCACTGTCAGATTCACATTCCTGCAACACAATGCTCATCATCTCTGTCCTCCCACACACAGATAGTCACACACTCCCCACTGCCTCTCCAATTAAATAGATGTAGCCATCTCTCTTCCCGGTTCAAGGGTTCTCTCTTCCAAAGCGATAAGCTTAGCATATACTGCATAGTTGCTGTATGTTTTAACCAATCCCGCACCTCTTTTTATTTTTTTTAATATATTGTATTGATTTTTTTTACAGAGAGGAAGGGAGAGAGAGAGTTAGAAACATTGATTGAGAGAGAAACATCAATCAGTTGTCTCTTGCACACTTCCTCCTGGGGTTGTGTCTGCAACCAAGGTATGTGCCCTTGACTGGAATCGAACCTGGGACCTTTCAGTCCGCAGGCAGAAGCTCTATCCACTGAGCCAAATCAGTTTCGGCCCTGCACCTCTTTGTAATACTCATTTGCATTTGTGTTTTTCTTAAAATTTACAATGTTCTTTCATCTTCCTCCAGGAAATGAGGTAGTCTCTTTACCTGAAATTGTCTTTCTCATTCTGACTCTTTCTGGTTTACTCATCCTTTAAGGACTTACTATTTTCTCTCTGAAACCACAACTAAATAGACTACCCCTCCTCTTTTTCTCATAATTGGATGTAGCACATTAGAGCAGATTCTAATTAGAGAGAAAATTTACACTAATATCCTCTGTGCCCTAATCATTCGAAGAGGAAGCATATATTTTTGGTAGCTCTTTCCACTGTCTCTCTCCCTTGCATGTGCTTAGAATCAGCCTAAAGACCAAACCAAACCATCTATTTGGGGAATCTTGGGACAGATGATGATGGAGAGATGGTTTTGCCAGACCCAAGATCACAGCTGAGTCCACAGGGAAGACATAAAAATCAAAACCTAGGATCTCATAATTCTTTCTGGGACTTCCGACTCTTAATTCCAAATTAAAACGGAGAGGGTTTAAACTAAGTTTTTGATCAATAATATCTATTTAACCCAGAAAAAAATTCGTGGTGAGGAAGTCAGCATGGCCTTATACCTCCATAATTAAACAGTAATGTCCATTTCTAATAAAAAAGTTTATATTTTATGTATACTTGATATTTCAGTAGATCTGCCATAATTTCCATTTTAGATATGGAAAACTCACAATGTGCAGATTACAGATTAATGCCCGGGGTAAGAAGGAAAGGAATTCACCTTTTTACAATTCAATCAAATGCAGAATTGGAGCAGTTAATGATTGTAGAATCTGAATAATCAAATAAGACATTTTCTAGTGAAAACTCATAAATTTTATTTTGGGAGTACATTAAAATTCAGTTAAATTTTAAAATCATAGCAGATCTTGAGCCACTGTTGAATAGTTGCTGCATCTATAGAAATCTATTTTAGAGATATGCAAGTACAAATTATGGAATGTCAGCATGCAATTTGATTTTATGTGCTTTTCTGCTAATATAAATAATGAAGCATGCTGAGAACATTCAGATACATTCAGCTGAGCATAATTAAAATACCGAGGTGTAACATGTTAAAAAGAAAGAAAGAAATTAAGTGCTAAAATGAAGTAGGTAGAAGGAGCAGCAATTCAAAGCAATAGCTGTGTTGTGATTACAGTAATGTGAATAGGCAAAATGTAATATTTTGGTAACTGGAAAGTTAATACAGACAGCGTCTTCCTATTCTCCGTGAATAATGGGGAGGCTTCATTGCAGGAGAATACATTTTTTTTCCCCCATCTCTGAAGATAAGTCTCCATGGTATTCTGAGCAAGCATTCTTGCCCAAATGGAACTAACTCTCTGATGGAATTGGCCACTGGGGCCTACAACAAATAATTAAAATGGGATTTGGAAATCAGCTCGTTTTTTGCGTCCAACACTCCCATTGGGTGAGCTGAATGAGGGCAGATCAGCTCCTTTAGACCATGAAAAACCACAATCAAACTTCCCGCTGATCACCACTAATTACACAGTGGTGGTGACTGCCCACCCGCACTAAAGGCAAACTTTCTTTTAAGTCTTGTGGCCGAGGCCCACCAAGGGAACAACTATTTATTTGTGCTTGTTTGGGCCAACTTAGAGAGTAATAGGTACTTACATTATGATAACAAGGAGCGTTTCATTAACTTTACTTAATTCTGTTTACATGGATTACTGAGCTCAACCCTTCTAGGTTGCAGTGATTCTCTAGGTACCTGTGTAATATCGGCTGTGCCCTCCCACCTCAGGTTCACCTTCTAATGGTCAATGGGGATTTATGAGAACTGATATGTAAGAGATGGGTAAAAAGATTATCTCATTTTACAACTATCAACAAAATAATAAGTGGTTGGAGTTTGGAGAAGAACGGATTTGAGCTAGTGGCTCAATCCTCCCCATAAGAGCTAATCTATTTTCTACCAACTTCAAATTTGGAGTTCAAGTTCAAAATCTAGCTAGAATCTTTAGGACTGTAAATACAGGATTCTCTACATTGTTTGACCTTGCTGGGTCCATTTATTCCTGAATATAAAGTCTTTCTCATTATTGAGTGACCAGTTCTTAGTTTTTCTCAATAATGTGCTAACGTAACTTCCTGAGAAAGAGTAATTGAATATATTCTTTATTAGAGATAAACAATGCAATCTGCATTTTATTTCATTACTAGAAGACCCGTGCACAAAATTTGTGCATGGGGAAAGGTGGGGAGAGGGGAGGAGGTGTCCATCCTGCACCCTCTTCAATCTGGGATCCCTTGAGGGATGTCTGACCCACTGGGATCAGGCCTAAATGGGCGGTCAGACATCCCTCTCATGATCCAGGATTGCTGGCTCCCAATTGCTCATCTGCCTCTGCCGGATTGCCCATAACTGCTTCTGCCTGCCAGCCAGATCACCCTCTAACCACTCCACTGCCAATCTGATCAACACCTAACTTCTCCCCAGCCGGCATGATTGCCCCTAACCTGATCACCCCAAACTGCCCTCCCCTGCCAGTCTGGCTGCCCTTAACTATATTTTCTATAGGCCTGGTTGCCCTCAACTGTCCTTCCCTGATGGCCCAGTCACCCCTAAATGCCCTCCCCTGCAGGCCTAGTTCCCCCAACTGTCTTCTCCTGTAGGCCTAAGTCCCCCCATCCAAGTGTCCTCCCTTGCAGGCCTGGTCCCCCCACAACTGCCTTCTCCTGCTGGTCTGGTCTCCCCCAATTGCCTTTCCTGGTGGTCTGATCACCCCCAACTGTCCTCCTCTGCAGGCCTTGCCCCCCCCCAACGTCCCTCCCCGGCAGGCGGGGGTCCCCACAACTGTCTTCCACTGCAGGCCTGGTACCCTGCAACTGCCCTCCATTGCCAGCCTGGTCACCCCTAACTGCCCACAACTATGCTCCCCTACCAGCCATCTTGTGGTGGCCAAGTTGTGTCCACATGGAGGCAACCATCTTTGGCCACAGGAGGTGGCCATCTTGTGTCTTGGTTTGATGGTCATTTTACATATTACTCTTTTATTAGGTAGAATATCGATTAAACTTCTCTATGGACTGATGCTTAACTCTTCTTTGTGTTAAAATGCTTTGACTGTTTATCTTCCTTCTTGGAACTTCCATTCCAAATGATTCATACACAAAAGAATGACACAAAACGTAATTTAACAAAATGCCACCTGTAGAGGTAGACAGCATGAATTCTGCCAATTACAACCTGTGTGATCTTCTGCAAGATCCTTCATCTTTCTGAGCCTTAGTTTTATTTATTTTTATAATTATTATTTGTTTAGCCTCACCTGAGGATATTTTCCCATTGAGTTTTTAGGGAGAGAGGGAAAGATAGAGAGAAACATTAATGTGATAGAAACACATCGATTGGTCACCTCCTGCTCATGCCCTGATGAGGGCCCAGGCCAGGAAGAAGCCTGCAACCAAGGTACATGACTTTGACCAGGATCAAACCTGGGATCTTTTGGTTCACAGGCCAACGTTCTATCCACTGAGCCAAACAAACGAGGGCACATTTTCATATAGAAAGAGTGATAACTAAACTATGTTATTGTTTGTATAACAGCTCCACAAAATGCTTGTCAAATGCCTGCAACACAGAGCAGGCAGTCAATAAGAGACCATTTGCCAAAGCTGGTTTGGCTCAGTGGACAGAGCGTCGGCCTGCGGGTCCCGGGTTCAATTCCTGTCAAGGGCATGTATCTTGGTCACAGGCACATCCCCAGTAGGGGGCATACAGGAGGTGACTGATCAATGTCTCTCTCTCATTAGTGTTTCTAACTTTCTCTCCCTCTCCCTTCTTCTCTGTAAAAAATCAATAAAATGTATATTAAAAAAATAAGAGACCATTTATGTTTTGTTATTCTGGTTTGGAATTGGTGAGGGAGGCATCAAACTTTTCACTCCTCTCTTCTATATCTTCCCTTGGTTAAATGGAGTCTATGTGTGATCTTTTACATTCATTGAATATCTACTTATATTTAAAACAAAACCTTTCCTCATTAAAAAGTGTGCAAAGCACCGAATACAGTACATACAGTCCTGAGAAATTCTGAATTAATCAAGTTTAACTTTATTTATCCAGTGCTTCCCAAACAGATAGACAAAAGAACCCTGTTTTTTGCAACATCCACTAACAAACTGCATATGGTATGTTAAACATAATGAATATTACACATACAAAATCACTAGAGTCCACATGTAGCAGGAACCTAATAATGAATGAATGAATCTGTACATGAAAGAAACATAATTCTCTCCCCTTCATTCAAGGTTACAGATGCAGAATGTCTTCTCTACACTTTAACCACCCAAATCTTACCTATTCTCCTGCTCTATTTAATTGCTATATATTTGCTTTCAGGAGAAGAAATTGCCCTTCCTTTGAATAACAGAATATACTATTGATACCCTGCATTTGGTTTTAGTCTGTCTTGTTTTGTTCTGTAAAGTGTTTGTGTATGAGTCATGCAAATGGCAGATCCTTGGAACCGTCAAGTGCATTTGTCATTGATTTTATCCCATGCTGACAAAACCTGGCACAGAACAGAGAAAAATATGCCACGGTGCATTTGCACTTTTATAGCTTGTTCTTCTCTAAGCCCTGTCCTCTCTTCTTTGCACCTGGGGACAGATTGCCCGAAACATTGCTCAGAGACCCCAGGCATCAGCAGAAGAACAAAACACAGGGCGAAATCACCGTTTCTGCAGAACTCATAAACAGCCCGAATGTAGGTCACACTCATTGCCTGATGTGCTGTGTGTGTCATGTTCCAATAAAGCAGCTGCCACGAGTAGCCAAACTCCCGGAAAGCGGCACAGCCCCCAAAAGAGCAGTGATTTGGAAACACATTTTCATTGACAATTTGGGGAAGTTGGGCACTCACTTAAGAAAAAGCCATAATTCTGTAAGAAATGAGCAATTTATGCACATTATAATCAAATTTATTTTTATATCCAGCTACTCCTACATGTGGCATAACTCAGTCTGGGAAATCATGCTAATTAGTTAGAAATCCATTACATTGTAAGTCTTGGAGCAGATGCAAATTTTGTTTCTGGTGCTCTCACCTCTCTAATGTCTGTGCTTTTATTAGAATGCGTTCCCAGGGCGGGCGATTCGTCAGTGAACCAGACCCAGAAGTGCATCTGAGGGGAAAACACTCTCAGAAAGCCATAGGTAGCATTGCTTATATGTATTTTTTATGTGTTGTGCTTGAAAATATGAGGACAATTCCACTTGTCAGAAGACGGGTCGGAGCCGTGAACTTTCCAAGTCAAAATAATAATGATGAGAGGAAGAGCGCTGGGTTCTAATGGGCAATGAGATGTGCATCTTTGCTGAACTTGACATTTGGGCATGCCCTTGGCAGGAAGTGGGCAAGAGGAATAAGCCCTAGACTAGGAGGAGAAAGACGGAGATCCGAGCAAGGACAGCTTGTGGGTCAGCCTGGGCAAGCCACCAACCTGTCAGCTGCTGGGCTTCTGCTGTAACTAGAAACAATAGAACCCATGCTGTCTTTCTGGCGGAGCTGTTGTGAATTCAAACTAAGATTACTATCTTGCTCTCAATTAAACAATTTTTAAAAGCTTGGTTCTAATCATAGAATCTCTATTAAGGACTGCATAAGCTATACATTAATTGTGTTTTAAGATAAGTGATCTATAACCAGTTCTAATGGAGGAATGCTACTGACCAAATACTACCTCCTAAAAGATTTGCCATGAGTTAGGGTTGGGGGTTCTAGAAGCTCAGAGGCCGAAAGGATACGTTCACATTTTAGCTCCACATTTAAAAAATATTTAAAATAAATGAATAAATATAGCCTTCTCTCTTAGCTTCCTAAATACCACCACCACCACCAAAATCCAAGTTTCCCCCCGTGACTGGCACCACCATCATCTAGCAGAAGCCATAAGCCAGGAATGTCTATTGATCTTTGCCTATTGGTCTGCCTATTTCCCCTCTCCTGTGCCCTCTGTCTTATACTTTCTCAGGCCACAGCCATATTTCTCAAGAAAATATTTATTATCTCCTCGCTGGTCTCTGCATCTCCTGGGCTTCTCCACTCACAACCACTCCCTTCTAGAACATCATTGGTCTTCTAAAATCCAATTTGTTTTTTTCAAGGTGAGGGAAATTCTTTTTTTTTTAACATATATATTTTTTATTGATTTAGAAAGAAAGGATGAGAGATAGAAACATCCATGATGAAAGAGAATCATTGATTGGCTGCCTCCTGCACGTCCCCCACTGGGGGCGAGGAGGACAAGCCTGCAACCCGGGCATGTGCCCCTGGCAGGAATCGAACCTGGAACCCTTTAGTTCTCTAGGGAACCAGACAGCACAAAGAGACTAAATAGTAACATGTCTACTTCCCTACTCATTTATTAGCGATATATTTATTGAGACTCATCTGATTGAGAAACAATCTACTGAGACCCAATGTAGGACATGAGCATAAATAAAAATGGAAACATGGTCTCTTTTAAATGAGTGAGTGTTCAGATTAAAAGGGAGGTAAACTAGGAGAATACAACCAAAAATTAGATATTTGGATGGCCTGTTAGTTAGGGAAGGATATAAGAATGAGAGGGAGGATTGAAATATGTGAATAATAAGCTTGTTCATCCTGCCTCTTTCTTGTTGACCACTTGGACTGCAAGGGCTTATGGGTTGGGAAAGGTGGCCACTATTCTTCTAGATAAACTAATATCATCTCCTTTCCCCCCTAAAATGATAACATGGATGTTTTATAATTCTGTTCTTCTTTTATTCCTTCTTTTGATAATTCCTGAGTAGTTAATGTTTTGTTTTATTTTTTTACTCATACATTTATTCCTTCAAGTGTTAACTCTTTATCATGTTGTCATCATGGGAAGACCAAGGATTTTGGAACATGTATTTGAAATCATGCTTTGCCATTTAGCTTTAGGGTTTATGAGTATTCAATGAACTATTACCTGTTTAAAATATGAGAAAGTTCTTTATGCACAATTTGAGGTCTGAAAGTTGTAGGTAAATTGGAATCTTACATCTACTTGGGAGAACAAGATGATTACTTACAATCACAGGATTGAATGAAGACTGGAGAGTATCAAAGAGTGATGATTATAGGTGATCATTCCAATGCTATCATGAAGGAATTGGCCTCTGTCCAGAAAATGGTCAATCAAACAAAACAAAATGGCAAAAGGAAAGATCAGAATATGTGCTCACCCATCTAGGCAGATTCTAAAGTCTTATAATGTTTTCCATCATGGATTTTTTTTTACTGTTGTTCTTGATTCAGATTTTAGGTCACTTGAAGTTAGTTCAGACAAGGTTCATAAGCATTTCTTTTTCTACCCGGTGTAAGCCACCTCTTGGCATAGTGCAGATGACCTGGGACATTGAAAATATTGACCTTTTAATAACAACCACACCCCTACACAAAGATGCCAAATGATTCTAGTCAGAGGTGCTCTCAATCTGTAGATGGTACAGTGGCTGCTTTAAAGCTTCACACAAAGAAAATATTATAAATCATCTCTATAATTTTTCTTTGTGCTCCTCCTTCTATCTCTTTTCCCTTCCTCCTCTCTTTTCTTCCTATTCTTTAGCAAAAAAACCTGATTTTTCTTGAAGTCTGTGCAAATTCCAAAACCACACCTTCAACAAAGCCCTATTATAAAAATATTAACTCACGAAACACATCCATAAGTAGGAGTCATTTGCATATCAGAACTATCCTTATATTTTCTAAGGAGAATCAGTCTCTTAGATTGCCTTTAATAAGAAGTTTCCCAGCACACTTAAAATGTGGGTTCCTTTTCAGTATTTCCAGGTGTCTTTTTAGGAAGACATTTGTTGTGAGAAACACATCACACCTGCATATTCGATTTCAAATGTAGTAAACACTTAAAAATTCCTGATGGAGCCAAGACCGGTTTGGCTCAGTGGATAGAGCATTGGCTTGCAGACTGTGCTCCGAGGTTCGATTTTGGTCAAGGGCATGCACCTTGGTTATGGGCACATCCCCAGTGTGGGGTGTGCAGGAGGCAGCTGATTGATGTTTCTCTCTCATCAATGTTTCTACCTCTCTATTCCTCTCCCTTCCTCTCTGTAAAAAAATCAATAAGATATATTTAAAAAAAATTCCTGATGGAAAAAATAAATATATTCTAAGCCAGTGGTCAGCAAACTGCAGCTCATGAGCCACATGCGGCTCTTTGGTCCCCTTGAGTGTGGCTCTTCCACAAAATACCACATCCTTGGAGAGTCTGTTTTGAAGAAGTGGCATTAGAAGAAGTTTAAGTTTAAAAAATTTGGCTCTCAAAAGAAATTTCAATCGTTGTACTGTTGATATTTGGCTCTGTTGACTAATGAGCTTGCCAAGCACTGTTCAAGGCCATTAGGTTTCAACCTTTCATTTGTATTATCAGAAATATTTTTAAGAAAATGCCTTACACCCAATATCATTTTCCAAGTCACCTCCAATTTGATTTAGCAGGCAGAACACTTGGCTAGTTTTCAACTTAGGAGTAAATAATTCAATGTATCATATACTCACCACAATTGTACATTATCATACAACTATTCTTTAAATATCCCAGGAAGAGGTTCCTAACCTTCAACAAATGCCATATACTTAACTACCATTTTTGACAACTTAAGGAATTAATCAAGTTTTTGTAGGTCTTTAAAGATGCACGGGAAAAATGGCTTTTTAAAGTTTCTTTCTTTTTTTTTTTAGTCAGTGAATAATTTGCTGACTCCTCACTTTTAATTTCCAAGAAAATTTGCAAACTGAACATTAAGTATGTGCATTAAAGTCTACAGACTTATCTTAGAATATGAAATGGTTGCAAAAGAAGAAAGTAATTACTTCATGCAGATAACTCCATTGGATAATCCTAGGTGGTTGATCTGGACTTGTACTAAGATAGAAGAATTGGGCTCTGTTAGGGAAATTATAAAATGAGTTTAAGCAGGAATAATAAGAAAGGCTATTTTGGAGTTGAAAAATAATGAGTTTGATCTGAACATAAAGTTTTGGATGTTGGAACTTGAATCCTTGAGGCGTGATCAACTCAATTAAATTTTGCCCGTGATGGAGTAATTTTTAGTAAAAATGACTTAAAAAGCAGATTTCTTTTTTGCAACAGGCAGCATAGCATCTGTGAATCCCCATGACAACAATTTAATTTCCTTTGACCCTCAGCCTTCAGACATGATGCTTCTGGGTACCTGGAACACTCTTTCTTCTCTTTACTTGCCACGTCTGTCTCTCGTTCCAGTGACCTGGTTCAGTGACTAGGGACACCTTTATGTCCCTTCCACCTCTAACCATGATGAAATTAAGCTCACATAATGAGCCCCAGCATATCCCATATGTCTCTTTATCAGCTGGCTGTTCAATTAAAATAACTAAGAACGTATTTGTAACCAAAGCCATTGCTTTAAATATCTGTTCTTACTACTTTAGGTAAGCTGTATAAACTCAGCACCTAGTACCAGCACCTAGAGATCTGTGAATTTTTGTTCTCTGTCCAATGGAGGAAATCCAGAATTAGTTAAGTATGAAACACACACAAACTTATTTGAAAAGGGTGTATTTCAAGGTCAATGACTTCTTGGCTTCTGAGCAATAATAGCCATCACAGAGAAAGTATCTATCTATATATAAAAGGCTAATATGCAAAGTGTCCTCTCTGGAGTTTGACTGGGAGAGGTTGATCACTCGCTATGACATATGCTGACCATCGGGGGCACTGCAGAACCTAGCGGGTGACCAGAGCCAGGAGTGAGGGAAGGAGGCAGCTGGGAGGCAGGGGGAAGTTATATCAACAGATAATGTTTTCTAAATAGCAGCATAATCTGGGTATCACATACTTTTAATGGTATTACCCAAATTTACTCTTAAATATCAGCAGAACATGTGATAGAATTGCCTTGGTTATTAGAAAGTTTCTTTCTTTTTTATACTTTAGTAAATATTTAGTAAACATATAAACCACTGTTCTTATTGATTTATGCTTGTTTTAAATCTGCTTTGAAGAAATGATTATTTTGAAGCTAATTTTTATTTTCATATTAATAAATCGGAGCTTCCCTTTATTGAGACGCCCCTGAGTTGTGATTGCCTATGAATTAGGAAGCAAAAATGAATGCATAGGTTCATTTCATAAATGATTCCAGAATACAATGTATCAGTCCCAAGGGACTTTACTTACAGAAACCAATAGGACGAGCTCGAAGAACAAATTTAAAAGGAGGTAAAATAAATAAACAAGCAAACAAATAAACCAGCATGAAAATTATAGCATCATACCACTTACATATATTAAAAAGCCATGCTATTTTATACATTACATGCTATTTGTTTATAAAATAATACAAATATGATAGAGAACAACATAGTAGATACAAATGTATTTGTGTATTATTAGCAAAACAATATTTCATAATGTCTTCAGCTTAGTTTTGAAGTTAGATTGTAGCAGATTCACACTTTTCAAGGAAATACGCATACAAAGTAGACATGAAAGACGGAATATCAAAGGGTTGCAGAGTAGCATGGACTTGGTATTAGGACATGAAAGGTAAAAATAATAAAAACCCAATAACAGCAGTAGTCTTTCTTGGACTGATAATTAAAGTATACTACTTACTAGTGAGTATCAGTATCTCAACTGTGTGTATGCGATGTCCAGGAAGATGAACAGAATACCCTGGGACTTGTCTCCTTCCCGCTAACTTATCACTCTGGTTAAATTCTTACCTGTCTTTCTGAGGTTCGCCTGAACATGTTATCTCATCCACCCAGTTGGAAGCAACATTTTTGACCTGGATCTTTTCCATCCCTGATTTCATCTTCTTGGCCTTTCTCCTTCATCTACAGCATCAACACAGACCCTTTGCCTTTCATCTCATCTCATTTTTGCCTCTTTGCTATGTAAACGCTGACCTAGCTTTTCTGCAATTCAGGATTATATTGCCCACAAGACCAAAGGGCCACTCACTATGTCAAAGAGCGTATCATTTACCCCTGATTGAAATGTGTTTTGTTAAGCCCTGTCTCCCCTCAACTCCCCGCCCCCATACCCTCTAGAAACACACAAGTCTTATCTTCTAAATAATCAGAGACCTCCCCTCCACAAGGTCAGAACAAGGTCAGAAACCTTTCCAGGGCTAACACAGTAAGCCTCAGAAAGGGAAGGAAGATTGGGCTGGATGTACAAAAAAGACATGATGTTTGCCAAGAAATTTCCTCACATACTGGGGAGAGCATGCCTGTGAGGCTCCCAAAATGGAATTAATGAGTTAAAGGAAATGAATATTTTTCATGTTTTTAAAAAATAGATGTTGACAGATGTCTTTTCACTAGAGTTTTTAAAGTAATTTACATTTACATTTATGTTGGTATAAATATTCTCTTTCATCTTCACCAATGGGCATTCCTATGTGTATATTAAATTTAAGGCATTGCTAATGTGTTGGAATTAATAAACACATATTGTACACTATTTATTTATGCATTTGGTTTTTCATGAGGGTAAACATTTTCTCTTTCTTTCCATGTGTTTGTTAAAATGCCTGATTTCTGTTGGGTAGGGGTTATTCTTTCCTGTCCATTGCTCATTTATTTAGTGGAGTCTTTATATATTTGTTACTTACTTTATAGAATTTAGCTCTTTATTGCATCTGGAATGTGTTCTGGGATATAGTCTAAGAGCAGGATCTGTGATTTTAAAAATAGATTATTTTTATTACCTCAGCTCTATTTCTTGTTCCTGTCCTTCTACCCTGATTGGGGATGATTCATTTATTGCATAATAGCTTACTTTATAATATCTTCAGAATGGCTTATTACCTGCATATGACAGTATTCTTATGCTGACAGGCAGAACACTTCTATTTAAATCTCATAATGGCAAGTATAATCATATCTGAAAATATTTTAAAAATGGGCTTTAATTTTCAAAACTGGGTTTTATTTCTATCTTGCATTTTTCATGCACAGTAAATAATTGAAAAATATTCTGCTTATTGATTTAAAAACTTGGCAAAAAAAGTTTAATGTATTTCACAAGAAAGTGAAGGAAAATAAATAAGTTATGACCACCCTTGTAGTGTGTTAAAGCAGAGTATATTAATCAAGTTCAAATGTCGGTGTTTGAATTTTTAGTGTTGATTACCAGAATCGGGTCCTCTGGGTTTGGATTCTTCATATTTCTGCTCATTCATTTCACCAATCTAACAAGTGCAGCTCCCCAGAGTTCTCCGTAGTTAAAATACGGAATGGTTAGTATTCTCTTTCCTTGTGTTCACATTTTTTAATTTTTCTTTATTTTTTGTTTACTTGTATGCTATTGACTAGATGCCTGAAACTAGAGGCTGACTCATTATGATGAAAAGTTGAAATGAATGTTCATAGATGGAAAGAACTAACTTGCAGGATGCTTGAAGAGACTGCCAGTAAATAGTGGTTTAAAAGCTGCAAACAGCAACCTTTACTAAGCAGTGCCAAATGGGCCGATGAAACAGGACCAGAAATGGGCAAATGCCACATCCATAGTTAATAAAAGGGAGAAAGTGGAATAAGAAGCTGACAAACGTGGGTTTTCTACCAACTTATGACATTATTATAAAACTATAAATAAGTGGCTTCTGAGTCCCTAAAAAGAAAAATAAAATAATATCTATAGGGGCCAAAATGGGCTCACAAAGAAGTAACCATGTCCAAACCAGAATCTATTTTTGTGTTTTGTTTTGTTTTTTAACTTACCAGTTCTAAGGCTAGCAATGCAAGAAACTGCAAAAGACATAACTCAAGTGTTCTGACATCCTTATGGATAGAGATACATATGATGGATACCAGGAAAATAAAGATTAGTGTTAGCTGGTAGACTGAGAAAGAGTGGAAAAGTATGAATCTGGAGAGATTCCTGAGGCCACCAGGATGTGATCCAATACATTTTCCATCTTACCATTTATATCAATAACTTGAAAAACAACCTCAAAGTGAGCAGATTTAAATTGTTGAGTGCTATTGTGTCTATTGTTCATTATCTAAATATTTAGTAAAAAAGACCTAAACAGACTGGAGAGAACTAAATGTAAAGGTGTGAAATTATTAAGAGTAAATGTACAAATCCAAAATTAGATCTAAAAAACAAACAAACAAACAAAAAAAAACAGTTGTGTGAGTGCAGGATGGGAGAGACATGATGATGTATTAGTTGTCTATTTCTAGCTAAAAATTTGGCCTGAAATTAGCAGCCTAAAACATGAAAATTTATTGTGTTGTGTATTTCCTAGTAGTAGAAATCCAATAGTGGTTTAGTTGGATGTTCTGGGTTAGGATCTCTCATGAGGTGGTATTCAAGTCTTAATTGATGCTGGAGGTTTTGCTACTAAGATGACTCATTCACACTGATGTTGGCAGAAGGACCTCAATCATTTGTATCTACACTATAAAAGAGTAAGTTGCAAATTGACCATACCTTTGCAACACCCACCAGCCAATCAGGAGTGAGTATGCAAATTAACCCAACAAAGGTGGCAGGTTAATGTACATACACAGGCTCTGAGCAGCTGGGGACTGGATGGGATGCTTGCCATGGCAATGACACAGGCTTCTGGACCACCCCAGCCGCTCCGGGCCTCTGGACAGCATGGGAAGGTGAAAAGGGGGCTCCAGGCCAGAGCAAAGGCAGTGCCAGCAGCCAGGGGAAGGAAGGCCCATTCTTGCATGAATTTTTAAGCATTGGGCCTCAAGTCTCTTTATAAGAAGGGTTATGTTCTCATGATAGTTCCTGTTTCCTTTGTGACAAAGGAGTTAAGAGAGAGCAAGGCAGGCATCAAAAATATATTTTATAACCTAGCCTCAGAAATGACCTGTTCCCACTTGTGCCATATGGTACTGGTCACATAGGCAAGTCTTGATACAATAGATGAGGGGACTACAAAAGGGATGGAATGCCAGAAGGCAGAAATCACTGGGGCCATCTTGGAGACTGGCCACCACACATGACTTGCTGCGGTTCTTCAAAATTGACTTGGGAATTTTTTATTTAATAAACATGTAATTTATTAGTTTTTATGGAGCCACCAAAACGTTTATGTTATATTAGGTGGAATTAAATGCACATATAAGCCCTCTCTCCCTCTCACTCTCCTTCATACACACACATACGGACACAAACACTCACACACTCACACACTCTCACACACTCACATCTACTCTGTATCAATAAAAACATATTGTGATTTTCTTTGCTATCAATTTAGAGTTCCATATGTTATGAGAAGTATGTATATATTGGAATATATTCAGAAAGAACAGGTAGAGAAATTTGAACGTCCACATTATGAAATGGAAGAAAGACCAAATATTCTGGCCTGCATCAAAGAACCTATAGAGTGGGTTTGAAGGCAATAATCCAATAACTATGATGAAGAAAAAGAAGTTAGTGTGCTTTGTGTCATTTTGTTTATAAGGAGAGAAGATATTCATTAATAAGAAGAACATTTCAGATAAAAAGCACAGGGTTATATGCATAAGGGAAAACCTGTGTAATAAAATATGTATAAAAATGGAAAACTACTGAGTTTTTAAATCACTTTTTTTTCTGCTCAAGGAAAATTAGGAATAACACCTAGTTAAGATACCACTGAGTATATTTGAGAACGTTTAAGCATTGGATGACTTATTCATTCTTTAAGTCCTTGTTTCAGAGGACAGTAAGTGAGCTTCCACATTATAATGAAAGCTGTTTATAATGTCCAGATTGAGAGCTTGGCAAATGAGAAGACAAGAACTAATTCTTACCAGCCTTCTATCAGATTGCAGGAGATCTGCAATTAACAAGAAAGTAAGCAAAAAAAAAAAAAAACTTGTTTATTCCAGTGAAATAAAGCAAGCTGAGGTAACAGAGTGGGATGAGAAATTGTGGACAGACATAAACTAGAGTGGTCTGAGAGCTCTCGCAGGGAAGAGACCTTGAAGCCAAAGACCAGAAAGACCTGGGGGAAGAGAGTTTCTGGAAGGTCCCATTGGCTCAGGTCAGCATAGTATGATCTATCTGCAGGAAGGTAGCTCCTCTGACTAGATCATCACTCGTGATGGGGAAGGTGGAGGAGACCAAGCAAAAGAGCTAATGGCATCAATATCAAAGTATTGGCTTGTTGATAATAGTCATGAGTTTATATTTTATTTGAGTATGTTCAGGAAAATATATAGGTTTTAAGTAGGGGCTGAAAACATAGTCTAGTTTATATTTTATAATTTTTAAATTTATTATTATGATGACTAGAGGCCTGGTGCATGAAATTCATGCATTGGTAGGTTCCCTAGGCCTGGCTGGCAATCAGGACCAATTGGGACCTTCAAGCTGCTGGCCAGGGCCTCCCTTCCCTGGCTGCCAGCTGCCAGCTGGGCCTTCATTCATTCTGCACCACCCCCTGGTGGTCAGCTCATGTCATAGCAAGCAATAGAACTCTCAGTCTCTTGGTCTGGGGGCATTTTGCATGTTAGCATCATATATACAGTGGTGCCTTGAGATACGAGTGCCCTAACATATGAGACTTTTGAGATAAGAGCTGTCGAGTGAGCGATTTTTGCTTTGAAATACGAGCAACATTTGAGATAGGAGTCATCGCGTGGATTGGCTGGCTGCACATGACCCACCAGTTTACCGCGACTCAAGCTTCTCATAGTTTCCCACGCCTCAAGGTTACAGAACGAATTAAACTCGTATCTCGAGGTACCACTGTATATCTGTTATTTTGCTATGTGGTTAAACTAAGGGCCACCATTAGGTGTTAGTACAGAAAAGAATAGAAAGGTTATTTCTCTCGATTGGGTGAGAAGAGATTCTGTCCAGTTATTTATTGAGATATCCTCTGGGCCTGACATAGGCTGGTCCCTGGAAATACAAAGGTCACAAATAAAATGTGTGCCTGTAAAGGGCACACTGCCTGTTGAGGGGGTTAAGCATGCGCAGCTGTGATACAACTCTGGTTGTTGATGTTGTGATCAAGATAATGTTGTGAGAGCAGGCACAGAGACTGAGCGAGAGGGTTCTGTGCACCGTGCATCGGCCTGAACGCTACGCAGATAACCTTTGAGACCCTTTCCAAATATGGAATGCTATCCTCCTGCTCCAGCTCTCCAAGGACATTCTTTCAGCTCATTCTGACTTTGACAGATGGAGATCTGCCATGCGAGGATGCTTCCCCTCATCTCTGGGCCCTGATAGTCCAGTCCTAAAGCTGGAAGAAGGCACTGTAAGACCAGCTCGAGGTTGGTGCCCAAGACAGTGTCTCTTCGTCAGGAACCAAACCTGAGGCCCGTGTGTCTGAACTTTTGATGATATAATCCTTTGAACTCCTTTGAGATCCTTTTGTGTTTTTTTTTTCCTTATCTGAAAAACAAATAAAAATCTCTGAGAACCTAATGCTGTTTCTGCCCAGGTCACAAAAGTGTTGAGATGATTAAACTGTCGTAATTGCGGAAAGGCTTTGAAACCTATTTGAAGTCAATGGAGAAGTGAATATCTAAGAACTAGAAAAGAGAATGGCTGTCCCAGAGACGGTCTGACTTAATGTTCCATAAGTGCAGGCCTGAGCTCTAGCTGGACAACATGTTTTTGGGGCACACACAAAAGGGGGATGCCGTCCCTGGAAGGGTTTTTTGTTTGTTTATTTGTTTTTCAGTGTCCTCAGAGAAACACAATTTCCCTGAGGGAGAAGAAGGATAAATGGAGCATGAAGACACAGTTCATCTTGCTCGCACAGGTCACCACTATTTCATTTTTGCAAGACCTTGAAATCATATGTTAATTTCATTTCTCTGCCCGCTCTGGGTATGTGCTGTTAGGCTCATTTTACAGTTCAGGAACCCAAAGATAGTGAAATTGAGTAACTCACACTGGGTTTCATAGTGAATAGTCAGGAAAATACTCCTGGATCAGACTGTGGTTATGCAACCTGGGACGTAAGGGTAGCTGAGACAGTGGATCCGGTATTCTCTCTTAATTGCTTATGAGTGCTTTTGCCAGAGTAAGGCTTTCTAATCTTTAAACAGGTCCTATTTATTTTCCTTCTTTTTTTAAAAATATATTTTATTGATTTTTTACAGAGAGGAAGGGAGAGGGATAGAAAGTCAGAAACATCAATGAGAGAGAGACATCGATCAGCCGCCTCCTGCACACCCCCCACTGGAGTTGTTCCCGCAACAACCAAGGTACATGCCCCTGACCGGAATCGAATCTGGGACCTTTCAGTCCGCAGGCCGACGCTCTATCCACTGAGCCAAACCGGTCTCAGCTATTTTCCTTCTTGTGGTTGCTTTTCCAACAACCATTCTTTTATTAAATTATCCAAACATAGAACTTGACTTTTTTATGCAACTGTACGCATGATGTCAGCTCACTAACTATTTCGTTCATTTACCAACGAGGTATTGAGCAACATCTAAAGTCTCAGGCAAGATTCATAACACTGTATCTGTGAGGTGGACAGGTGTCAGCTGACTTATTTGAATTTTTTTTCTTGTGTTTTCTGAGGAGCATGAGGCAGGACTATGTTTCATAGATTAGTTGGGAAATAGTATGATGCGATGTCTCCTGTCATGGCTATTTATGAATGTTGGCCAGGATTGATATCAGATTGTGTACACCAATACGTAACTTTCCCTAAGTTATAAAAATGGCTGAAACTGTTTTTATATAAACATTCTGTTTTGCTTCTGTGAATTGGATTTTGGTAAATTCTAGGTAGAAGGTGCCTATGTGACCAACCTCCAGTAACACCGTGGACACTGGGTCTCTGACAAGCATCCAGGAATAACACTTGTCATGCATTGCCACAGCTCATTGTTGGGGAGCAAAGTTCTGTGTGGTTCTACTGGGAGAAGAGTCTTGGGTGCCAGGGCTTGGTTTTCTCCAGTCTCACCCCATGTGTCTTTCTCTCCTTTATTTTTGTACAGTGGTACCTCGAGATACGAGTGCCCTAACATACGAGATTTTTGAGATACGAGCCATTGAGCGAGCAATTTTTGCTTTGAAATACAAGCAACATTTGAGAAATCGCGCGGATCGGCCGGCTGCACAGGACCCACCAGTTTACTGCGACTGGAGCATCTCATAGTTTCCCACGCCTCAAGGTTACAGGACGAATTAAACTCGTATCTCGAGGTGATACTGTATTTGCTTTGCATTCTTTCACTTGTTATAAATCTTAGTGAGGAGGACAACTTTAGGACAATTCTGTGAGCAATCCTAGCAGATTGCTGGGTCTGGGGGTGGTCTTAGAGACCCCTGGCACAGGATCCCTCTCTGAACATTCTTTTCCTAAGATCACTTCTTTTCCCCATGTGCACATTGTAGTTTATCTACTAAATACATTTAGTTATTAATTTTTTTAATTCCACACCTGCAAACATCAGTCTTAATTTAGATGTTGCCTCAAATTTCTAAACTCATCTGTGTGTTTCTCCTTCAACCCCTCTCAACTGCAGCAGACATTTCATCTTTTATGATAATCTGCCACGGAAGTGACGGAAGTTGCAAAATGTCCTGTAAACCAGACAAACAGAGAGATACACTGAAGGAATTCTCATATCCTTAGAGTAAGTTCAGCTCACTCGAGGGCAAAGCATTGCCGTGTCTCACAGAGACATGAGGCCAGGTTGGTTGATTACAAAAGTTTGAATCTCAGGGTGCTGGAAACAGACTTCTACATCTTTCTCCCCTTTTTTTATTGGGTTTAAAAGTGAATTAGAGAGGTTTGAGGTTGACTGTGTGGTCGGGAAAGCTTGCACAGACACGGCATGCTTGAGGCAATCTCAAACTGGCACAGAGAACATGCCCATTGATAAAGCCCTCATACCCCTGGAGCCTATTCTTGGGAAGGCTGCTGAGTACCAGTGTTGTAGCACAGGGCCAGGCTGTAGGCAGATCCTATGCCAGTTAATTTGTGCCCCTTCCACTCTAAATGTGCAGCTCTCCATTTTCATTTGTGGTCTCATCTTTATGTTGTAGAAAATGCAATGGAGTGAATGTCACCCTTTCTGTGGGCAGAGGAAAAGGTTGCCCAGGCAGGCAATGGGCTGTGGGAGGTGAGATGTTGAGAGCAGAGACCTCCCTGAAAGCAGGGACTTGCTGAGAGAGGAGTCACTGCTGCTTCTTTGTTCTCTCACATAAACATCCAGAACCTTCACCCTCCATGCCAGAGTGGTCCTATTTGCCTACTGTCTGTGGGTCCCATTACAGGAAGCAGACTCTGTCCCAAAATAACACATGGAGCTTACACCTGTTTGCTATCACTGAATGAGATTTGTTGTCCTATGGGGGTTGATCCAGTTATAAACATACAAAATAATTGCAGCTTTTAAAAAAAAAAAAGAAATGAGATTATTTTCCCCAAAAGGGACCTTAGGTGACACGTTTAGAAAACTTATCAACAGTCTTGAGAGTTAAGCAAAATAGTATCATCTGGGCCCAATACTGAATTAACAATCAGAATAATTCTGTTTTTCTTCTATTAACTCCTGTAAGAGGCAGCTTTCTCCAGAAACCAAAGGAGTAAAGAAAACCCCACACTGTCCTTGAATTTTAAAAAGCGAACTATGACTTTATTTATACTAAAAATCATTATTTTTTCACTGGTGAAAAAAACCAGAATCAATTGATTTCAGTACCGAAAGCGAAAACAAGAGACAAACAAACAAAAAAAAGTTTTCTTTCCACCACTGTAATTCCTACTCAGGATATAATGGCTTCGAACTCTGCTAAGTAATCAAAAATACTAAATCTGCTTCTTTGTAGCTGTTTATTTTTAAGATTTAAATTTTTGGTTATTTTAAAAATGTTTCTCGTGTGATTATCTGTCTAAAATATGGAGTATGAGTAGACGTTACGCCATGAAACATTTTTTTCTTCACATTTCAACAGTTTACTTAATTTATCTTTAATGAATGCCTCATTACCAATCTCATCAAGACTAATTTATTGGGTATTTTGATGGGTTTATTTTTATAAATATGATGGGTTGCAAAAACATTTATATGTTGCAATTATTTCCAATTTTATTTAACATGTTACACTAAAAATGTATCTCTTTGTAGTAACCTGGATATGTAGGTATCCTCCCTCCAATGCAGATGTTGATCTGAAAAATAATGGCCCTGGCCGGGGTGGCTCAGATGGTTGGGTAGCATCCAAGGCACCCAAAAATTTCTGTTTTGATTCCCGCTCAGGGCACATCCCCAGGTTGCTGGCGTGATGCTTGTTAGAGGGCATGCAGGAGGCAGCTGATTTATGTTTTGCTCTCACAGTGACGTTTCTCTCCCTCTCCCATCCTGTTTCTAAAAATCAATTAAAAAATCTTTTCCAAAAAATGTATTCTTTAAGGTATTACAAATAGTAGTACATATGTCTCTTCCTCCCCACGCCTCCATTGACCTTCCCTTGGTTTCCCCCACAGCCTGGTACTTGCCCTCACCTCCACCCCCACCCCGGTGTCTTGCGTCTATTGGTGGTACTTATGGGCATGCATACAAATCCTTCGGTTGATCTCTTAACCCTTGAAACCTCCCCTTCCTTCCCCCTGTAGTTTGACAATCTGTCTGATGTTTCCTTGCCTCTATCTGTTTTTGTTCAACAGTTTATAATGTTCTTTATATTCCATAAATGAGTGAGATCATGTGGTATTTATTTTTCATAAAAAAAAAAATTGGCCCTAACTGGTTTGGCTCAGTGGGTAGAGTGTCAGCCTATGGACTGAAAGGTTCCAGGTTTGATTCCAGTCAAGGGCATATACCTTAGTGCGGGCACATCCCCAGTGGGGAGTGTGCAAGAGGCAGCTGAATCAATGTTTCTCTCTCATCAATGTTTCTAACTCTGTATCCCTTTTCTTCCCTCTCTGTAAAAAATCAATTATATATATATATATATATATTGTTTATAAAAGATAATAATAATAATAATAATAATAATAATAATAATAATGGGTCCCAGTAACAGGCTTAAGGTAGATTTCATCATAATTCTCACCTCTTTTTCTCTTCTCCCTGGTTTTCTGCATCTGACTTAAGCATCCAGGTCTCTGCCTCTTGACCATAATAAAGACAGGAGTCTTTGGAATATATTGTGAATCAAGTAAACCACCGCATTTAACGAGAACTGTTAGTTTATGACCTGATTTGTCATTGAAAATTCATCCAAATAACCCTTTGAAGCAAAGAGTTTAGTCTGCTATTTAGTAGAGTTTAAACTGGTCAGTCATCTTTGCCTCACCAAATTTCTTCTGCTTTAAACCCCAATTCACATCTGTGCTTTGAGGGAATGGGGAACTATGTAGTAAAAGAAGAAGAATGCTCTGGTTTATTCCTCCAACCCATCTGAGGAGAGGCATGGGACCTGGCAGCCTATTCCATGGTGGAGAGTATTTTTATGAGTATTATGGGTATGACAGTGTTAGCTAAAGAAGCAACTGTGCTGAACAAAACAACTTCCTGGAAAAAGCAACCTTTTGTTGACAAATGCTGCATGGTGAAGCTAAATAAATCTAATTCCCGAACAAATCCAATTGTCATTGACTATGGGAGTGCTCTTCTGGAAAGCAATGACATTTATGATACCTTCACTACCCATTATGAAAACGTTTAAGCTTCAAGACCAAACTCGGGCCCTTGAGCAATGTCCTACTTCCTTAATAATATGTTAAATGTCATTTAAATCATTCTGATGGAGAGTCTTTGGAAAATTGTATTATAATAATCTACCAGTCAAATAATCTTAACTAGGGCAAAAAAAAAAGCATAAGAAGGAGATAGCAAAGTCACAAAAGAGAGCCAATTAAGGAATGAGGGTAGACATTAATTGCTGAGAATACTGCACATCTGCATGTCTAAGCATTTGTGCAGAAGGCTGGAGCATTTTGCTGAATGTAGAGTGAGGACAATTGAAATAAGAACATTGAAATAATCACTCATTCAAACTAACACCTTGAGAAAGTCATCCAGCCATTAGCTGAACTTCCACCAAATACTTCTGTGTGTGTAGAGCTTATAAAACCACTTCAAATTAGCACATCCTAAAGGTTGAATCTTTGTTTAGACATCACATGTTTGATAAACATTTCAGTTCTACTCATTTTCAAAGTGGTGCTATCAAAACAATGGTAGATATATTAAAATGCCTTACCTTGAAAAGTTCAGAGGTCATTTGGGAAACTAACAACTAAGTATGGGTATTATGGGTATGACAATGTTAGCATGGCCCAGTATGAAAGAAGATAGTTATATGAGTAGGAAGAGAGTTGACTGAACTTGCTGAGAGGGGTTTCATGTAAGGGATCTTGGTGATGTGGGTAACTGATTATGAGGACTCTTATATGCCATGTTACAGGTTAAGAAGATCATCCAGAGAGCAAGGGATGGAGTTTTCACAGAAGGGGAGAGAAATTGGGCTCAACTCGGAATATAGCAAGAACAAGTTGAGATTTATAGCCAAGCAGCAGGATGGGGATAAGTGGAGATAAAATTACTAAGAAGAAACATCAGGCTTGGGGTATTCTTGCTGGATGCACTCAACAGGATTCTTGCTGAAGGCAGGCAGAGTAATAAGTTATCCAGAGTGGGGGATGAGGGATTCCATCAGATATAGAGGGCTAGGGATTCTCTCTAAACCAACTCAGCAAGATTCTTGCTACAACTAGACTAATCTAACCCATTATCCGGTCCTGGTCAGAAAGAGGACACAGAAAAGCCTTTGTCAAGTTTGCTCAAGGGTAGAGTCTTTGTCAGTACCCATCAATAATTTTTGACAGTGGTACATGAATTAAATTAGAGAGAGAGAGAGGCTTAAGGTTGAGACCAGGTAGGAACATGAGAGGCAAATCAGATGGGCTTTGTCCAAGAAGGAGTAAGTAAGAACCTAGACCATATCAAAAATAGTGGGCATAGGAAGCAAAGAATTAATGTATAAAACATTGAGAAGGTTCAATGAATAAAGCTTTAATTTCTATATATTTCACAACTCAGTGCCTGGCATATAATAGATATAAATATTTATTAAATAAAAGAAAACAACAAATAAGCATGTTTACATTGTGGTTGTCTTTCTGACCTGGCCATTCCCAAATTAGTGAATGTTTAGTCCTGATACCTATCATCGGATGCCAGATGGCGTCGTAATTACCTACACTCCCAACTCTGTAACACATTAATCATCTCATGGCCAGTTGTAACTGGTATCTGAGAAATTTTCTTTTGTATGTTCCAAGCCTTTAATCCCAGCAAATATTTTGTATTGAATTCTCAGGGTACAAAGAAAGTATTTTCTTTTTTCTTTTTATTTATTTATTTTTTAATATATATTTTTATTGTTTAAAGTATTACATATGTCTCCTTTTTTCCCCCCTATTGACCTCCTCCCAGCCTTCCCTACCCCCCAGTACATGCCCTCACCTACCCGCCACCACAGTGTCTTGTATCCACTGGTTATGCTTATATACTTGCATACAAGTCCTTCGGTTGATCTCTAACAGCCCCCCGCCCCGCCACCTCTCCTGTCTTCCCGCTGTAGTATGACAGTCTGTTCATTACTTCTTTGCCTCTGTATCTTTTTTTT